>NC_069431.1:38148059-38186668 GCF_026875155.1 Cherax quadricarinatus
GTCGATTCACAGCTCCTGGCCCCGTGTGTGTGTGTGTGTGTGTGCGTGTGTGTGTGTGTGTGTGTGTGTTGATATTTTCTTTATGTACTTATTGTTCTCAGTGTGTCTATTCTATATATATGTATTATGTTGTACAAGATATGCTCTCAATAAAATATAAAAAAACAAAGATCTGTTTGTGACTTGAAAAAGCCCACTGTGTGGGCGAAACGTTGTCAATAAAGGATCACATTAAACTGCATGTGTGTTTATATTTCCAGCTCTGGGTGAAAATGAAAACTGCATCATTAAACATATATTACAACCCATTTGTTGACAGGACAACGACAGGTTTTCCCTTTGTTCTCTGTAACTGTCAACTTTGGCATTTCCGAGAACATTTTTTTGCAACTCACCATAAAGCATACCAGGCATTTTTCTCCTCATTAACTAGTATACAGTTAAATTCCTCATCTCAAACAAGCTCACGAATCTGTGGATCAACAAATTCATCCCCATTGATTTTTGCTTCACTGTCCCTCAAGTATTCACCACCGAGGTTCTTCACTGCTGCCGCCGTTTTGTCCATAACTTTAACGTGTAAGAATTGTAACAAAATCTTGCTCGAGTCTTGAAATTTTTTTGTTCAAGGATTCATTGAGTGTCAGGGTAACAACAAGTCCTCGTCCGGATATCCTATTCACAAAGAAAACAGCAATACTTAGTGTAGCCTCGTTGTTGCGCTGCAGTACAAGCAACTTCAGTCACCACGAAGCTTCCACTGTTGTTTGTTGTGAGGGAAAAGTCAGTTCTGCACAAATATAACAAAAGTTATCAATACTGTTCACGCAGTTATGTGGCAACTTTTTCCAAATTTAGCTGAAAATGTCAACATCCAAAGCAAATAGGAAACTGAGTTTGACACGTGAGCACTGCATGACTTACGGGAATGTACTGATATAGTCTATTAAGTAATTAGGTTAATATAGTATCTAAATTTTGTCGTCAGACTTGACTTAAAAGCAAACGGTGCCATAACCAAAGAAAGTTGTACAATTGGTTGTCCTTTCAGCACCAGCCCGGCCCCATCATCTCCATTCCTGTTACTTTGATTGATTCATGGCACCATCAGTATTCTGTTGTTCCCTCCATTCCTGTTACTTTGATACATTCATGGCATCATCAGTATTCTGTTGTTCCCTCCATTCCTCTTACTTTGATTGATTCATGGCACCATCAATATTCTGTTGTTCCCTCCATTCCTCTTACTTTGTTACATTCATGGCACCATCAATATTCTGTTGTTCCCACCATTCCTCTTACTTAGTGGTCATTCAAAAATAATTGAAAATAATTCATTGATGTTGAAAAAGTCTTGTTTATTCCCCTGGTGATTGTTGTATTGTTTATATAATGTAACTCCATAGACAAATATTAATGAAGGTCACACAAGTTATTCTCCAATGAAAGGTCACCTACCACAGTAATGTAAACAATGAAAGGTCATCTACCACAGTAATGTAAACAATGGAAGGTCACATACCACAGTAATGTAAACAATGGAAGGTCACCTACCACAGTAATGTAAACAATGAAGGTCACCTACCACAGTAATGTAAACAATGGAAGGTCACCTACCACAGTAATGTAAACAATGGAAGGTCACATACCACAGTAATGTAAACAATGGAAGGTCACCTACCACAGTAATGTAAACAATGAAAGGTCACCTACCACAGTAATGTAAACAATGGAAGGTCACCTACCACAGTAATGTAAACAATAAAAGGTCACCCACCACAGTAATGTAAAAGAAAATAATAAATATTTCAAATGCAAGAAAAATATTTAATAATCGTTGTAGATTTTGAAGATAAAATATCTGGTAAACGGCTGAAGTTTTTCAACTTGATGTTTGAAACTGTTAGACGTCTACAACACAATGATATTCCAACATTTTTGTTAAAAAAAAATCTGCCAATTAGAGGCAACAAAACTTCTGTCTTGCAACAAAACAAACTAACCTTGAAAGTTTGAAGTTGATCAGACGAGGCATTCTCTAGTTATCACCAAATGGTAACAAACCTTGGAGCAGGTTATATAAGTTTGTCCATTGGTCTCCCACACATGCAAATAGTCCCATGAAAGTTGCTCTAAATGCAGTACACGAATTTTGAAAATTTGAAGCCGATCGAATAAGTCATTCTCCAGTTACAAACGAAAATTTTGGGAAAAGAAAAGAAACATTTTGCTGAGTGTATCGAAAATGGGAAAGTTTTGGGAATCACGATCCTCGTTGGGGGAAAAAATGCTGTAAAAACTTTTTTTTTCAGTTTTCTTTTATATTTTATCTTGTTTTTATTTTTTAACAACCTATAAAAAAGATATGGAGTTTTATTTAAAAAAAAAGAACAATTTGATAAAACAATTTATAAAAATGACAAACTGGAACTTACACAGACCAAAATCAATGCAAATAATAGCTACATTTAGGATACACCAGCGTTTAAAGTTTGAAGCTGAGCTAAAGAAGCATTATCTAGTTATTACATGGAACACAATTTAATAAAACTGACAAATTTAGTTTACACAGTTGAAAGTGAAGATTAAAGTTTCTTTTAATAAATTCCACAACAGTGAAAGTCTTAAGTGGATCAGAAAAATCAAACTTCACTAATTGATCTCATTCCCATAACTCCAAGTTTATTTTAAACAGTTTCAGTAAAATATTAAATTTTCACCTACACGGACAAACTTATACGTTATCCTTCTCATAATCGTAATGACACGACTGCAAGCAAACCACGGTACGGGTGAGGCTTGAACTCGCGGTGAGTCGTAAAACTCCAGGTCAGCGTGTAAGCCACTGGACCAGCTGGGCAGCTTCGTCATCTCTGAAACATTAGTAAGAATTCTCCTCAAAGTAATAAATCCCGCCATCACATAGCTACTACTACTACTACTACAAGTACTACAACTACTGCTACCACAAGTACTACAACTACTACTACCACAAGTACTACAACTACTGCTACCACGAGTACTACAACTAAATGCTAAACCACAAGTACTACAACTACTGCTACCACAAGTACTACAACTACTACTACCACAAGTACTACAACTACTACTACCACAAGTACTACAACCACTACTACCACAAGTACTACAACTACTACTACCACAAGTACTACAACTACTACTACCACAAGTACTACAACTACTACTACCACAAGTACTACAACTACTACTACCACAAGTACTACAACTACTACTACCACAAGTACTACAACTACTACTACCACAAGTACTACAACTACTACTATTACAAGTACTACAACTACTAATACCACAAGTACTACAACTACTACTATTACAAGTACTACAACTACTACTACCACAAGAACTACAACTACTACTACCACAAAAACTAAAACTACTACTATCACAAGAACTACAACTACTACCACAAGTACTATAACTACTACTACCACAAGTACTACAACTACTACTACCAAAAGTGCTACAACTACTACTATCACTAGTACTACTACTACTACCTACAACAAATATATTATGATTTACACCTCACTCTGTTCCTATATACAACTCTCTGTGTCTCTGTATTCCTTATAACAGCTTGACAAAGCTAATGGAGAGCGAAACGTTGCCACCATTTTTACCCAGTATTTTCCTGGGTAAAAACTGAGAGGAATCAAGCATGGAAAATTTCACACATATCCTCATCACTGTCAGTGATCTGACCAGAGTTACTCTTAAGTGAGTCTATCTCGTCCTAATCTTACTTCTGTATACCGGAAAGAACCCTTTTAGGTTAGTCTTCGAATCCCTTTGCGACCTGAGCCTCATAATCCCTTTTTGCTTTTCTTATTCATTTTTTTATTTCTCTCTTTAATTGAGTTATATATATATGTATATATATATGTATATATATATGTATATATATATGAGTATATATATGAGTATATATATATGTATATATATATGTCTCTCTTTTGACCAATGGGATGCGACCTGAGCCTCATAATCCCTTTTTGCTTTTCTTATTCTTTTTTTTTTATTTCTCTCTTTAATTGAGTATATTGATTTCTTAACTGCCCATCCCTTCTTTTGATACGCCTATATATGTCTCTCTTTTGACCAATGGGATGCGACCTGAGCCTCATAATCCCTTTTTGCTTTTCTTATTCTTTTTTTTATTTCTCTCTTTAATTGAGTATATTGATTTCTTAACTGCCCATCCCTTCTTTTGATACGCCTATATATGTCTCTCTTTTGACCAATGGGATGCGACCTGAGCCTCATAATCCCTTTTTGCTTTTCTTATTCTTTTTTTTTATTTCTCTCTTTAATTGAGTATATTGATTTCTTAACTGCCCATCCCTTCTTTTGATACGCCTATATATGTCTCTCTTTTGACCAATGAGATGTTTTAATCTATTGTTCATCCATTTGGGATCATTTTTGTTAGATCTAATTTCCCTACTCGGAACGAAAGTTGTCTGGGCAGCTAGAACTATGTTATGAAAAATGTCATATTGGCATCCAAGATCACCTACCTGACCCATAGTCAAGGCATCCCAATTTAGCCCACCAAGGTAATTTTTCAGTCCCATGAAATCGGCCAAGCGAAAATCTGGGACAGAGATTTGATTGCAGTTACCTGGGTAATTCTATGATATATTAAAACTAAGTGATTTGTGATCACTTTCCCCAAGCTCATCATTAACCTCAAGATTATTAATTAGTGATTCTTTGTTGGCAAAAACCAAGTCAAGCAGATTGTTTCCTCTGGTTGGTTCTGTCACAAACTGTTTTAAAAAGAAATTCCTGAACCGTGTCAAGAAAGTCACTAGATTTACGATTTCCTGTCCTAGTGTTCCAACCAATTTGTTTAAAGTTAAAATCTCCCATTAACACAACATTTTCATATCTAGATGCCTTATGAATTTCGTCCCGTAACAGCTTACTGCACTCCCTATCAAGGTTTGGGGGCCTATGAATAACACCCAAAATTAATTTGTCACGACCCTCGAGAAACTGTAGCCAAACAGATTCTGTGTTCGATGTTTCTAATCTTATATCATATCTAAGACAACAGTTTAAACTATCACTGGCATACATCGCCACTCCACCACCCTTCCTGTTGACCCTATCAGTATGGAATAGTTTATAACCCTGTATGTTGCATTCAGAAGGCATTTCTCTACCTTTCAAGTTGAACCAGGTCTCTGTTATAGCAATAATATCTATATCACCTGCACTTGCAAGTAATCTTAGCTCATCTATCTTATTTCTTAGACTCTCACTATTTGTACAGTAAACCTTATGGGAGCTAGTCACTCGTTGCAAGTTTATTTTGAATATTGTCTTTTAAACATATCCCTGAGGTATCCCGGTAATATCTGCTGTTTTCAACCCTAATACTGCAGCCTGATTGTTCCCACAAACACCCATACCTCTATAATCCATCAGTTAAAATTCCTAGACAAGTCATCAATTACCCCATCAATCGAATTGGCTAATGCAACCACTCCAGCCCCAGAGAGATGAACCCCATCCCTTGTATACATATCACGTTTGCCATGGAATATCATGCAGGGGCGTCGTAAGGGGTCGCGGGGGGGGGCCGCCCCGGTTGACACCATTTAGAAGGTGACACCAGAGAGCCTCTAAAGACACTAATGCCCAAAACAGTGCTGCACCAACATTTGAGAAGGTTTAGTTTCTATATATAATATTATATATTAACAAAGTACAAATAAGCCTATATAGGGAAAAATCATTGATTTCGATGATGTGATAGATGGTTTTGCATAACTGAAGGCAAGGAATTGTAAAATCAGATTCACTGAGATGTTACCTCTACTCAAGGTCAAATCGGAACAAGTGTTTCTCTGATATTGCAATGTTTTTCTTTATTTTTCAAGTTTTTTTTGTTTGTTTGTTTTTACATTGTTGATGATGAATAAATATAGGATCTGTTGGCCTGTACTCAAAGTGGTATTTGAGTTTATGTTTCCTCAATATTACTATGCTTATTTATTTTATCATTAATAAAGTTGAGAAGTATTCTCCTGTTCAGTTTATGGCCCTTAAACGTTCTCATTGCTAAACATTTGTCACTGGTCATGTAGAAGTGACATAACCGGACTTTACACCCATCCCCCCGCCCTTGAATTTCATGGGGGTGACATCAAAGATGCTGCCCCAGGTGACACCGGAGATTCCGCCCCGGGTGACACCAACTCTAGTGACGCCTCTGAGAATATGTCCCAGTTATCAATGAATGGGATTGCAAGTTCCTTGCAGTACCTGTCTAGCCAGCAATTTATACCAATTTCTCTAGACATCCATTCATTGCCCACTCCCTTTCTACGCAAGATGCTACATATGGCTAGGATCCCTCCCTTAGATCTGACTACTTCTATGGCTGACCTGTACTTATCCAGCAGCTCCTGTCTCCTGCCCTTCCCAGTGTCATTACCCCCAGCACAAAGATAATGGGCTTGTTCCCATTACATGACATAATATTATCCAACCTGCTGACTATGTCACCAACACCAGATCCTGGAAGGCAAACCCTTTGACTGACCTTTCTATCTCTGTTACAAAAAAAACATGGTCCATATATCTTACCTGAGAATCTCCTACAATTAAAACATTCTTACCTTGATTAGCAGGGAAATCAGTGGTACCTTCAACCTCACTAACCACTGAAGAGCATTCGTCCAGGAGAACAGAGAACCGAATTCCTACTTTATATCTTTCTCTGTTAACCCTCCTAATCTTCCTTCTTCCTAAACTGTGAACCACTTGCCACTTAAATTTGCGCTCATACCTTGAACACTTGTCAAGGTTTTTGGGCCCCTTTTTTTAAGTGCTCTACATCCCTTTGAACACTTGCCCAAGTGATTTAAAAACCTTTTTTAAAGTGTTTCTACATATTTTGAACACTTGTAAAGGTGATTTTAGCCTTTGTTAAGTGCTCTCCAAAACCTTTAAACACTTGTCAAGGGGCTTAGCCTTTAAAAAAGTGCCCTACATACCTAAGAACACTTGCAAGTGATTTAACCTTTGTTAATCCCCTTTTACAAAAAAAACCCTTAAACATTTGTCAAGTGATTTAAAGCCTTCTTTAAGGGGCTCTACATACCTTTAAACCAACCCGTCAATTTAAATTTAAAAACCCTTTTTTAAAGGGTGCTCTCCCCTTTTTAACCTTTAAAAAACACTTGCCCAATTTGATTTAACCCTTTTGTTAAGTGCTCTCCCTACTTTTGAACACTTGTCAATGATTTACCTTTGTTTTTCGGTGGGCTACATCCCTTTTAAAAACACTTTCAAGGCTTAGACTTTGTTAAATCCTACAAAACCTTTGAACTTTTGGGTCAAGTGACTTAGCCTTTTTTTAAGTGCTCTACATCCCTTTGAACACTTGTAAAGGGTATTTTAAAATTTTTTTAAAGGGTGCTCTCCCATCCCTATGAACATTTCTCAAGGGACTTACCCTTTGTTAAGTTTCTACATACCTTTGAACACTTGTAAATTGATTTAAAACCTTTTTTAAAGGGTGCCTACAAAATTTTTTAAAACACTTGTCAATTTGATTTAGCCTTTGTTAAGTGCTCAATACCTTTAAACACTTTTTCAAGTGACTTACCCCCCTTTTTTAAGTCTCTAAAAACCCTTTTTGAACACTTTGCCCAAGTGATTTACCCTTTTTTAAAATTTCCTACAAAACCTTTTTGAACACTTGCCCCAAAGGACTTAGCCTTTTTAAGTGCTCTACACCCCCTTTGAACACTTTCGGGTATTTAAACCCTTTTGTTAAGTGCCTACATACTTTTAAACCCAACTTGTAAAGTGACGAAAGCCTTTTTAAAGTGCTCTACATACCTTTGAACACTTGTAAAGTGACTAACCTTTGTTAAGTCTCTACAACCTTTAAACACTTTTTAAGGGGATTTGGGACTTTTTTAATCTCTAAAAATTCCCTTTTTGAAACCTTGTCAATGACTTAGCCTTTGTTAAGTGCTCTACATCCCTTGAACACTTGTAAAGTGATTTACCCTTTTGAAAAATGCCCCTACATCCCTTTTGAACACTTGGGTCAAGTGATTTTACCTTTGTTAACCCTTACATACCTTTGAACACTTACAAGAAAATTTAAACTTTGTTAAGTGCCCCTAAAATACCTTTAAAAAACTTTTCAAGTGTTTTAAACCCTTTTTGTTAAGTGCTCTACATCCCCCTTAAATTTTTGTAAATTTGACTTAGCCTTTTTTAATTTCCTCCCATATTTTTCCCAACATTTTGACAAGTGACTTAACCTTTGTTAAGTGCTCTAAAATACTTTTAAACACTTGCCCAATGACTTACCCTTTTTTTAATAAACTAAATAATTTTGAACACTTGCCCAAGTGATTTAAAACCTTTGTTAATGCTCAAACATACTTTGAACACTTGCCCAATATTTTAGCCTTTTTTAAAATTGCCACTACCTTTGAACACTTGTCAATGACTTAGGCCTTTGTTAAGTGCTCTAAAATACCTTGAACATTTTTGTCAAGTGATTTAAACCCTTTGTTAAGTGCTCTACATCCCTTTTGAAAAATTGCAATGATTTAAACCCTTTTTTAAGTGTTTCTACACCCCCTTTTTGGGAAACACTTGCCAAGTGATTTAAAACCTTTTTAAGGTGCTTTTACAACCCTTGAACACTTGAAAGGATTTAGAAATTTTTTTAAGTGTTTCTACATACCTTTGAACATTTGACAATGACTTACCCCTTGGGTTAAGTGCTCTACATCCCTTTTTAAAAAAACTTTTTCAAGTGCCCTTAGCCTTTGTTAAGTGCTCTAAAACCCCAAAAAAAAACCACTTGTCAAGTAAATTAGCCTTTGCTAAGGCTCTACAAACCTTTAAAACACTTGTCAAGTGACTTAGCCTTCTTTTAAACGCCCCTACATCCCTTTAAAACATTTGTCAAGGACTTACCCTTTTTAATGCTCTACATACTCTTAAACACTTGTCAAGGACTTAGCCTTTGTTAAGTGCTCTGCAAAACCTTTGAACACTTGTCAAGTGACTTAGCCTTTGTTAAGTCTCAACATACCTTTGAACCTTGAAAAAAGTGAATTAGCCTTTGTTAAGTGCCCTACATCCTTTGAACACTTGTAAAGGGTGCTTACCCTTTTTGTTAATGCTCTACATACCTTTAAACCCCACTTTCAAGGGGACTTGGGCCTTTTTTAAAGTGCTCTACATCCCTTTTTGGAACACTTGTCAAGTGACTTAGCCTTTGTTAATGCTCTACATCCCCCCTTTGAACATTTGTCAAGTGACTTAGCCTTTGTTAAGTCCCTCAACCCATACCCTTGAACACTTGCAATTGACTTAGCATTTTTTTTAAGTGTTCTACATATTTTTGGGTTCCCACTTGTCAATGACTTTAGCCTTTGTTAATTTGCCTCCCTCCCTTTTTGAACACTTGCCCAAGTGATTTAACCTTTGTTAAAGTGCCTACATACCTGGGGAAACACTTGTCAAGTGACTTGGGCCTTTTTTTAAAAGTGCTCACATACCTTTGAACACTTGCCCAAGTCCCCCCCTTAAAAAAAAAACCTATGTTAAGTCTCTACATCCCTTTGAACCCTTGCAATGCCCTTTCCCTTTTGTTAATCCCTGCATACTTTTAAACACTTGTCAATGATTTAAACCCTTTTTGTTAATGCTCACTACCTGGGAGAAACTTGCCAAGTGACTTGGCCTTTGTTAATTGCCTACAAACCTTAAACCCCAACTTGTCAATTGACTTAACTTTTGTTAAGTGCTCTACATCCCTTTTGAACACTTGTAAAGTGACTTACCCTTTTGTTAATTCCCTACATATTTTTTTGGAACACTTGTAAAGTGACTTGGGCCTTTTTTAAAGGGGCCCACATATTTTTTTCAACATTTATAAAGGGAACTTAGCCTTTGTTTATGGGGCTCTACATATCTTTGAACACTTTTTCAAGGATTTAGGCCTTTTTTAAGGGTGCTCTACATCCCTTTTTAAAACACTTGTAAAGTGACTTAGCCTTTTTTAAGTCCTCTACATCCCCCTTGAACACTTGCCCAAGTGATTTAGCCTTTGTTAAGTGCTAACTTTCTTTTCAACTTTTTGCAAGTAAACTTACCTTCGTTAAGTGCTCTCCCATATTTTGGGAAATTTTTTTTGTCAAGTGACTTAGCCTTTTTAAGTTCTCTACATCCCTTTTGAACATTTGGGTCAAGGGGATTTAAACCCTTTTGTTAAATGCTTTTCATCCCTTTGAAAAACTTGCAATGATTTAGCCTTTTTTTAAGTGCTCAACATCCCTTTTGAACACTTGCCCAAGTGATTTAACCTTTTTAAATTTCTCTACAAAACCTTTCAACACTTGTAAAGTGACTTACCTTTTGGGTTAAGTGCTCTACATACCTATGAACCCCTTGAAAGGGTATTTTACCCCTTTGTTAAGTGCCTAAAATCCCTTTTTGAACACTTGTCAATATTTTTTGGAAAAATGCCTACAACCTTTGAACACTTGTCAAGTGACTTACCCTTTTTTAAAATTTTCTACAAAACCTTTAAAACACTTGTCAAGTGACTTAACCTTTTTTTAAGGGGTTTCTACATACTTTAAAAAACATTGTCAAGTACTTAACCTTTGCTAAGTGCCAAATCCCTTTGGGGAACCCTTTTGTCAATGACTTCCCCTTTGCTAAGTGCTCTAAATCCCTTTTGAACACTTGTCAAGTGACTTGGGCCTTTTGTTAAGTGCTCTTCATACCTTTGAACACTTGCCCAAATGATTTTCCCTTTGTTAAATTCTCTACAAAACCTTTTTGAACACTTGTCAAGTATTTAGCCTTTGTTTAAGTGCTCTACATCCCTTTAAAAAATTGTCACGTGATTTAAAACCCTTTGTTAAGTCTCTACATACCTTCAAAACACTTGTAAAGTGATTTTTTAATAACCTTTGTTAATTTTCTCTCCATACCTTTAAAACATTTTGCCCAAGAAATTTTAAAAAACCCCCTTTTTTAAAGGGGCTTTTAAAACCTTTAAAACACTTGTCAAGTGATTTAAAACTTTGTTAAGTGCTCTACATACTTTCAAAAACTTGAAAAGGGGACTTGGGGCCTTTTGGGTTAAGTGCTCTACATCCCTTTTTAAACCTTGTAAAGGGGACTTACCCTTTTTTTAAGCCTCTACAAAACCCTAAAACATTTGTCAATTTACTTCCCTTTTGTTAAGTCTCTACATACTTTTCAACACTTTTTCAAGGTGACTTAGCCTTGGGAAAAGTGCTCAAAAATATTTTTGAACACTTGTAAATGATTTACCCCTTTTTTAAGTGCTCTCCCTTTAAATTTTGAACACTTGCCAAGTGACTTAGCCTTTGTTAAGTCCTACATACCTTTGAAACTTGTCAAATGATTTTTGGTAAATGCTCTACTTATTTTGAACATTTTAGTCAAGTAAATTTTAAGCCTTTTTTTTAATGCTCTACCTACCTTTAAAACATTTGTCAAGTGATTTTAACCTTTGTTAAGTGCTCTCATCCCTTTTTGAACCCCTTGTCAAGTGATTTAAACCCTTTTGGGCTAATTGCCCCTAAATTTCCCTTTTTGAACACTTGCCCAATTTGATTTTTAAAACCTTTGTTTTAAGTGTTTCTACATACCTTGAACACTTGTCAAGGGATTTTAAAACCTTTGTTAAGGCCCTACATCCCTTTTAAACCCTTTGTAAAGTCTTGGGCCTTTTTTAAGTGCCCCTACATACCTTTAAAAACCCCTTGCCAATGATTTACCCTTTTTAACCCTCTAAAACCCTTTTGAAAAACTTGTCAAGTGACTTGGGGCCTTTTTTTAAAGGGGCCTCTTCATCCCTTTGAACATTTGGGTCAAGTGATTAACTTTTTTTTAATTCCCCACATCCCTTTTTGAACACTTGTAAAGAAATTTTAGCCTTTGTTAAGTGCTCAAAAACCCCTTTTAACACTTGTCAAAAAAACTTGGGGCCTTTGAAAAGGCCTCAAACCTTGAAACTTGCCCCAAGTGACTTAACCTTTGTTAAGTGCCTACATAACCTTTGAACACTTTTTCAAGTGATTTTACCCTTTGTTAATTGCTCAAACATACCCTGGAACATTTGTCAAGTAAATTTAACCTTTTTTAATTTTGCTCAAAACAACCTTTGAACATTTGTCACTTGATTATCCTTTGTTAAGTGTTTCTAAAATCCCTTCGAACACTTGTCAAGTAAATTTAAACCCTTTAAAAAGGGTTTCTTTTTACATACCTTTGAACACTTGTCAAGTAAAAAAAACCTTTTGTTAAGTGCCCCTCCATCCCTTTTGAACACTTGTAAAGTGACTTACCCTTTTGTTAAAGTGCTTCACATCCCTTTTGAACCCCTTGTCAATGACTTAGCCTTTTTCTTAAGTACTCTAAAACCCTTTAAAACATTTGCACCCCGTGGGTGATATCCTTCCCCCCCGTGGAGAGTAGCCCTCCCCCCGGGGGGTGATTTTTTCTCCCCGTCAGGGATTTAGCTCTCCCCCTTTGGGGAGTAGCTTTTTCCCCCGTGGGTGATGCTCTCTCCCGGGGGTGAGTAGCTCTCCCCCATGTGAAAAGTAGCTCTCCCCCGGGGGTTTAGAAAGCTCCCACCGGGGGTTAGTAGTTTTCTCAACCTGAGGGGTTTTGGTTAGCTCTCACCCGGGGGTGAGTTCCTCCCCCCCTTGTGATTGAGTACCCCCCAAACCGGGGGTGATAGCTCCCCCCCCCGTGGGGTGATTTAATTTTAAAACCCCCCGTGGGGGAGTAGCTCCCCCCCCGGGGGTGAGTGGGTTTCCCTGGGGGTTTTTTCCTCCCCCCTGTGGGTGGGGGTCTCTCCCCGTGGGTGATAGCCCCCCCCAGTGCGTGAGTAGCTTTCCCCCCGTGAGTGATTTAGCTCTCCCCCTGGGTGAGTAGTTTCTCCCCCCTGGGGTGAAAAGGCACTCCCCCCGGGGTAAAGTAGCTCCCCCCCGGGGGGTGGGGGTACCCCCCCCGGGGTGAGCGCCCCCCCTCGGGGGTGGGGTAGCTCCCCCCGGGCTAAGTAGGTCTCCCCCCCCTTGGGGTGAGTGGCAAACCACCGTGGGTTTTTTTTTTTCCCACGGCCCAATGAGTACTCTCCCCACGTGGGGAGTAATCTCCCCCCGGGGGTGAGTAGCTCTCCCCCCCCGGGGGCCGAGTGGATCTTCCCCCTTTGGGTGAATTGCTCTCCCCCCATTGGTGAGTACCTCTCAACCGGGGTGATTTAGCTCTCCCCAGTGGGTTGCACCTCTCACCCGTTGGGGGGTAGCCCCTCCCCTTTGGGGGTTGAGTAGCTCTTCTCCCCGTGGGTGAGTACTCTCCCCGCGTGGGTGAGAAAGCTCTTCCCCCGTGGGTGAGTAGATTTTTAAACCCGGGGTGAAAGCTCTCCCCCGGGGTGATTACCTCGCTTTTATGGGGAGAAAGCTCTCCCCATTGGGTTAGCCCCTCTCACCCCTGGGGGATTACTCTCCCCCGGGGGTGAGTACCCTCTTCCCCCCGTGGGTGAGTACCCTTTTCCCCCCCCTGGGTGATACTCCCCCCCCCCGTGGGGTAGTACTCTCCCCCGTGGTATAGCTCCCCCCGTGGGTGGTACCCTCCCCCCGGGGTTTGAGTTTTCTCCCCCCGTGGGTGAGTAGCCTCCCCGTGGGTGAGTAGCTTTTTCTGGGCGTGGGGAGTAGCTCCACCCGTGGGTGGTAGCTTTTCCCCCCTTGGGGGGAGCAGCTCTTTTTGGGTGGGAGTAGCTCTCCCTCGAAAGGTGAGTACTCTTCACCGTGGGGGAGTAGCTCCCCGCCGGGGTGACTAGGTCCCCTCCGGGGGTGAGTCCGCTCCCCCCCCCTGGGGTGATTTGGGCTCTCCCCCTGGGGGGTGATAGTTTCTCCCCCTGTGGGGGGGGAGCTCCCCCCTCGCGTGGGTATAACGGGGTAAAAAAAGGGAAAACAAGGGCACACTGATAAAATGGCGGGAGACAAGCTTTGTGTGCGCGCGGGAGGCCCGGACACGTACCCGGACCGTCTTTGAAAAACGGGGCCAATCACGAACCGTAAGGAAATTTTAAATGAATAAAATATAGCTTTGGGAATGTCACGAGTGGTGGTGTGTTTTTTTTGTTGTTGGATTTAAAGGGCCATGAAAAAAAGGGCCTTTTACAAGGGGTGGTAAAGGGCCCCCACAGAGGTGACGGGTTAGCCCAGTGGCCCTTTATACCTCCAACAACAAGGGAGGAATCAGTTTCGTAAATGTTTTTTTTCTATCGTTTAATCGTTTAAAAACTGTTAATCATAAAATTTGAACGGGGGGAAAATGGAGGGGGTGCATTGGGGGCCCCTGTGGAACAAAATTACCCTAAGGAAGGAAAGGGGAAATGTAGAAAGTATGGGAAAACCCCAAAAAAAATTTTAAAGGGGGTTTTTTTTTGGGTAAAATTTGGTAATGAATGTTCCCAACAGGGGAGAAGGCGAAGACAGTGGATATATCATATCTAAAAGTAAGGTTTGGAAATTACCTAAAACCAAGCCCCATTCAATACAAGGTTAAATCAAAGGCCCCTCCTTTAACATTTAAAACAAGCCCCCCCGATTTTTTCCCTAGCATTTTGGGTTTCCCCACCAAAATTTACTTCATTTTGGTTCAGTGGTTCCAAAACATGCATTTGACATCCCCCAAAATTCACTTTTCCTCTCTCTCCCTTTACACTCTAAAAGGGGGGGGAGGGGGTTTAAAGAAACAGAGAAGTGAGAGAAAAAAAAAAGAAAACATTCTGAAAAATATTTTATTGCTCCTTTATAGTATAATAATAAGGTTTTAAAAAGGGAAACCCCAAGGGAAATAAGTCACTGATTTTTTTTTAAGGTTATTCTAGGTTTTTTAACATTTTCGCTATGTATGAAAAACTATGTAACAAATATTTGTGTTTTGCCTGAAAAAACTTACTCATCCTTACTACGATCATGTCCCTTCCCAAATTTTAAAACACAAATTTTCTTACACTGCTGTTTTAAACCACAAAAAAGAACTGTTATCCTACTTCAGCACTTTTTCATTCGACAACCCCCCTGATATCTTTTTAAATTTCCCTACAAAAATGGGGAAAACCTGGTTTATGAAAGCTAACTCCCTGGGGCAACGGGAAAATAAGAAGATATCCCCCCTTTGGGTTTTCAACTTTCCCCAATGCTTGAAAATTTTAAGACATTTCCAAACTGAGCAAAACAAGAATTCCACGGTAGCCTAATGCTTCTTTTTCTACCCCCTTTTTTCCCTTTTTCTGCTTTGACCTATCTTTTCCCCCCAAAAGCGCTTCCACCCCATTTTCCACCCTAGGGCCCAACAGATCACCAGACAACCCATATTGTCTGTTCCCTCAGGCAGAAAACTTGGAGTGGAAAACAGAAATGAGAATAGGGGAAAAAAATTTTAAAAGGGAAATTACTAGAAATGGGGAGAAAAAGAAGGTAGTACCTTTTCTCCCTAAAAAGATATGTTTGCTACCACCTCCCTCTTTTAATTAACACAGCGTATAAACCCTAAAAGGGTTTTAAGCGCTTCCTTTTGGGGGTTAAAATTTAATTTTAATTAACATGAAAGTTTATAAAGTAGCTAGTTAAAAAAAAGGGGGGGGAAAAACACAAAAATTTGGGTGTTAGAGCGGGAAAAACCCAATGAAAAATTTAACACAGGAAAAGGTAAAACAAGGTTTTGATCCTGATAAGTACGGGCACTTAGGGTAGCTTGGCCTGAAAATTGAGCAGTAGGTACCTATCGGGGGCTTAAACTTTCCAAAAAGGAAAAAAAAAATTATATCAAAAAAACTTTTAAAAATTTACTCTAACAAATGGAATTTATATACTGGCTAAAAAAGGGGAATAAAAATTTAATACCCGATAAAGAAACACAATTTAATATAAAAACATAAAAGGGGAATCCTAAAATTCTGGCACCAACAAAAAAAAAATTTGAAATTTCCCAAACAAAATAAAATATCAGAATCGCCCAAAAAAATTTTAAAATAATATAGCAGAACAAACTTGACTGATACTAAAACCCCAACACTTCACCTAGTTGCAAGGAACCCCCTTTTTCCCCTTAACATCCCTGCCCTCTGGTTATTTTCCCTTCATCCACGGGCCACCTTTCCTTAAATACTGTCTCGGGTTTAAACCCCCTTCACCACTGGCCTCCCTTTTCCCCTTAACATACTGCCCTCGGGTTTTACTTCCCCCCATCCACGGCCTAGACATTTTTTCCCAGGATTCCAAAAAGGATCTCCGGGTTCCCAGTTTAAAAGTCGGGGTCTGTTTCCTCCAGGACTAAAAGTTTTTAAAGGGTTTCTCTAGTAGCTCACTGACACCTCCACAGGTGCCCGGGCATCTCCCCCAGGGGTGCCTGGTTATACTAAATTTATTTTCTAGTTTAGCCCTCCCCACCAACACCCAAGAAAGAACTGCAACAAAAAATCTGAAAGATTTAAAAAAATTAACAAAAATTAACAAAACCCAATAAAAAATTCATCAAACAAAAAAATGGCATACAAAAATAAGTCAAAAAATTAAAAAAAAATAAGAGATCTAGTTTGAAAAAAAACACCCAAAAAAATTTAAACATACTTAAACGACACCACTTCAAGAGAAGGGGGGGGGGGCCCTTTGGGCGTGGGAAGATTTTTTGGTCTAAAAAAATTAACATTTTGGTCCCCTTTCCCCCCAACTGAACCAATTACCCCTCAAAACCCCCCTTCCCCCCCTTTTTTTTCCCTTTACCCCCCAAACCCCCCCTTTTTCCCCCCGTTTTTTTTTTTTTTTCCCCCCCTTTTTAATTTTTTTTTTTTTTTTTTTTGAAAACCTCGGGGTTCCCCCCTCGGGTATTCCCAGTTTCTAAGGGGAAGGTGTTTGGGGTTTTCATCCCTCCTTTTGGGGTTCCCTTGGGTGGGGTGTATTTCCGTGGAATCTGCATTAGATGGAGGACCCTACTTCCCTTCCCAAATTTCCCCAAAGAGGTGGGGGGGGGTGCCCTGCGGGGACGGGTGTATCCCCAAAGGGGCGTCTGCCGTTCTGGGGGGTTTGGCACCGAAAAAGGTTGCTTTGTGGGGGTTTTTTCCTGACGCCCCCCTCTTTGTCCGCTGGGGGTGGCGGGGTTAAGATATGAGGTTGCTTTTCCCAAAAGGGCCTATTTTAAAACTGGTGCATAGGGAAAGGGTAGGGCACGGGTTTCCCCATGCAGCATTTTAAAACTAAAGGCGGCCCTCAATCCTTTTTGATGAAAAGGGGGGCTTATACCCCTTTTCATGCCTTCAAGAAACTATTTCCCCACTGTCCCTTTCTTTTTTTTTTTTCCTTTCTTTTTTTTTTTTTTTAAAATAATAATAAGAAAGAAGTCCCAAACCAAACACGGAGTCTTTTTTCCCAAAGAAAAACCCTCCTCCCCCCAGGCCCCTTTTTTTTTACCGCACCCCGTTCTCCCTGGCTTCTTTAAATGACCATTCTCCACATTTTTCCCCATACCTCTGTCCCTTCGCGGAGATTTTGGGTTCCCACCTGCTCCGGGTGCCGAGCTCCGCCCATTTTTTTCTGGTGCCTCTCCTCTTGCATGCATTTAAACTTCGTCCGGCTTCCCCCCAAATAGGGTGTGATTTTTTTTTGGATCCCCCCCACCTACCTCGGGTTCAGGTTTCCCCAACAGAACTGAACCAAAAATTCCAGAGCTTTTGGGCCTGATGATATTTTCTTTAAAGGGCTGCCCTTTCCACCCAGAAATGACCTACCGACCCCCATTTCCTTTATGAAACCAAATTCTTTACAAGTGTGCAGTGGACAAAAATTTTTTTTTCCCCTTAAACCCGACCCCCGTTTTGACTGATTATTTTTTCAGACCATGAAATTGGAAAAACTCTTTTAAATGACATTTTTGGCCAAAAAAAATATTCTTTCACACTTTTCCGAAGAGGGGTGCACATGGGTTACAGTTAAAAATACAGAACAAGCTCATGATCTTTCCCATGTTATTTCAAAAATAAAAATCCAAAATCACATTTAAATAAGCAGGGCCTACTCTCGGGTTCTTGCAGTGTACAAATACAGTTTTTAACATTTGGTGATTTTCTGTTTTCAGCAAATGAAAATTTTGGAGAAATTTTGCCCCCGGGAAACCTTTCCAATTCAGAAAGGGGTTTATATGTCCTCCCCCTTTTCCCCGGCGGGGTCTTTCCCAGTAACTTTCCCCATTTAAACCCTTTGATTGCAAAGAACTCCCCCCTCGTTATATTGCGGGCCGCCGCCAAAGGGGCCCAAAAAATCCCCCCCAGGTCACAGCCCGGGGCCGGGGGGGCTTTTGACCCCCGGAACTCTCTCCAGGAAACTCCGGGTTTAAACATCCCAACCATGCCCAAAATTTAAACTGGGCGTTTTTTTCAAAACCCCCCCAACCACAACGGGATTTTTTCCCGGGCTCATAAACACTTCGAACGGGAAAAAAGTATCTTTCCCACCTTTCCCATGGCACAACAACCCCCTTTCACACGACAACGGGAGAAACAACAAGGTTTCTTATCCCCGGCCCTATACCTTCAATATAAAATTTTAACAAAATTCCCCCCAGCCTAAACCCACAATGATACCATCATCCAATTTGCAGATAAATTTTTACCATTTTTTTTTCCCTTAAAACCCCCCATCTCTGGTGGAAACAAAAAACAGGAGATCAATGGGGAAAAAATTGAACAAAAAAACAAAGGGAGAACAGCTAAATGGGAGAAGAAATGGAAAAATCAAAACCCCAAACCCAAAATAAAGTCCTCTTCAGCACCATCGACTGTTTAACATCAACCTAAGGAAAAAAGGGGGGCCCCTTTTCCCATCAAGGTAAACACAAATCTTTTAGGAGTAATCCAAATAAATCCTTGTATGAATGGACAGTTTACTCCCCTCTACATCCCACAAAACCAAAAAAAGTGAACCTACAAAATCCCCCCTTTCGGGCCGACTTTACCGATTCAAGGGGGCCCATCTCCCAAATCAAGAAACACCTGAAACAAAGAGGTTTCAGACCTCTGCTAGAAAAAACCCTTGAAATATCTATGTAAATTAAAACAACAAAAAATCAACATCAAACCCCCAAAAAGACCCCAAAACAGAGCCCTCCGCTTTATCACTGGCCCAGTTTCGAGACAAAAATCAGGACGGAAAAACGTGCACACACAAAAAATCACTGCAATTAACGCAGGCTAGCCCAAACAAAAGAAGAGACAATTAATGAAAATGCAGGAGCTCTAGGTACCTGACAGAAAGCCCCCCCCAAACCCCATCGAACACAAACCGACAAACACCACCCAACAACCCCTTCCCATAAATCCCAAAGAATAACCCTCCAAAAAAAGGATTTCCGACGTTTCCCACCCTACAAGGAAAAATTTCCCCTCACCAAAATCCTAAAGTGACCTCCCCGAAGTAGAAGAATAAATACCACCAGGACCATTCTACGTCCAATAACTTGGATTAACGGGTTCCCCCCAAATTTTGGGGGACCCACTTCTGGCAAACAACACCTTACAACTAACTTTAACACTACCCATCCCACAGAAACCCGCTTGCCCCAAATAACTCCAGGGGAGCAACCAACCTCCATCAAACGACCTGCAAATAAACCCCCTGCAGCTGCAACCTTGCGACCGAACCCCTTTTAAAAAAAAAAAAAAAGGGATTTCTAACATTTGCATCCTTTTTCCCAAATTTAGGGGGGTACGCCCGGATACCCGCTGGTAAAGCGGGTGCAATTGAAAGGGGAGGAGGTATACCGCTTTTAAAAAATTTAAAATTTTTTACGAATAACACAACACCCAAGCCACGCATTTAAAAATTTCACCCAAAATGGATAAGGGCACTTAAACCCTTTAAAACCCCCCCCCCCCCTCCACCCTTTCCAAACCTTTCACACATTCCATCCTTTCCCCTCCTTCTTTCTTCCCCAAACTTTCCAAAGCGGTGGAGTTTCCTGGTTTTGTGGGATGTGGAAACCCGCCAAACATTTTTTGCAGTCTTCCCCCCCCTTGTTTTTAATTGCAATGAACCAATCCTTTTTTTTTTTCCCGCCGATGTCAGGTCTATCTTAAAAGAACGAGAAAACGTTTTTTTCTTAAAGGGGAGCGTAGGGGCCCCACTTATGGGTTTGGGGTATCTCTCGGCCCTGCCTTTTACGGAACTTCCTAGTTTTCCTTATTTTCCGAGTAGGAACCCCAAACCCGACCGGGGCCCTCCGCCTACCAGCTTTTGGGGGCCATGCTTCCGGGGGCGCCTGTCCAAAATTTTTTTGCGGTTTTACCATCTGAAACCTCCCCCCCATTTTCCCCCTTTTTACCCAACCCCCTTCACTTTCCCCCCTCAGTTTTTTTTAGCGTGAGGCCTCGTTTTGCCCTGCCCCCTTGTTCGGCCTACGCCTGTGGGAAATTTTAAAACCCGTCCCCCTAAGCCCCAAAACTCTTCACATTCTTCCATTTCTTATAATTAAACCAACAGTTTTTCCTTTTTTGGCCTCGGTTAAACCCATTTTTTCCCCCCCCCCTCTCTAACTTTTTACAAAAAGGTGGAGGTTCACCCCCCTCCGGGGGGTCTCCTCTTTCCCTTGTTCCCCCCCCAAACTTTTTCCCCCTCAGTCCTCCTCCCCTTCCTTCCTCTCCTGTTTCCCCCACAGGACGATTCTTCCCCCCCGGCAAAATCTTTCACCCTCCCCCTCTTAGACCCTTTGGTTCCATCCCTAGTCCCCTAATCTCGCTTACTCCCCCTCACCTACCTCAAAAATCCCCGGTAAAAAGGGGATCTTCCTTTTCCTGCTAAACATTTGATGCAAACTCCAAATAAACTGCGGAAACCAAACCTTCGATGGGCACCCTGGCACCTTTTTTAGGGCCCCTTTCCCATTTTTCACAACCCTAGCAAAACTCTTTTTCCTTTAAAAGCATTCTGATTCCCCATGCTTACACGCTTTTTATTGCCTCCAAAAATTGACTTTTACTGACCCCCAGCCCGTAATTTTTTCGCTTCCATTGTTTGGCAAACCCTTTTTTTGTTAATAAAGACTTTATTTACAATGGAATATTCCCCTGGCCCCCCCGGGGTAACCGGGAGAGCTCCAGGTGGGTTTTTTTCCATTTTCCCCAGTATATGTGGGGTTCCCAAAACCCCCAAGGTTTTCTTCACATTTTTTTCGGGCCCCCATTTTGGGTTATGGCGTTTTTTATTCTTCTGACACTTTCCCTGATGAAACTTTTTAATGAGAAGCACCCTTTTTGTGAGCGTTTTGGGATAAACCCCTTTTAAAAATTTTTGTTTTCAGTTGCTTTTTTTTGCTCAGGTAAAACAGTTTTTTTTTTCTCTATAACCCTCCCCTTCCTGTTCATCCCGATCTCGGGTTAGCGGGTCCCTTTAACGCCACCACCCATCTTTTTGTTAGGGGATTTTAAAGCCCAACATCGTCATCTTTTTGGGAAAAGGGTCCCATTTTTTGGGGCCCCTCGTGGTAATCAGTTGGAGGCTCTTTTTACTTCCATCCTTTCATGTTTTTAAAAAACGGGGCCCCCCACTCATTTTTACTCTTGCACTCGGTTCTCTCTCTTGTATTGACTTTCCCCCTTTTTTACTCATCAATTACCCCCTTTATTAAATTTGGTCTGTTTTTTTCACTGTTCTTACGTCTACTAGGTATTCCCGAACGCCCCCCCCCGTCCCCCCCCCGTTGGGGAATTTTGGGCAAGCGAATTGGAACTTAAGCTTCATTTTTCACTGCTTTATGTTAGGACTCCCCTTTTTTTTGTCCTCTATTTTGGGCGAACTGTTGCATCATTTTGATCTTATTTTTACTGCACATCAAAGTTTTAATTTTCCCCAAACTTTATGCAGACATTTTTCCGACATGCATGTTTTTGGTGGGCCTTCCCCGCATGTTTCCCCTGCAATTTTATTTTTTAAATGTGCTGTGTGGGGGAAAGTTTCTGATATAAACGGACTGGGAGCGCTTTTAGATTTTAAACCCAGCAAGGGCAGTCGTTCGCCACAACATTTCACGAACTAAAAGCCTTGTTTGGGAAGGCTAAAATTTTTTTACGGTTTCCTCGACTTTTCCCGGGGTGTGTGTGGGGTTTTTGTGTGTGTGTGTGTGTGTTTTGTGTGTGTGTGTGTGTGTGTTGTGTGTGTGTGTTTTTGTGTGTGTGCGTGTTTGTTTTGGGTGTGTGGGTTTTGGGAAAAAGGGACGAAAGTTTTTGGTCAAGTACACCCAGACTCGACTCCAGTTTTCTAGGGTTGGTTGGGGTTATGTTTTCGGAACCTCTTGAGGTTCCGATGGATAAAGGGAACTATCTGTCCATGTCTCCCCCAAAGGGGTTCACAAACTGTTTTTCCCAGTTTTCCGCTTTAAAGTCTCCCCAGGGGGGCAATCACCTTTGGGTTTTTTCTTCTAATGGGATGGAGCCATATAAAGTACTTTTAAATGTCTTAAAACTAAGCCTGCTTTCCCCTTTCCGGCCATCGGCAGTTGGGCCCGAAATATTCATATCTGAAGGGTACGCATCTGCATTCTACAGCCCTTGCAGTCCCTTTTGAGCCTTTTTAAAACTTTTTTTGTACGCGAGGGGGTTTTCCAAAAAAAATGGGAAAACTGCCATTAACTTTTCCCTTTTGCAAACCAGGCAAATTCGGGGCCCTTTTTTCCCCCCCACCAAACGTCCCATTTCTCTGACCAAATTAGCTGCAGTGTGATGGAATGATTGGGGAAAGAAAGTCTGATATGGTACTTTTGAGACCCCAAAAAGTCTTTTTTCCTCGCCAATATGGCTTCGCAAAAGGGGCCCCTCTATTTTGGACCCCCTTTCTCCCTTAGATACGTAAAGTGGGGGAAAACCTTTCCCAATAAACACTCCGTCCTAGCATGTTTTTTACCTCAAGAAGGCATATGACACCACTTGGAGGTATAAAAACTTTGCCCCAGGCCCACTCCTTAGGCCTCCCGGGGGTAATTTTACCTACCTTTCAAACGCATTCTTTTTTCTAAAAGACATTTTTGTGTCCCCCCCGGGGGGGCCTTCACTTTTTCCCCAGACTTTTTTTCTAATCATATAATTAAGGTTTTTCCCCTTTATGCGTAATATGGCAAGTTACAAAGGGAAACCCCCCTTAATTACCCCTTTCAAGAGTAACCCAAGGATTTCCGGGGTGAAGGCGGTTCCCCCCCGTGTTATCTCCCCCCAAAAAACTCCTCAAAAGAATATTTGGGCTTCTCTACTTACACATCCATTTAAAACCCCGGGTTTTGGGAAAACCCCCTTTTTAGCATAGATTAATCAAAAAATATAGTTGGAAAAGATTGATTAGGCCGCCAAAAGGGGTGAGAGTGAGGGTTTTTTTTATAGAATGTTTCCTGGGGTTTTTCCCCCACTGTTTTTTAACAGAACTCCAACTCTAACTCTTTAAAAACTTCTAAAAAAAATGAGCTCAAATCAAACCCTACAAACTTTATTTTTACTCACAATAATTATTACAAAAATACATATTCTAAAAAAAATTATTTTTTTTAATTATGTAATTTAAATATTTTTCTTATTTATGGCTTTTTAATCAGACGCACAAAAAAGGAAAAATTATACACTTGACTCAATAAAACGGGAATGACAAAGATTTCAAATAAACCCTTACCACGGGGGGGGGGAAAAAGAAAAACCCCCGGTCAGAGATCCCCAAAAAAACCCCCTATAAACCCCAGATAAAAAAAATTCCTTTGAACATCAACATGCGAGAATGGCCACACTTTTAATACATTTTTTTTGTTTTAAATTTTCCCGCTTTTTTAGTAAGGGGGGTATTTTCAAATCATTTCAAAGACTTTTAATATATTTTCCCAATTTTAAACCCCCGACAATGGGTTTTCAGTTTTCAGAGAGGAAAAAAGGTGGAAAAAGTTTTACCCGTATCATTAAAATTTAAAAAATAATAAATTCCCCCCAATATTAACAACAAAATTTTAATAGTGACAAAAATACTACTACTACTACTAATACTACACTACTACCTACTATACTTAAAAATAATAAAAATAAAAAATAAAATAATAAAAATAAAAATAATAACAAAAACCACAATGACTCAAAAAAAAAAAATATTGATAATACTGTTTTAATTTTTTGAAACTCATCTTCCAAAAATTTAACAGCACCTGTGATCAATTTTTAAACAAGGTGGTATTTATTACCCCACTCCCCAGTCCAAAGGAAAAAAAAAGTTCTTTGTGAAAGCTTCGAAATTACACAACCCTTTGCTAAATCCTTTAATATTAAAGAATAGTTTAGAATAATACAACCCCCCATTATTAAACAAACCAAATTCTAAAGTAACCCTCTCCACTGACAAGTTTTCCATCTACAAAATTCCAAATTCGCCCTGTAAGAATCCAGGTAACCAGGACCGAGCTGGGGGAACCCTTTAGGTCCCGAGAAACAAAGTTCACCCCGACACAAATTTCCCCTTCCCCATCATTAAACTCCTTTAATAAAAAAAAAAAAAAGGGATCCACACATTTTCCCTTTTACACGAAAAAAGGGTCAAAAATGGAAAATAACCCTTCCCCTGCAGAGGTGTCCCCTTTTCAGGGTGACATCCTTTTGGGAACAGACAACCGTTAAAAGCAGCATCAAAAATTAGGGGAAAAACATTCCTGTATGCCAGTATTCGAGTACAAAAAAAAAATTACATACTTTAAACACAAAATCTTTTTTCCCTGTCCACTCTAAAAATCTTTTTAACAATTTTAATTGGGAAAAGTAAATCATCTTTAGAAAACAAAAAATTATCAAAGATTCCCCCACAAAATACAAAAAATGCAATTTCAATTTTCCTCTCTAAATATCCCGTTACCGTCTAAACCCGTGGGCTTATATTCAGGGGTAAACTTTTTCCTGTTTCCCTTCCCGGCCCCAAAATTTCTCAAGTTTCCCCTACATTTTCTGCACTTCCCCTTTTACAAATTTAAATTTTTTTTGGGCCCCCCTTTACTACAGTTCCCCTCAAATGGGTTTTTTCTAGTTTTATAACCTTTTTGCATTATTAAACAACTTTCCAAATGGGTATGGGCCAATCCATTTGGAGTTCAGTTTTCTAGAAGTTCCCCGGCTTAGGATCTTCATTAGAAATCCCTGGGCCAAAAATTTGATCTGGTCTCCCCCAGCTCAAACGCTAGCGCACTCAGGCCGCACACTAAAAAGGGCCCGGAAAGGCTGGAAAAAATTAGGACTTTTTTCCCCTAAGAACAAACCCCGTTCCCGTTCACCCCATCCCGTATAAAAAAGGGTAAACCCGGGGGTTAAATCGACTGGGGTGGGGGGCATCCTAATTTTCCCCCAAATGCTCACAAAAAACAAAAAAGGGTTTCTATATAGTAAATATTTTATTCAAACTCAGCAAGGCCTGTAACCTTGGGACATGTACTTATATAAAAAAAGATTATTATTATTATTATTAATTTTTTTTATTATTATTTTGTTATTAAATTTTTATTTTAAATTTTTATTATTATTAATGACCGTGGTCAAAACTCTTTGGTTTTTTAACTTGATGGTTTAATTAAAAGCATGTTTACCCCTGATCTGGTACATTACAAAAAACCCCTTCATCTTTTGGGATGTTCAAAATTTCCCCAAATTTTTAGGATGGGGGGTACCCAAATTGAGCACAAAAAGGCGACTATCAGAGAAGTTTTAAAAACAGCCTCATTAGAGCCTTTAAATGTCTAATTTCAAGTAAATTTTTGGGTCTAAGTTGGGTGGTTCCCTTTCAAAAAACCCTTTCAAACAAATGACTTCAAAATTCATTGGGGTTTTCTCAAACTGAATTTTCCCTTTTTTCCAAAAATCCTTTTAAAATTTTTGCCTGGGAAACCCCTTCCACTATCCATTACTACCATTTTCAGCTTTTTCCCCCCCAAAAAGCAGGAATCCTTTTGAAAAATTTTTTGAGGGCAGTCTTTATGGTTTTTTTTTCTAAGATAAAACAAATCCAAAACTTTGAAAACATGACAGTCCTGTCAAACCCAAAACTATAAACCCTCCATACCCTGATGTAAAAACTATTAGATCTATTTTCAAAATCTTTTTCCCTTTTCCGGCAACAACTGGTAATTCCTGATAAATTTGACACATTGGGAACCTTGGGTTTTCTTTAAATTTAGGAAAAAAATTTTTTGCCACCCTGGCTTCATCATTTCCCCCCCCAAAGGGGAATCCCTGAAGAACAGGAGGGGAATGAGGTAACAGGGCCCTCAAAGGTTTACTGATTACCTCATTCTCCTCCGTTCCTTCACGATTCTCCCTTTGGGATGGACCGATGAACCCACTGTATGCGAAATGTTTTTCTCAAGATAAACCAAGAGTTGCACATGTGTCCCCAATTTATCAACGTTTCCGGGTTTTCGAACCATTTCATCGACAAACTGTTTAAATTTCCCGCCATTTTCTCACAAGTGCCCCCTGTAAATCCCAAAAATTTCCCGGCAAGTGGCACATGAATTCACATATTTCACAACATCCCCCCCCCCATTTTCCCGGGCCCAAAGAAAAATTTTTTTGGCATTACAGTCTTTAAAAGTTTTCCTAGCTGATTAATTGTGCAAACCCCAAAACACAAACTTCCTGAACCTAACTCCCGGGGTAAACAACATTAAAAGGTCAGTTTTCTTTAAATTTTTCTCATACAAAATCTTGTATCCAAAATATTCCAATGATCTATTCCCTGGCCCCCTTTCTTTTTGGGGAAAAGATTTTCCACTGGGGAAACTTTCCTCTGTTAAACCAATTACTTCTTTTCCCCGGAAAATCTGGACAAAAACTGTTCTTCCTACCCGACAAGAATCATCAAATTTTACTACCTGGGAAAAATTTTGGGGCTACTCGAAAAATCTGTTAAATCTAAAGACTAAAAACCTTTCCCCTTTTAAGAACTGGAAAAAAATAATGTCCCATCCCACAAATTTTCCCGCTCATTTTGGGACAACCGTCCCCCCCAAAAAAGATACCAGAAATTTTCCAGTTTTCTTTTGGGTTTCATATTGTCGGGATTTTTTACCCTTTTTGCACAAACTAAACTAACAGGGTTTTTTCCACCTGAGAAAGTAAAACATCCCCTTTAACTTTCTTTTACTCAACCTGATAATAAACCCTCCTTTGAAAAAGGGCCCCATAAAACTTTTTCCCTGCAAAATTTTTTTGCCATGTTCCCTCCCCCAAACTAGGCAGAGGGTTTAATATCTTGCTTTTAAAGTGGGGTTTTTCACACCTTGACAAATCAATAATTTTAATTTGTTTCTTTTTCTTTTCAGGTTTTCTCACTAAGACTAAAGGAGGGTAAAAAAGTTTCCAAAGGGAAACTTCAATAATCATTTTCTTTAGCATCTTCTCTATCCTACTCCTAATTAAACTCCCCAAAATTGCTCGGGGGGTTATACAAAGACATTTTTAACTGGGGCATTATCATATGGGGACTGTTTTTCAGGAACATTTATTTTCCCCCCAACCCAGAACATCTATTACTGCACCGTACGTTCTTCTGTATTGCTATAAAAAGTTCTTATGTGTTTTCAAAACTGTACTGTTCTGTATTACTGCACTTTTTCCCCGTAAAAAACCCGTATTTTCAATGTTCTGTTTTAATTTTACTGATTTTCGTAACTGTAAATTTGGGCAAACTTTGTTACCCGTAAAGGGCTTCTCTGTTTCGAAATTTGGGCCCTTCCCCTTTTTACCCGTAAAGGGCTTCTCTGTTACTGTAAATGGGCTTTTTCTGTTTTCGGGACTGGTCTTCTCCCGTTACTGTACGGTCTTTTTCCCGGGTTTCTGTACTTTGGGCTTCTCTGGTTTTCTGTCTGGTCTTTTTCTGTTACAGTAAATGGGCTTCCTGTTTAAATCCCTGTTCCCATTCTTCTGTGTTACTGTTCTGGTCTTTTGTGTTTCATTCTGTACCCGGTCATCTCTGTTTTCTATACCTTTTTCTCTCTACCCGTACTGTAAACCCCTTCTGTGTTTTTCTGTAAATGCACCACTTCTTCTGTGTTACTGAAATGCACCCCTTCTTCTGTGTTACTTTTACCCGGGTCCCTTTTTGTAACGTACTGGCTTCTCTTCACTATACTGGGAACCTTCTCCCGTTACTAAAAAAAAAAAAAATAAAAAAAAAAAAAAAAAAAAAAAAAAAAAAAAAAAAAAAAAAAAAAAAAAAAAAAAACCCGGGGGGCCCCCTGTTTCAATTTTCCAAGGGTTTTTTTCAAATTAGGCCCAAAAAAAGGGGAAACAAAACCCCCTCCCAAAACCGGGAAAAGATACCCGGGGGAAAAAACTAAAACCCTTAACGGGCCCATAACAAAAAAATCAATTCGGAACTGCTTTTTTAAAATAAAGCAGGGGTGGAAAAAATAAACCCAAAAACCCCAGGGGGGCCAAAACCAATTTTACACCCAGTCACCTACAAAAAAAAATTGGGAACACAACACCCCCATAAAGGGAGGGGGGAACATTGGAAAAACCTTTAAAAATGTACCCCCGAAATTTTAAAGGCCCCGCAAAAAAAAGGGGATTAAAAACCCCCCCAATTTAACTGGAGCGCTTGGTTTTCCCAAACCCTGATTCCCTTTGGGCGGCGGGGGGAGGAAAATTTTTATATACCCCCCGGGGAAAATTTCCAGAGGGCAGCCGGGCTTGAACCCCCAAAAAAAACCCCCATTAAACCCCCGGAAAATTGGGAAAAATGGCCTCCCACCCAAAAAACGGGGTTCCCCTGACGTAAGGCCCTCTTTTTTGTCGGCCCCCAAATGTTAAATGGGTTTTCCCGTTTCAAAATGGTTCCAAAAAACCCCCTTCTCTTTAACTGGGGCGGCCCAACTCTTTTTGCGGTTCCTGACCAACCGGGTTGGGGGCTCGTTTCTTTTAAACGGCCTTCCCCCTAACGCCCGGTTTCGGTTCTGATCCCCCAGGAGGCCCTGGACGACCGGCCGGGGGCGTTGGCCCCCGGAAAACTTCCCCGGGTTCCCGTAAAAGTGCCCCCTCCCTTTCCTTGGTACGGTTGGCCCCTTCTTTTTACTGTACTGGTCTTTTGTTTCTGTACTGGCCTTTTTTACTGTAAAGGCCTTCCCCTTTTTACTGTACTGGTTTTTGTTTTCTGTAAAATGGTTTTTGTTTTACTGTAACTAGGCCTTCTTGTTAAGTAAGGCCTTCTGTTACTGTACTTGGCCCTTTTTGTTACTGAAATGGCCCTTTTTGTTTTGAATTTTTTCTCTGGGTTAAATGTACTGGGCCCTTTTGTTTACTGTACTGGCCTTTTTTTTGTTTTCGAAATGGTCTTTGTAAGATGACTTGGTTTTTCCCCCGGGGTTAACCCGGTAACCCGGCTATCGGGTGTTTATTTATTGTGGCCCCCTTTTCCCCCAGGTGGACCCAACCGTGTCCCCTTCCATTTTTGTGGGAAAAAGGGACTGGGTTTGGGGGTGGTTTTCCCCCCCGAACCCCGGTCCTTTTTGGGGGTTAACCGAAATGGGCTTCTGTGTTACTTTTGGCTTTTTTTTCTTTTAACTTGTTTTTTGTGTTACTGTACCCTTTTTCTGTGTTTTTGTATTTTTCTTCCCGTTTTATTTTCCTTTTTTTCTGGGGTTTACTGTACTGGTCATCTGTGTTTAAAAGGTCTTCTGGGTTACTGTAATGGTCTTCTGTGTTACTGTATGGGCTTTTTTGGGGTTTAACGTACTGGTTTTTTGTTTTCTTGGGTTTTTCCCGGGGGTTTTGACCCGGGTCCCGAAGTCGTTCTTTTATCGGAGGACGGGCTTCTTTAATTATTGGGGGCCTTTCTTGTTTCCCCCGAAGGGCCCCCAGTGTTAAAACCCCTTTCCCTTTTCTGTGGTTTCAAAAGGCTTTGTGTTAAGGAAAGGGGGTTTTTGGAAATTTCCCCCCCCCGGAAAGAAACCCCCCCCCTTTTGTGTTAATTTCGGGGCTTCGGAAAAGGGACCGGCTTCTTTTCTGTGTTCTTTGTGTTCTCCGTTTTCCCATGCTGGGTTTTTCTGTGTTTCGTACTGGTCTTCTGTGTTAATTTTCCTGTTTTCTGTTTTATGTTCTGGTTTTTCTTTTTACTTTTACCGTTTTTCTTTGTTTTCGTAACCCTTTTTCTGGTTTACTGTACTGGCTTTTGTGTTAAAATTTTAATGGGCCCCTTCGTTTAAGGAAGGTTTAAAAAAGATGTTCTTTTGGTTTATGAATAAATTTTTTGGGATTTTTTTTTGTCTTCCCGTGTTCCCCTAGGTTTTTCCTGGTTCTTTTTCCCCGGTTTTTTGAAAAAGTTGGTTTTCCCGGGTCTATTTGTTTTTCCCTTTTTCGAAAACCCGGCCCCCTTGTTTGGGAGCCGGCCTTTTTTTGATTTTCGGGTTAGGAGTTTTTTGTTTTACTTTTCGGCCCTTTGTGAATCTTGGCTTCCGTTAAATGTTCCTACCCTGGTTAACCAGGCCCGCGACTGTAACGTCCCCTGGTTTATTAATGGGTTTTTGTTTTAAAATTTGGGAAAAAAAGGGGTTCCCTTTTTTGTTTACGGGAAAAAGGGGTTTTTGTTAAAAATGAACCTTTTCCTTTTGTTTAAATTTCCTTTTCGGGAAAGATTAGGTTTTGGGGTTTTTCCAAATTTTTTAAAAAACCCCCCCCAAGGGAAGTTAAAAATAATACCCGGATAAAATTTTTGAAAAACCCGAGGAATAATTTAGGTCAATAAAAATTGGCGGCTGTTTTGGGTTTTTTCCCGAGGTTTTAAAAAATAAAACTTTTTAAGGGGTAATTTTTTAAAAAAATTTTTTTAAAAAAAGGGGGGGGAGTTGTTAAATTTCGGGGAAAATTCCTTTTTCCCCTCTTGGTTTAGCCCCCAAAATTTTAAAGGGTTTTTTAAACCGTAAAATTTACAACAAACCCTTTAAAGGGTCCAAAACCCTCTTGGTCCCGACCCATTTAACCCTTTTGGGTTTCCCCGCCCCACAGGGCTTTTTAATTTTTAAAAACAAAGGGTTTTTTGTTAAAAGTTTTAAACCATTAAAAAGAACCCAATTTTTACCCCCAAAATTTCCTTCCTTTAAAAAGGATTAAACTTTTTTCCTGGCAGAAAAACCCCTTTAACCCCCCTTTTAAAGAAAATAGGGAAGGAAACCATTTAAAAACCCGGTAAGGAAAAAATACCAAGGGTTGGAAAAAATTTTAGCAAAAGACTTTAAAACGGAAATTTTTTGGCCCCAGGAGTTTGGAAAAACTTTCTAAAGTTGTTGGGTTTTTGTCCTAAAAAAAACCCAAATTCCCCCCTTTTTTTCCTTTTTTCCCCTTAAATAAACCCCTTTTAAAATTTTGGGCAAAAAAATAAAAAATTTTTAACCCAAAAAAAATTTTACAATTTTTTTGGTTGGGAAACTTGAGAAGTTTTTTTTTATTGGAGAAAAATAAACCCAAAATTTGCCTTAAAAACCAAAAACCCATTTAAGAAGCCAAAACTAAAATTTAAATTAAAGCCCAAAGGGGGATCCGTTCCCCTTTGCTTTTTTCAAACAAAAATTTTTTTAAAAATTTTTTAAAATTTGGGGGAAAAAACTAAACCCAAACCCAATTTTCATTTCCTTTTACCAAGTGGAAATCTTTTTTCCTTTCCCCGAATTCCTTACGTTTTTAAAGGTTTTAGGGAAAATTCATCTAATTACTGGGGTTAAAAAAGTTGGGGGGGGCCTATTTGGGAATTTTCTGAACAAAATATAAACAGGTTGGTTTAAAAAATTTAATTTTAAAAAATTTTTCAAATTTTTTTGAACCAAAAAGCCACTTTGGCAAAAAAGGTTCTTTTCTCTTTTTAAAAATATCTTAGAATCGAATAGACCTTTTAAAAAGTTAAAAAAGGGGGAAAAAAACTAAAAGGGGAAATTTTAAAATTTTTTGATTTGGGCGGAGTTCTAAAAAATCCCGTTTTTTTTATTTAGAAAAAAAAGGAAAAAAGTCCCCCTTAAAAAAACCAAGGAAAACCACTTACAAAGGTTTTAAAGAAAACCCCGAAATAATTTTTTTCCCTTTTTTAACCCGGGAAACCTAAAAAATTGGAAATTTAATTTTTTAATTTTGGGGAAAAAATAAAATTTCCCCCCGTAATAAATTGAAATTTTTCAGAAAAAACTGGTGTCGCCCCGGGCCAAATTTTTTTTTAGCTTGGGAAAGGGAAAATTCTCTGTTACTGTACTGGTCTTCTTGTTACTCACTGTACCCATCCTTCTGTGTTACTGTACGGGCCCCTTCTGTTTTACAGTTCTGTTGGTCACTCTGTTACTGTATTGGTTTCTCTGTTACTTACCTTCTTCTCGCACGTACTGTCCCCTTTCTGTGTTACTGTACTGCACCACTTTTCTGTGTTACTGTACGCACCATTCTTCTTGTTTGTATGCCCCACTCTGTGTTACTTACTGACTTCTGTTTTACTGTACGGTTTTCTCTGTCACTTACGGGGCTTCTCTTTATACCTGGCCTTCTCGTTACTATATTGTCCCAAATTCTGTGTTAAAAATTCGGCAACAAAATAGAGCGAAACAAAAACTCAAAGACCTGGGATGATCATGTCGGAGGATCTCCCTTCAAGGCCAAAACTTTTATCAATGCATCTGCTAGAAAAAATGACAGGATGGATAATGAGAACCTTCAAAAACTAGGGGGGCCAAGCCCATGATGACACTCTTCAGGTCATTTGTTCTATCTAGGTGGAATATTCTGACACTAACAGCACCATTCAAGGCAGGTGAAATTGCTGCCCTAAAAATGTACAGAAAACCCTTCACGGCGCGCATAAGGGAGAAAAAACCCCCTCAATTAGGGAGCGCTTGAGGTTCCTAAACCTGTTTTTCCCTGGAACGCAGGAGGGAGGGGTAATGATTTAAACCGGGAAAATCCTAGGGGACTAGTACCGAACTTGCACACGAAAATCATCACTACAAAAACAAAAGTTTGGCGACGATGAACATCCCCCCAATGAAAACGGGGGTTCATTTACCACTTTAAAAACCCATCAATAAGTGTCGGGGGCCCGAGACGTTCAACTCCTCCCAGCATACAAAAAGGGGGATTACCAACGACCCCCTGGCTCTTCAAGCTGGCCGAAAAGCACCTAAAGGGGTTCCTGACCACCGGGGTGGGGCTCGTACTTGGTTTGCGGCAGCCGCAGCAACACCTGGTTGATCAGGCCTGATCCACCGGGGCCCTGGTCAAACCCGGCCGCGGGGGCGTTGACCCCCGGAACTCTCTCCAGGTAAACCCCAGGTAAACTGTACTGGTCTTCTCGTTACTATACTGGCCTTCTTTTTTCTGTACGGGCCTTTTTTACTGTCTGGCCTTCTCTGTTACTGTCGGATTCTCTTTACTGTACTCCCCTTTCTCTGTTACTTACTGGCCTTCTCTGTTACTGTACGGGCCCTTTCTCTTTACGTACGGGCCCTTCTCTGTTACTGTACGGGCCCTTCTCTTTTACTGTAGGGCCTTCCTCTTTACGTACGGGCCTTCTTGTTACTGTACTGGCATTCTCTGTTATTTTAACTCCCCTTCTCTTTTACGTACTGGCCCTTTCCGTTACGACTGCCTTTTCTCTGTTACTGTACTGGCCTTCTCTGTTACTGTACGGGGCCTTTCTCTGTTACTGTACTGGCCTTCTCTGTTATGAAGGCCTTTTCTTTTACTGTAGGGCCTTCTCTTTACTGTACGGCCTTCTGTTACTGTACTGGCCTTATCTGTTACTTACTGGTCTTCTGTGTTGCTTACGGGTCTTCTCTGTTACTGTACTGGACTTCTGTGTTACTGTATTGTGCCCGTCCTTTCCCCGTGTTACTGTACTGTCCCCCTTCTTCTGTGTTACTGTACTGTCCCCCTTTTTTGGTTACTGTATGGTCTTGTGTGTTTCTGTAAGGGTTTGTTTTACTGTACGGGCCCCTTCTGTGTTATGTACTGGCTTGTGTGTTTCTGAACTGGTTTTGTTGTTACTGTACTGGTCTTCTGGTTACTGTACTGTTTTGTGTGTTTCTGCACTGGTCTTGTGTGTTACTGTCGGGTCTTCTGTTTAATTATTGGTTTCTGTATTACGTACGGGTTTTTCTGTGTTACGTACTGACTTCTGTTTATTGTACTGTTCTTTTTGTTTTTGTACTGTTCTTCGTTTATGTACGGGTCTTCTGTTTTACTGACGGTTTCCCTGTGTTACTGTATGGTCTTCTGTGTTACTGACTGATTTTCTGTGTTACTGTACTGATCTTCTGTTTTTATTGACTGTTCTTTGTGTTATTGTACTTTTTTCTGTGTTACTGTACGTCTTCGTTTACGTACTGGTCCTTGTTACTGTACTGGTCTTCTGTGTTACGTACTGGTCTTCTGTGTCACTATCTTTTTCTTCGTGTTACTGTGCGGGTCTTCTGTTTTTATTGTACTGTTTCTGTGTTTTTGTTCTTTCTTCTGGTTTACGTACTGGTTTTTTGTTACTGTACCGTTCTTCTGGTTACTGTCCCCTTTCTGTGTTACGTATGGTTTCTGTTTTACTTACTGGTCTTCTGGTTACTTTACTGATTTTCGTGTTTTTGTACTGTTTTTCTGGTTTTGTACGTTTTTCTGTGTTACTGTACTGGTCTTCTGTGTTACTGTACGGGTTTCTGTTTTTACTGACTGGTCTTCTTGTTACTTACGGGTCTTCTGTGTCATAGCTGTTTTTCTGTTTACTTTTGTGGTCTTCTGTGTTATTGTACTGTTCTTCTGTGTTATTGTACGTTCTTTGTTTACTGTAGGTCTTTCTGGTTACTGTACCGTTCTTCTGTGTTACTGTACCTTCTGTTTTTACTGTACGGGTTTTTGTTTACTGTACCGTTTTTCGGGTTTTACTGTACCTTTCTGGTTACGACTGGTCTTCTGTTACTGTACCGTTCTTCTGTTTTTACTGTCCCGTTCTTCTGTTTTACTGTACCGTTCTTCTGCGTTACGTACTGGTTTTCTGTTTTTACTGTACTGGTCTTCTGTGTCACTATGCTGTTCTTCTTTTTACGGGCGGGTCTTCTTGTTTTGTCTTTCTTCTGTGTTACTGACTGGCTTCGTGTTATGTAGGTTTTCTGTTTACTGAAACTGGCTTCGTGTTACTGTACTGGTCTTCTGTGTCACTATCTGTTCTCGTTTTACTGGCTTGTTTCTGTGTTATGTATTTCTTCGTGTTTTGTACTGTTTTTTTCTGTGTTCGTACTGGTTTTCTGTGTTACTGTACTGGTCTTCTGGTTACTGTACCTTTCTTCTGTGTTACTGTACCTTTTCTGTGTTACGTACGGGGTTTCTTTTACGTCCCGTTCTTCTGTGTTACTTACCGTTTTTCTGTGTTACTGTACCTTCTTCGCGTTACGTACGGTCTTCTGTTTTACTGTATCGTTCTTCTGCGTTACTGTACTGGTCTGTGTTACTGTATCGTTCTTCTGCTTTACTGTACTGGTTTTCTGTGTTATGTCCTTTCTTCGGTACTGTACTGGTCTTCTGTTTTTACTGTATCGTTCTTCTGTGTTACTGTATTTCTTCTGTTTAGTACGGGGTCTTCTGTTACTGTACCGTTCTTCTGTGTTACTGTACCGTTCTTCTGTGTTACTGACTGGTCTTCTGTTTTTTACTGACCGTTCTTCTGCGTTACTGTACGGGTCTTCTGTGTTACTGTATCGTTTTTCTTTTTACTGTACCGTTTTTCTGTGTTACTGTACTGGTTTTCCTGTTACTGTACCGTTCTCTGTGTTATGTAATTCTTCGTGTTACTGTACGGTCTTCTGTGTTACTGCCCGTTCTTTGTGTTACTGTAGGGTCTTGTTTTACTGTACCGTTCTTCTGTGTTACTGTACCTTTTTTCTGCGTTACTGAAATGGTTTTCTGTGTTAACATTGTCATGCCCCCCTTCCTCCTGAAAAAGAGAATATAATACTATCTGATGAATAACTTATTGGAAAATAATTATAAAATTTTTTCTGAGGATTTTAATTAAAAATATTAAATAAAAATTGGGGGCTGGGCCCCGTAGGATTTTGGACTGGTATTTATTTCCCCGGGTGATGTTTTAGAATAAATGGGGTTACCCGGGGGGGCGGGTTCGTCCTATTCTGAAAATCCCGCCACTACTTGGTTTTTCACCACAATTTAGATTTCAGAGGTGAGGGGTCGTAAAGTTCCACTACTCCTTTTGACAGCGATCTTGCTCCCGTTAACTAGTGTCTACCCGGTTAACCCAGGCCAGCAGCAGAGCTGATAAACAAGAAAAAACACTGGTTTTATAAATTTCAATAAGTTTTTAAAATTGAAAAAAAGACAAAGTGTGGTTTTCCACTTTAAGTCATTTCTGGTATCCAGGTAAATCATAACAAAAACGAAATATCCTGTAGATCAAACCCACCTGATCGGAGAAGAGTGGATGAATGATTCACAAAGTTCAACCCTACCAGGTAAGGTAATAATACCAGGATAGAAATTAAAGCAAATCAGACCTGAGGAACTGAAGTTTAGCCTTAGCCCCCCAGATGGGAGTGCGGCGGTAAAAACCGGGGGTGGTTCCTGGGGGGTCAAAAACCCTAACCCCACTTTTTAAGGGCTTTTCCCTCACAATATCCCCTTTTTCCCAAAACTTATGGTCGGAGGCATTAATTAATTTTCAAGGGGAAAAATGTTATGACACCCGCTCACCCAAACTGAGAATGGTTTTATTAGCCAATATAATACAACTTTAAAACCCTTTTGGGCTGGATAGCCAAAGCCCCTCTTAAGAGCACTATTTGAAGCTTTTTAAGTTTTCCCCGGGACATCAGGGCTTGTATCTTTTCAAAAACCCAAAGGTTTTCTGTAAAAGTATATTTGAACCTATTATACCCCCTACCAATGTACAATATTCCCTTTTCCACATGGAGTATCTTTATTCCCTTTGGCAGAAACTTCTTACTGGTGAAAATATAGGGGGAAAAAAATTCATATAATACGTAGTAGAACTCCCCAGCCTGAATGGTTGGCATCTGTTTTGAGACAAAAGACTTTATTAATATCAGGTTGTTTTGAACAGGAATTGGAAAAAAACTTCTAATTTGTTTAAGCTTTTTATCAGCCTTTTCTGAACAAAAAAAGAGGTTCTTTTACATTTTTTTTTAAAAAAGTCTGTGAAATCGAAATCAGACCTTTTAAATTTTTTTACAAAAAAAATTTTATAGAAATTTACTGACCAAAGGAAACTTCTTTGCAAATTTTCTTGTATTGGGAAGGAGCTTCGTAGAACTGTCTCGTCTTGTTATTGTGAAAATAATAAACCCCGAATTTTGCCCTTTAAATATCCAAGAAAACATTCGTGGTTTAATTTTAAGACAATGGCTAATAGTCCTTAATAACAGAACCTCAAGGGGAAATAACCTGCTTTACTTGTTATGGCAAACAAGAATCCCCTTTTTAATAATTTAGAAATTTCAGAGGAATGGGGGCTAGCGACCCCAAATCAATTACATTTAGCATTGAAAGGGAAATACGATAGTAGCGATAAATCATAAAATCCCAGATTTTCCTGCAGATACAATGGGGTTAGAGAACACTTATCACTGTTGATGGGGTAACGAAGTGAGCTATCAATATGACGTTTTTTTGAACACTATAATTTCTCAAAGAACGTTTATTCCCCTATAAAGAAATTAAAACAAATAGAAATGACCAAATATTATAGAGCATAAGAAAGGAATTTTTAGGCGTATCAAAAGAGGGGGAGGGTCATCTTTTGAAACAGTAATTGACATTAAGAGGGACATTAAAAAAGGGGTAAGAAAAACTAAAGGGGCAAAGAAATTAAAGTTGCTAGGGATTCTAAAACTAAGCCAAAAAATTTTTTTCCCGGTCTATAGAACAAAAAATTTGAGATAAGATAGGTCCCCTTTCCCCTTTGGGGGACCTTATACAAAGAAATGAAATGTGCCGATTTTTTTTAATTATTTTTTTCTCATTTTTTTTACAGGAAAACATTTAAAAATATTCCCCGTAATTAATTTTTATAGTGGGCTAGAAGAAGATAAATTATTAACTCATCACTATGAAATGGTTGTGAACAGATAGACCGACTGAAGCAAAAAAGTCGCCCGGGGGCCCGTGATTTTTTCAAGGGTTCTTAAGGGAAAGCAAAAAGGAACTCTGTGAACCTTAACTAAAATTTTTTTAATTTTTTCTCTTCAAACAGGTGTAGGTCTGATATTGGAAGATGGCTAAAAGTAATTCTATTTTTTAAAAAAAGGGGAAAGTCCCCTTTCCGTCAAATTACCCCCCCAAAACCGACCTCAATTGTAGGGAAATTACTGGTCAATTTTAGCTGAGATTTAAGAAGCCATTCGATAAACATGCTTATTAATGATACCCGCATGGATTACAAGAGGCCGGTCTTGTTAACTAATTTATTAAAATTTCTTCATGAAGCTTTTGAGGG
>NC_069431.1:38187168-38212168 GCF_026875155.1 Cherax quadricarinatus
GAGGAATATACCGAGGGCCCTGAATCTGCACTTTCTAAAAAAGACACATTGCCAACAGTTAGGTATCTTTATTTCGAAACGTTTCGCCTACACAGTAGGCTTCTTCAGTCGAGTACAGAAAAGTTGATAGAAGCAGAAGATACTTGAAGACGATGTAATCATCCATCACCCTTAAAGTTTTGAGGTGTCATCCCTCAGTCTGGAGAAGAGCATTGTTCCGTTGTCTGAAACAATATGAAGTTGAAGTGACAGAATGGAGCCTTATAAGTGCCAGGAGGTGAGACGTAGGTTGCTTGGAGGGCAGTCCCTCTCAAACTCAGCCGTTCTCACTAGTAGAGGTTGTCGAAGTTGATGGTCTGTACCAAGATACCCTTGTGTTGCAGTGTCTGACAGAATGAACATTAAAATGGTATAAAATACCGACCATTTTAATGTTCATTCTGTCAGACACTGCAACACAAGGGTATCTTGGTACAGACCATCAACTTCGACAACCTCTACTAGTGAGAACGGCTGGGTTTGAGAGGGACCTGCCCTCCCAAAGCAACCTACGTCTCACCTCCTGGCACTATATAAGGCTCCATTCTGTCACTTCAACTTCATATTGTTTCAGACAACGGAACAATGCTCTTCTCCAGACTGAGGGACTGACCACCTCAAAACTTTAAGGGTGATGGACTGATTACATCGTCTTCAAGTATCTTCTGCTTCTATCAACTTTTCTGTACTCGACTGAAGAAGCCTACTGTGTAGGCGAAACGTTTCGAAATAAAGATACCTAACTGTTGCATATGTGTCTTACCTAACAATCTGTCGGTATTTTATACCATTTTAATGTTCACTTTCTAGAAAGTCGTAGAATGAGGGCGGATATGATTGAGGTGTATAAATTGAAGACAGGAATAAATGAAGGGGATGTAATAACGAGCTGAAAATATCTAGCCTAGACAGGACTCGTAGCAATGGTTTTAAGTTGGAAAAATTCAGATTCAGGAAGGATATAAGATAGTACTGGTTTGGTAATAGAGTTGTGGATGAGTGGAACAAACTCCCTAGTACAGTTATAGAGGGTAAAACGTTGTGTTATTTAAAATCAAGCACATTTCATTCTCTTTGTCAGTAAGATGCCCATAGTTATTTTTAAGGGGACCTATCTTATCTCTGACTTTTGTTCTATATACCTGGAAAAAACTTATACATGGAACACCTAGAGTCCGAACACTTCGCAAACATCATCCCTTCAAGCGTCACTTGGCTACGTTACGTGGACGACGTCCTCGTAATAACTCCCTAACGTTTTGATGTACGGAATCTTCAGGCAAGGGTCAACGCAGTTGAACCGGCGATCTAGTTTACACTAGAAGAAGAGTCCAATGACAAGCTACCTTTCCTCGACGTCCTCATTCACAAAGTAGACAACAACCTAAGATTTCAAGTTTATTGGAAACCTACCAATAAAAATGATCTCACACACTTCTATTCCAGTCAAGATACCAAGACCAAAAGAGGCATCATCATCAGGTTTTTCCTAAGAGCATACCGAATTTGTAGTCCTGAGTTTCTTGACGAGGAGTGTACATACATTCACCAAACCTTCACTGAGTTACATTTTCCTTCCTTTTTCGTCAAAGACTACAAGAAAAGAGCTGGGGTTAAATCCGAGTGGGGATCAGTAACAAGTGGCGTTCCACAGGGATCAGTCTTGGGCCCGTTGTTGTTTATAATATATATCAATGATCTTTATGAAGGAATTACTAGTGATATGAGCAAATTCGCCGATGACACGAAGATAGGTAGGATAATTGATTCAAACGTAGATGTTAGGGAACTTCAGCAGCAACCTTAAACCAAGACAGCAATGCCTAAGCGTACGAAATAAGGCAAATAGATTACACAAGAACACAAGAACACAAGAAAGGAGGAACACTGCAGCAGGCCTGTTGGCCCATACTATGCAGGTCCTTTACAATTCATCCCACTAACAAACATTTGACCAACCCAATTTTCAATGCTACCCAAGAAATAAGCTCTGATGTGAAAGTCCCACTCAAATCCAACCCATCCCACTCATGTATTTATCCAACCTAAATTTGAAACTACCCAAAGTCCTAGCCTCAATAACCCAACTAGGTAGACTGTTCCACTCATCTACTACCCTATTTCCAAACCAATACTTTCCTATGTCCTTTCTAAATCTAAACTTATCTAATTTAAATCCATTACTGCGGGTTCTCTCTTGGAGAGATATCCTCAAGACCTTGTTAATATCCCCTTTATTAATACCTATCTTCCACTTATACACTTCGATCAGGTCTCCCCTCATTCTTCGTCTAACAAGTGAATGTAACTTAAGAGTCTTCGTAGTAGTCCTCCTGTTTCGAGTCCTCAGGTCAAGAAGGGATCGTGGTCAGTGGCTGGACAGCAGGGGACGACGAAGTTGACGATCAAGAAGACGAATGGAAAGCCAGAAACGATGAAGAAGAAAGAGACTGCTGTGGAAACTCCCGTGGAAACCTCCAACGCATTCTCGGTGCTACCCGACGAATGTGAGTCTACTACTGGGATCGTCACGACGAACGACAACAAGGAAGGTAAGAATATTGTTGTTGTTGGGGATAGCCAGGTTAGATACATGGATAGGGCATTCTGCTTGAAGGACAGGAGTAGGAGACAAAGGGTATGCTTTCCTGGGGCTGGGATGGAGGACATTGTTAGCCGGCTTGACAACATCATGAACGGTAATGGGATCAATCCTATTATTTGCCTCAGTGCTGGAGGCAATGATGTAGGCAAGCGTAGAAGTGAGGATTTAGTTAGAAAGTTCAGGACAGCTATAGACATGATTAGGAAGAAGGGGGGGCGCCCTGTTATATGTGGCATTTTGCCAAGAAGAGGTGTTGGTAATGAATGGTTGTCCAGAGCAATTGGTATTAATTGTTGGCTGGATAAACACTGTAAGGATAATGCAGTACCATTCATTGACAACTGGGACAACTTCTATGGCCGAAATGACATGTATGCCAGGGATGGGGTTCACTTATCCAGGGCAGGTGTGGGTTTTCTTGCTAACTCAGTTGAGGGGGTTGTTAGGACTTTAAACTAGGATTAGTTAGAGGTATGGGTTTAGAAATGATTAATAATGAGTATGGATATATTGACTTACGCTCTGATATTAAGAATCTTAATAGTAACTGTCATGGAGTAACTCTGGGTAATGATAATTTCAGAAATTGTGTAAAAACAAAGATGAATAGGAAGAATGTGCAGAAGAAAAAACATATGATGGTATTTTATGCTAACAGTCGAAGTGCAAGAAATAAAATTAATGAACTACGTTTGGTAGCATGTGCTGGGAACTTTGATATCATTGCATTAACTGAAACGTGGTATGATTTTAAAGAGTCGGGATATGATTGCTGAGTGTAATATTCAGGGGTTTAAGTTATTCAGTGTGGATAGATGTAATGGGAAGGGGGGAGGAGTTGCATTGTATGTTCGAGAAAATATTAATTGTTGCATAAAAACAGGTATAAAAATAGATGGAGCAGTAACAGAGTCTGTTTGGGTAGAGTTAGTGGAGGGTCAAGAAAAACTAATTCTAGGTGTAATATACCGACCTCCAGGCTTGCATCACGATTAGAGGGAGACTTCTTTGGGACGGAAATTGTTAGGGCTTTGGGACACAGTAACGTGAGTCATAGGCAGGGGGACTTTATCTTTAGCCAAATTGAGGGAATTCTTTGACAGGTAAATCTAGGTCCAGTGACTTCAGGGAAAAACGTTCAGGACTGTTTTCTGAAACAGAGTCGTAACTGAACCTACCAGGGAGTAATAATTTGCTAGCCTAGGTCCTTGTCAAATAAGGAAACACTCGTGAATAATCTGGAGATCAAGACGAGCCTTGGCGCAAGTGTATCAAAATCCATTCAAGTTTAGCATTAATGGGAAATAAGAGAATAATGATAATACAGTAAAAATAACCGATTTTCGTTTCTGCCGATTCTAATGGGATTAGGGAACATCTGTTCTAATCTTGATTGGGTTATCTAGCTAATGATTTTTTTGACGATAATTCATACTTATGAATATAAGGGTCTGCTTTTATATTGTTTTCTTAATAAAGTACACAGTGCCCAGAGTCGAAGTATTATACATTCCCAGAGAGAAATTAGGTCTTAATATAAACGATTCCAAAATGGGTTAAACAGGAGGCTAAAGCAATCTATTAGGGTGAGAAAAAGGGGAAATTTATAGGCGCATTCATCGAAGAGGAGAGGTTAACCTTACCTGACCGCATTATGTTTCGCTTAAAAGGAAGTAAAAAAAGGCGATTAGAGGCTAAAAACCGTGACTATGAAATTAGAGGTTGCTAATGAATCAAAGACTATCCAACGGGGTTCTTTAAGTGTTTTAGGACGAAGGAGAAGGAAAAAAGTAGGCTCTGACATTGGGAATGGACAGCTGCCGGATAATTGAACTGGAAATGAGTTCCTTATTTAATGACTATTTTTGTTCAGTTTTCTACACAGGGATGACTGTAAATGAGATTCCAGTAATTAAACAATTATTTGGTTCTGAATGAATTTAAGTAAACTAATATTACTGTCACGAGGGACATGGTTATTAAACAGATAGACAAACTGAAACAAATAAGTTCCCGGACCCGATGAGTTGTTTTCAAGGGTACTTAAGGAATGCAAGATGGGGCTTAGTCAGCATTAAGAGTGTGTATTCAATGCGTCCATCCTTACAGTGTTATGCCAGAGATGTGGAAGATGGCTAATGTGGTTCCTATATTCAATCAGGGGATAAGTACTCGCTTCAAATTACCGTCCAATAAGCCCCTGAATCAATAGTGGGCCAGTTATTAGAATCAATTATAGCTGACATATCAGAAGTCACCTTGAAGAGTATAACTTGATATAAATGAATCTCAGCCATGTGATTCACGTGAGGCGTTCTGCCTGACAAACTTACTGAGGTTCTTCAAATAGAAATTTGAGGCAGTTGACAGTGATAAGGGAATATGATATTTTGTTTATTTGGATTTTAGTAAAGCCTGCGAACAGAAGTCCTCAAGAAAAAGTGGCAGCTCATGGTATAGGAGGGTAAAGTTCTAGCATGGATTGAGGCATGGCTTTTTTACAAATAGAAAAGCAGAGAGTTACATAAATGGAGTGAAATCTGAATGGGGATTTAGTCACTAGTGGCGTTCCACAAGGATCAGTTTTAGGCCCTCTCTTGTTCATAATTTACATTAATGACCTTGATGAAGGGGAGGGATTACTAGAGACTATGAGTAAGTTTGCTGATTGATAACAAAGATAGGCCGTTATTATTCACTTTGAGGAGGATATCAATGAACTCCAGGACGATTCTTGCAACAAATTAATGTCTTTGGTCTGAGAAAATGGCAGATGAAGTTTAGTGTGGGATAAGTGTAGGTACTTGCCTTGGTAATGAAAATAAACCCTCGAACGCTATTATCTAGGTGATGTAGAGCTTGGTCATACAGAATGTGAAAAAAGACTTGGGGAGTCATGGTAAGCAGAAATCTAAAGCCAAGACAGCAGTGCCCAGTGCCGCATCCAAGGCCAAACAGATTACTTGGATATATCTCAAGAAGTATAAGTAACAGAAGTCCAAAAGATATTTTACAGCTCTATACATCACTAGTGAGGCTCATTTAGATTAGCTGCTCAGTTTTGGTCCCCTTACTACAGGATGGACATAGACTCATTAGAGAACATACAGAGAAGAATGACTAAAATGATTTACTGTGTAAGGAACCTCCCGTATGAAGATAGACTTAAAGCCTTAAATCTCCACTCTCTGGAGAGGCGTAGAATGAGGGGAGATATCATTGAAGTGTATAAGTGGATGACGGGCATAAACAAGGGAGACATTAATAAAGTACTGAGGGTGTCGAACCAGGTAAGAACCAGGAATAATGGATTTAAGTTGGATAAATTTAGATTAAGAAAGGACATAGTAAGTTTATTCAGGCATACGCAACTATAGTTACATAGATCATACATAGCAGCATATGTGTAAAGAACCTAGAATAACCTAAAAAAAAAGTCAGTGACTTATTTCCATTGGGGTCCTTTTAATACCTTATTATTATACTATAAAGGAGACAATATCATATTATCAGAATGTTGTCTTTCTTTTTTTCTCCCACTTCTCCTGTTTCTTTAACCCCCGTCCCCCCTTGTAGAGTGTAAAGGAGAGAGAGAGAGTTATTTGGGTGATGTTCAAGTGCATGTTTAGGTACCATGATCCAAGTGACTGTAATTGTGGTCGCTGAAACCTAAATGCTAGTGGAAGAATTCTGGGGTGCTAGTTGTAAATGATAATGGGGACCTTTGATTGAAACTTGTATTTGAATGGGGGCTCTGGTTATAGGTAATACAAACATTACATTCAGATATGATATTTCCACTGTCTTCAGCCTTCTCCATGTTGCAACATTCATTACCAATTCTACACATACATATTGGTATACCTAACTTTCATACATTCTCCTCTTCCCTTTCCCTAGATAATATTGTCTCCACGACTCCTCAATGCACCACTCACATTTTCCCCCTGTTCAATTCTATGATTATCAGTTAAGCGTTTAAATCGTTAGAAAAAGGACATCACGAAACTGATTCCTCCATTGTTGTTGGGGGTATAAAGGGCCACTGATAAACACCGCCACCTCTGCTGGCCCCTTCACCACCCCTATGTAAGGCTTATCTTTCAGTGGCCCTTATACATCCAACAACAAACAACAAAACCACCACTCGTGACTTTTTTTAATGCTTATTTTATTCATTCTAGAGTATTTATTATTAATATTGTTTATTATGTCATATTAGATAAATTTTGTACTAGATAAATAAGCCATAGAGCTGATATTAAAATGTCATATTGAAGGACTATCTTGTCTTGTCTCCCAACAAATTCCTAACATACGCCAAAAAACAGACCTGGGCTGGAACACTTTGTTGAGCGACAAGAGTCCAGTGACTCAAGCTGGTCCTAGTGGCATTAAGAAACAAAAAGAAACAAAGAAGGAAAGTAACCCAGGATAAAGACTAGGTACCTGAAGTCTTAATGGAAGGGGATTCCCTTTCCAAACTTGTAAACTCCTCCATCCTCTCCCCCCTTCCCGTCTTCCATACAACACCATGTCTTCAATAAAGGTAAGTGTGATATTATTATTATTTTATTCATCAGTGGTCAGTCGTTGAGTACTCAGTGGTCAGTCGTCACGTGAGGTCACAGACCCTGAGCTGCTTTGGGGATTAGCGTGGACGGTTACAAAGCATGGCTTGCTTCTGCAGTGTTTTAAAAACTGAGTTTGGAGAGTTGAAGGAGGAGGTCTTGCTTCTCCAGGAGGAGATTAGGAGGCTGAAGGTCCACCTCAATGGGCCTGGGAGAGAGTGTGAGGTGGTTGGAGATGTGGGGAATGAGGCTTCTAGCAGTGAGGTGCAGTCTGTCTTCACTGTGAGGAGGCTGTAGGTGGGGAGGTTAGCAACGGGTACCAGCAGTGAGGTGCAGCCAGCACCTGAAACAAGTGGCGAGTTGTTCACAGTAATGGGAGGCGCATCAGAGTAAGGAAAGTTAAGAGTGAAGATCTGAAGGTAGGAAATCGCTTTCTCTGTTCTCCAGGATGAATGTACTTAAAGTGGCCAGTGAAGGTAAGGGTACTACTGCCCTGCTAATGAAGGTAAGCGCATTCTTGTGGTTGGTGACTCTCGGGAAAGATATGTTGCCCGTGCTTTTTGTAATAGGAATAAGAAGATGAGAGATAGAGTGTGGGTTCCCTGGAGCTGGTGTTGGGGGGCATTGTCAACAGACTGGATAATATCATGTCAGGTAATGGGAACAAGCCCATTATCTGTCTCAGTGCTGGTGGAAATGATATTGGGAAGGGTAGGAGAAAGAGCTGCTAGATAAGTACAAGTCAGCTATAGATTTCATTAAATCTAAGGAGGGATCCCAATCATATGTAGCATCTTGCCTAGAGGGGAGTAGGAAATGAATGGTTGTCTAGGGCAATTGGTGTAAATTGCTGGCTAGACAGATACTGCAAGGAACTTGCAATCCCATTCATTGACAACTGGAACAACTTTTATGGCAAACATGATATTTTATGCAAGGGATGGGGTTTTATCTCTCTGGGGCAGGGGTGGTAGCACTTGCAGACTCGATTGAGAAGGCCAAATTTGGGGAAATGCCTATGATTTTAAACTGATGGAAGATAGAGGTATGGGTGTGTGTGGGAAACAAGCAGGTTGCAACACTAGGGTTGGAAACAGTAAATGTATAAAAGGCATTCAGCATGAAGTTATAAATAAAGACAATAGAAACAGGTCAGAAAACAAAGGGGGAACAGCAGAGGGCAGGGAAGGGACTAGCTCCCTTTAAAGGGTTTTCTATACTAATAGCAGGTGTTAGAAAAAAGATAGTGAGCTAAGATTAATTGCAAGTGCAGGAAACATAGATATTATTGCTATAACAGAGACCTGGCTCAATCTGAAAAATAGAGATGCCATCTGAATGTCACATACAAGGCTATAAATTATTCCACACTGAAGGGTCAACAGGAAAGGTGGTGGAGTATCTATGTATGTGCAGAAGACAATTTAAAATGTTGTGTTATACAAGATATTAAATTAGAAGCGTCAGCCACTGAATCTGTTTGTTACAGCTTCTCGAGGCCGAGAAAAACTAATTTTTGGTGAGATTTACAGGCCCCAAATCTTGAGATTATGGAGTGCATTAAACTTCTATGGGACTAAATTCGTAAGGCACTACATACGAAATGTTGTGCTAATGGAGATTTCAACTATAACAGATTGACAGAGCTATTTGACAGAAATTAGATTCGGGTGACTATCTTGATACGATCCAGGATTGTTTTTTTAACAGTTTGTGACAGAGCCAACTATGGGAAATAACCTCCTTGACTTGGTTCTTGCCGAGTAGGAAACACTAATTATAATCTTGAGGTTAATGATGAGCTTGGGGAGAGTGATCACAAAATCACTCAAGTTTTAACATATCATGGAATTCCCTAATAATGGCAATCAAGTCTCCGTACCCTGACTTTCGCTTGGCTGATTTCATAGGACTGAAAATTACTTATGGGGGCTGAACTGTAATGACCTGGACTAGGGTCCAGGTGGTGTGTGTTGTTTGCGATATGATGCTTTCCAGGGCATAGTTTCTAGCCTGCTCAGTCAACTAATGGTTCCAAAAAAGGGAAATCCTATCAAACAAACATGACCTAAATGGATGAACAATAGATAAAATATCTGATTGGGCAAAATAGGAGGCATAATAGGCCAAATCAAAAGAGGGATGGGCCATTAAGAAATCGATATATCAGTTAAAGAGAGAATAAAAAAGGGAAGTTAGAAGCAAAAAGAGATTATGAGGTTAAAGTTGCAAGAAATCGAAGACTAACCCAAAAGGATTCTTTCAGGTATACAGAAGTAAGATCAGGGACAAGATTAAGGCCACTCAAAAGTTCCCTCGGTTCAGCTCACGGAAGGATAAGGAAATGTGTATAATTTTTTAAACACATACTTTCCTCTCATTTTTTACACAGGAGGATACCAGTGATATTCCCAGTAATGATCAATTATGTAGAACAGGGACTATAAAAAAACCTGTTCTGCACTAATTAGGGTCACAAGTGACATGACCCTAAGGCAAATAGATAAATTAAAACCTAACAAATCCCAGGCCCCTGAATGAACTGTATGCAAGGTCTAAAGGAATGTAAAGAGGAGCTTAGCACTACTTGGGCTAATCTTTTCAACATATCACTACAAAAAAACTGGCATGGTGGCCAATAATGTAAAAATGGCAAATGTTATACCTATTACAAAACAGGTACAGGTCCTTACTTCGAACATAGACAATAAGCCTACCTCCCATAGTGGTTAAAATTCTGGAATCAATAATTGCCGAGGCAGTTCGTAGCCCACCTTGAAAAGCAATACAATAAATCAACGAATCTCAGCAAGGTTTTAACAAAGGGACGTTCCCCTGCCTTACGAATTTATTAACTTTTTTCACTAAGTAATTTGAGGGGTAGATCATGGTAACGAATATGATATTGTTATATGGACTTCAGTAAGGCTTTTGACACGGGTCCCACATCAAGACTATTGAGGAAAATTAAAGCACATGGAATGAGGGAGGGAGAAATTTTTTCCTGGATAGAGGCTTTGGTTGACAAATAGGGCAGCAGAGAGTTTGCATAAATGGGAGAAATCAGAGTGGGGAAGCGTCACAGCGGTGTTTCCACAGGGTCAGTGTTGGCCCCCTGCAGTTTCCCAAACTAACATAAACGACATAGATGAGGGCATAAAGAGCGACACGGCAAGTTTGCCGATGACACCAAATAGCCGTCCGAATTCATTCTGACTAGGACATTTTCGAGCACACCAGGAAGATTTGAATAGACTGATCAGTGGGTCTGAGAAGTGGCAGATGCAGTTTAATAAGACAAATGCAAAGTTCTAAATGTTGGACAGGACAATAACCATGCCACATATAAAACTAAATAATGTAGATCTTTAATATTACGGATTGCGAAAACGATTTGGTAGTCCTGGTTAGAGCAGTAGTCTGAAACCAAGAACAACAGTGCTAAGTTTCGCAATAAAGCTAATAGAATCCTTGCTTCATATCAAGAAGCATCAATATAGAGTCCCTCAGGTAGTTCTTCAACTCTATACATCCTTGGTTAGGCCTCCTTAGATTAGCTTGCACCATTTGTCACCGTATTACAGATGGATATAAATCTCCCCCTTTTGGGGGATAAAAAAAAAAAAAAAATTAGGGTACAAAGGAGATGACAAAGATGATCCCAAGTATCAAAAACCTTGCCCTATGAGGATAGACTAAGGGCCCTGAAACTGCACTCTCGTGGAAAGACGTAGAATTAGGGGGGATATGATTGAGGTTTATAAGTGGAAGACAGGAAAAAATAAAGGTGAATGTAAATAGTGTGCTTGATAATATCTAGCCTAGACAGGAACTCGCAGCAATGGTTATAAGTTGGAAAAAAATCAGATTCTGAGGGAGTATAGGAAAAGTACTGGTTTGGTATATGAGTTGTGGATGAGTGGGACAAACTCCCAATTACCGTTTGTCGAGGCCAGAACGTTGTGTTGCATTAAAAAAGTAGGATAAATACAGAGTAGATGTGGGTGGTTGGAGTTTCGACCTGATAGCTTGTGCTAACGGGTCGGTTGCCGTTGTTCCTCCCTTGAGTCAATGTACCTGACATGCCTTAAGTTGTGTGCATAGGCTTAAGACGGTAGTGACTTGGGACCTGGCCTCGCATGGGCCAGTAGCTTCCTGCAGTGTTTCCTTTCCTTCGTTCTTATTTTCTTATGTTCATTTATTTTCTGTGTATGTAACGGTATGATTTTCTGATGTGGAAATTTTTTTTAATGCTTATGGGTGTCTGAAAAACGAATTACTAATATTTTCCGTTAGGCGGCCGCGACTTTCGAGAAAATTAGGCAACTTTGCTCGCAAAAATAATCCTTACGTTCGTGATTGGCCTCGTGATTCAATGCGGTCGGTTACTGTCCGCCGTCAGCGCGCACACAAAGCTAGTTAGACTCCATCACCATTCGACGTCAGTGTGCCATTGTTTACCCAGCTACTCACCAACGCGAAGGAGAGCTTACTCAACCCACGGGGAGAGCTACTCACCCACGGGGGAAAGCTACTCACCCACGGTGGGAGAGCTACTCACCCACGGGGGGAGAGCTACCACCCACGGGAAGAAGAGCTAATCCTTACGTGGAAGAGCTAACGCTCCCCACGGGGAGAGCTACTCACCCACGGGGGAGAGCTACTCACCCATGGGGAAAGCAACTCATTGACTGGGGAGAACTACTCACCCACGTGGATAGCCACTCCACCCACGGAGGGAAGACCTACTCGAGCCATGAGGGAGCTACTCACCCACGGGGGAGAAGCTGCTCACCCACGGGGAAGCTACTCACCCACAGTGGAGACTACTCAACCACGGGAGGAGAGCTACACTCACTCCACAGGGGAGAGCTACTCACCCACGGGGAGAGCATCTCACCCACGGTGGAGAGCTACTCACTCCCGGGGGAGAGCTACTACTCATCCACGGGATGAGAAGCAACGCACCCACAGGTTATAGCTACTCAACCACAGGGGGAGAGCTACTCACCCACGGGGGAGAGCTACCCCCACTGGGGAGAGCACCTCACTCCACTGGGAGAGCGACTCACTCCAACGGAGGGAGACCTAGTCACCCCCACGGAGGAAGCTAACTCACCCACGTGAAGAGCTACTCAACGATACGAGGGTAGAGCTACTCACTACACAAGGGAGACTGCTCACCCACGGGAAGAGCTACTCACTCCACTGGGGATAGCTGCTCACCACAGAGGGAAAACTACTCACCACCACGAAGAGAGAGCTACTCCCCCACGGGTGAGAGCATTCACACCACGCGAAAGAGCTACACAACTCACGGGAGAGCTACTCACAGGCCACGGGTGAGAACTACTCACCACGAGGGAGAGCTACTCACCCACGGGGGAGAGCTACTCACTCCACGGGGGGAGAGCACTCACCCAAGGGGAGGGAAAGAGGCTACTCACCCCCGGAGAAGAGCCTACTCACCCCACGGGGGAGAGCTACTCACTCCCACGTGTGAGAGGCGGCTAACCCACCTGGGAGAGCTACTCAGCCCACCCTCAACCCATAAAGAGAGGTACTTACCCATCGGGGAGAGCTATTCACCCACGGGTTTAAGATCTACTCACTCCACTGGAGAGCTACTCACGCCACGCGGAGAGCTACTCCCACCCACGGAGAAGAGCTACACAGACCCACAGGGAGAGCTTACTCACCCACGGGTGAGAGGTGCTAACCCACTGGGAGAGCACTCACCCATGGTTGAGAGGTACTCACCAATGGAGGAGAGCAATTCACCCACGGGTGAAGATCCACTCGCCCGCGTGGGGAGAGCTACTCACCCACGCTGGGAGACCTACTCACCCACGGGGAGAGAGCTACTCATTGACGTGAAAACTACTCACTCACGGTGGATAGCCACTCACCCACGGAGGGAGACCTACTCAGCCACGGAGGGAGAGCTACTCACCCACGGGGAAGAGCTGCTCACCCACCGGGAGAGCTACTCACCCACGGAGGAGAGCTACTCACCCACGGGGGAGAGCTACTCACCCACGGGAGGAGAGCTACTCACCCACGGGAGAAGCTACTCACCCATTGGGGGAGAGCTACTCACTCACGGGGAGAAAGCTACTCACGCACTGGGTGAGAGCTACTCACCCACGGGGGAAGAGCTATTCACCACGGGGGAGAGCTACTCACCCACTGGGGAGAGCTACTCACCCACGCGGGAGAGCTACTCACCCACGGGAGGAGAGCTACTCACCCACGGGGGGAGAGCTACTCCCCCACAGTGTAAAGCAACTCAACGCACGGGGGGAGATCTACTCACTCACAAGGGGATAGCAACTCACCCTCGGTGAGAGCTACTCAATCTCATGATGAGAGCTACTCACGCCAAGGGGAAGCCTATCACACACGGGCGAGAGCTACTTACTCACAGAGGAGAGAGCCAACTCCACCCACAGGGGAAGCCCTCACCCACGGGAAAGAGCTACTCCACCCACGGGAGAGCCTACTCACTGACGGGGAGAACAACTCATCCCACCGGGAGAGCTACACTCCCATGTAGTAAGAGATACTCACCCCAAGGGGTAGCGCTACTCACTCCACGGGGGAGATCACCTCAACCCACGAGGGGAAGAGCTTCTCACCCACGGGGTAGAGCTACTCAACTTAACAAAGGTTAAGCCACTTGACAAGTGTTCAAAGGTATGTAGAGCACTTAACAAAGGTTAAGTCATTAGGTAAGACACATATGCAACAGTTAGGTATCTTTATTTCGAAACGTTTCGCCTACACAGTAGGCTTCTTCGTCGAGTACAGCAAAGTTGATAGAAGCAGAAGATGCTTGAAGACGATGTAATCAGTCCATCACCCTTAAAGTTTTGAGGTGGTCAGTCCCTCAGTCTGGAGAAGAGCATTGTTCCATAGTATGAAACAATATGGAGATGAAGTGACAGGATGGAGCCTCAAAACTTAAAGGGTGATGGACTGATTACATCGTCTTCAAGTATCTTCTGCTTCTATCAACTTTTCTGTACTCGACTGAAGAAGCCTACTGTGTAGGCGAAACGTTTCGAAATAAAGATACCTAACTGTCGGTATTTTATACCATTTTAATGTTCAGTCTGTCAGACACTGCAACACAAGGGTATCTTGGTACAGACCGACAATCAACTTCGACAACCTCTACTAGTGAGAACGGCTGGATTTGAGAGGGACCTGACCTCCCAACATCTGAGTTCTTACCTCTTCTAGTGACCTACGTCTCACCTCTTGGCGCTATATAAGGCTCCATCCTGTCACTGCATCTCGATATTGTTTCATACTATGGAACAATGCTCTTCTCCAGACTGAGGGACTGACCACCTCAAAACTTTAAGGGTGATGGACTGATTACATCGTCTTTAAGTATCTTCTGCTTCTATCAACTTTTCTGTACTCGACTGAAGAAGCCTACTGTGTAGGCGAAACGTTTCGAAATAAAGATACCTAACTGTTGCATATGTGTCTTACCTAACAACTACCCTATTTCCAAACCAATACTTTCCTATGTCCTTTCTAAATCTAAACTTATCCAACTTAAATCCATTACTGTGGGTTCTCTCTTGGAGAGATATCCTCAAGACCTTGTTAATATCCCCTTTATTAATACCTATCTTCCACTTATACACTTCGATCAGGTCTCCCCTCATTCTTCGTCTAACAAGTGAATGTAACTTAAGAGTCTTCAATCTTTCTTCATAAGGAAGATTTCTAATGCTATGTATTAATTTAGTCATCCTACGCTGAATGTTTTCTAACGAATTTATGTCCATTCTGTAATATGGAGACCAGAATTGAGCTGCATAATCTAGGTGAGGCCTTACTAATGATGTATAAAGCTGCAGTATGACCTCTGGACTTCTGTTGCTTATACTTCTTGATATAAATCCCAGTAATCTATTTGCCTTATTACGTACGCTTAGGCATTGCTGTCTTGGTTTAAGGTTGCTGCTTACCATAACCCCCAAGTCCTTTTCGCAATCTGTATGGCTAAGTTCTACATTATTTAACTTATAAGTGCTAGGGTTATGGACACTCCCGAGCTTCAGAACCTTGCATTTATCTACATTGAACTGCATCTGCCACTTTTCTGACCAAGAGTAGAGTTTTGTCTAAATCCTCCTGAAGTTCCCTAACATCTACGTTTGAATCAATTATCCTACCTATCTTCGTGTCATCGGCGAATTTGCTCATATCACTAGTAATTCCTTCATCAAGATCATTGATATATATTATAAACAACAACGGGCCCAAGACTGATCCCTGTGGAACGCCACTTGTTACTGATCCCACTCGGATTTAACCCCATTTATGGACACTCTTTGCTTCCTGTCTGTGAGCCATGATTCGATCCACGAGAGCACCCTTCCCCCAATGCCATGAGCTGCTACTTTCTTCAACAGTCTTTGGTGCGGAACTCTGTCAAATGCCTTACTAAAATCTAAGTAAATAATATCAAATTCTTTATCGTGGTCAACAGCCTCAAAAGCTTTACTGAAGAAAGTTAATAAATTAGTTAGACAAGACCGGCCTCTTGTGAATCCATGCTGAGTATCATTAATCAGGCTATGCTTATCGAGATGGCTTCTTATAATCTGAGCTATAATTGACTCTAGTAATTTGCCTACAATTGAGGTCAGGCTTATTGGGCGGTAATTTGACGGTGACGACTTGTCCCCTGTTTTAAAAATAGAAATTACATTAGCCATCTTCCACATATCAGACACTACACCTGTTTGAAGAGATAAATTAAAAATATTAGTTAATGGTTCACAGACTTCCATTTTGCATTCCTTTAGAACCCTTGAAAAAACCTCATCAGGACCCGGTGACTTATTTTGCTTCAGTCGGTCTATCTGCTTCACAACCATTTCACTAGTGACTGTGATGTTACATAATTTATCTTCTTCTGATCCACTAGAAAAATTAATTACCGGAATATTATTAGTGTCTTCCTGTGTAAAAACCGAGAGAAAATAATTATTTAAAATCGAGCACATTTCATTCTCTTTGTCAGTAAGATGCCCATAGTTATTTTTAAGGGGACCTATCTTATCTCTGACTTTTGTTCTATATACCTGGAAAAAACTTTTTGGGTTAGTTTTAGAATCCCTAGCAACTTTAATTTCATAGTCCCTTTCAGCTTTTCTTATCCACTTTTTAATGTCCCTCTTAATGTCAATATACTGATTCATAAGATGACCCTCGCCTCTTTTGTTACGCCTATAAATTCCTTTCTTATGCCCTAGTAGATATTTCAGCCTATTATTCATCCATTTTGGGTCATTTCTATTTGATCTAATTTCCTTATAAGGGATAAACGTTCTTTGAGCAGCATGTATTGTGTTCAGAAAACTGTCATATTGATAGCTCTCTTCGTTACCCCAGTCAACAGATGATAAGTGTTCTCTAAGCCCATCGTAATCTGCTAAGCGAAAATCTGGGACTGTTATTGAGTTATCCCTATTATCATACTTCCATTCAATTCTAAATGTAATTGATTTGTGGTCGCTAGCACCCAGTTCCTCTGAAACTTCTAAATTATTAACAAGGGATTCATTGTTTGCCAGAACTAAGTCAAGCAGGTTATTACCCCTTGTAGGTTCTGTCACAAACTGCTTCAAAAAACAATCCTGAACTACTTCTAAGAAATCGTATGATTCTAAATTCCCAGTCAAGAAATTCCAATCAATATGACTAAAGTTAAAGTCTCCTAGAATTACTACATTATCGTGCCTTGTGGCCCTAACAATTTCCTCCCATAGTAGTCTCCCCTGGTCCCTTTCTAAATTTGGGGGACGGTATATCACACCTAAAATTAATTTTTCATGCCCCTCTGAAAATTCTATCCAAACAGACTCTGTATGTGTTACTTCAGACTTAATACCCGTTTTTATGCAACAGTTCAAGCGATCTCGGACATACAATGCCACCCCACCCCCCTTCCCCGATACTTCTATCTACTTGGAACAAATTTAAAAACCCTGTATGTGACATTCTGCAGGCATGTCCCGACTTTTTGAATTAAACCACGTCTCAGTAATGGCAAATACATCTATGTTACCTGCATTAGCAACTATCTCAACTCGTCCATCTATTCCTAGCACTGCGACTATTTGTGTAATAAATTTTTAATGACCCTCCTCTCTCTTTACCCTTCCTGCTCCTTTCTGTTATTCCACTAAACCTATTACTGTCCTTGTCAATTAGTGCCACTGGCTTTCCAATATCCACCTCATTTTGCCTATTACTAATTCTCCTAGTACTCATGTTACTACCCTGCGACTTCACAGTTTTCCCGCAAAAACCCATACCACTAACTATTCCTAGTTTAAAGACCTAACAGCTCCCTCCACTGCGTTGGCCAGTGCTCCCACCCCACACCTAGATAAGTGAACCCCATCCCTGGCATACATGTCATTCTGCCATAGAAGAGGTCCCAGTTGTCAATGAATGTTACCCGCATTTTCCTTACAGTATTTGTCCAGCCAGCAATTGACACCAATTGCTCTGGACAACCATTCATTTCCAACTCCTCTCCTTGGCAAAATGCCACATATGACAGGTTTCCCACCCTTCCTCCTAATTATCTCTATTGCTGACCTATACCTGCTAATCAGGTCCTCACTCCTACGTCTGCCAACATCGTTGCCTCCAGCACTGAGACAGATAATAGGATTGCTCCCATTACCCCTCATGATGTCATCCAGACGGCTAACAATATCCTTCATCCCAGCCCCAGGAAAACACACTCTCTGCCTCCTACTCCTATCCTTCAAGCAGAATGCCCTATCCATGTACCTAATCTGGCTATCCCCAACAACAACAATGTTTTTACCTTCCTTGGCGTCGTCCGTCGTGATGCTCCGAATAGTCGACTCACATTCGCCAGGTAGCATTACACCACTTGTAGAATTCGTCAAGACGTTCTCGATGGTCTTCGTTGGGGTTTCTAGGGATGTCTTACTCACGTCCGCCAATGCTTCTTTGGTGCTCGTTGTGGCATTCCCAGTAGAACACTCACATTCGTCAGGTAGCACCGAGAATGAGTTGGAAGTTTTCCACGTAGTCATCGGGTTTTTCTCGTTGTTTCTGCCTCTCCAACCGTTTTCTTGATCTTCAGCTTGGTTCCATGTTGCCCGGCCACTGACCAAGCTCCCCTCTTAACCTGGGGACTCACAACAGAAGGATTACTACGAATCCTCTTGTTCTCCTCCGTTAATCGCCGTATCTCCATCTTAGCAACTCTGAGCTCTTCTCTCAGCTGCTGGTAAAGTTGCTCAAGAGAGGGCATCCTGGTACAGATTCACAGAGAGCACACGAACAGGTCTTCACAGAGCTAAGTACACGTCACCACTGGAGCTAAGTACACGTCACCACTGGAGCTAAGTACACGTCACCACTGGAGCTAAGTACACGTCACCACTGGAGCTAAGTACACGTCACCACTGGAGCTAAGTACACGTCACCACTGGGCTAAGTACACGTCACCATTTAACAAAGGCTAAGTCACTTGACAAGTGTTCAAAGGTATGCAGAACACTTAACAGAGGCTAAGTCACTTGACAAGTGTTCAAAGGTATGTAGAGCACTTAACAAAGGCTAAGTCACTTGACAAGTGTTCAAAAGTATGTAGAGCACTTAACAAAGGTTAAGTCACTTGACAAGTGTTGAAAAGTATGTAGAGCACTTAACAAAGGCTAAGTCACTTGACAAGTGTTCAAAGGTATGTAGAGCACTTAACAAAGGTTAAGTCACTTGACAAGTGTTCAAAGGTATGTAGAGCACTTAACAAAGGCTAAGTCACTTGACAAGTGTTGAAAAGTATGTAGAGCACTTAACAAAGGCTAAGTCACTTGACAAGTGTTCAAAAGTATGTAGAGCACTTAACAAAGGTTAAGTCACTTGACAAGTGTTGAAAAGTATGTAGAGCACTTAACAAAGGTTAAGTCACTTGACAAGTGTTCAAAGGTATGTAGAGCCTTTAACGAAGGCTAAATCACTTGACAAGTGTTCAAAGGTATGTAGAGCACTTAGCAAAGGCTAAGTCACTTGACAAGTGTTCAAAGGTATGTAGAGCATTTAACAAAGGCTAAGTCACTTGACAAGTGTTCAAAGGTATGTAGAGCACTTAACAAAGGCTAAGTCACTTGAGAAGTGTTCACAGGTATGTAGAGCCTTTAACGAAGGCTAAGTCACTTGACAAGTGTTCAAAGGTATGTAGAGCACTTAACAAAGGTTAAGTCACTTGAGAAGTGTTCACGGGTATGTAGAGCACTTAACAAAGGTTAAGTCACTTGACAAGTGTTCAAAGGTATGTAGAGCCTTTAACGAAGGCTAAATCACTTGACAAGTGTTCAAAGGTATGTAGAGCACTTAACAAAGGCTAAGTCGCTTGACAAGTGTTCAAAGGTATGTAGAGCACTTAGCAAAGGCTAAGTCACTTGACAAGTGTTCAAAGGTATGTAGAGCATTTAACAAAGGCTAAGTCACTTGACAAGTGTTCAAAGGTATGTAGAGCATTTAACAAAGGCTAAGTCACTTGAGAAGTGTTCACAGGTATGTAGAGCCTTTAACGAAGGCTAAGTCACTTGACAAGTGTTCAAAGGTATGTAGAGCACTTAACAAAGGCTAAGTCACTTGACAAGTGTTCAAAGGTATGTAGAGCACTTAACAAAGGCTAAGTCACTTGACAAGTGTTTAAAAGGGTATGTAGAGCACTTAACAAAGGTTAAGTCACTTGACAAGTGTTCAAAGGAATGAAGAGCACTTAACAAAGGCTAAGTCGCTTGACAAGTGTTCAAAGGTATGTAGAGCACTTAACGAAGGTTAAGTCACTTGACAAGTGTTCAAAGGTATGTAGAGCACTTAACGAAGGCTAAGTCACTTGACAAGTGTTCAAATTTATGTAGAGCACTTAACAAAGGCTAAGTCACTTGACAAGTGTTCAAGGGTATGTAGAGCACTTAACAAAGGCTAAGTCACTTGACAAGTGTTCTAAGGTATACAGAGCACTTAACAAAGGCTAAGTCACTTGAGAAGTGTTCACAGGTATGTAGAGCACTTAACAAAGGTTAAGTCACTTGACAAGTGTTCAAAGGTATGTAGAGCTCTTAACAAAGGATAAGTCGCTTGACAAGTGTTCTAAGGTATACAGAGCACTTAACAAAGGCTAAGTCACTTGACAAGTGTTCAAGGGTATGTAGAGCACTTAACAAAGGCTAAGTCACTTGACAAGTGTTCTAAGGTATACAGAGCACTTAACAAAGGCTAAGTCACTTGACAAGTGTTCACAGGTATGTAGAGCATTTTAAAAAAGGGTTTTAAGTCACTTGACAAGTGTTCAAAGGTATGTAGAGCACTTAACAAAGGCTAAGTCACTTGACAAGTGTTCAAATGTATGTAGAGCATTTAACAAAGGTTAAGTCACTTGACAAGTGTTCAAGGGTATGTAGAGCACTTAACAAAGGCTAAGTCGCTTGACAAGTGTTCAAACGTATGTAGTGCACTTAGCAAAGGCTAAGTCACTTGAAAAGTGTTCAAAGGCATATAGAGCACTTAACAAAGGTTAAGTCACTTGAGAAGTGTTCACAGGTATGTAGAGCACTTAACAAAGGTTAAGTCACTTGACAAGTGTTCAAAGGTATGTAGAGCATTTAACGAAGGCTAAGTCACTTGACAAGTGTTGAAAGGTATGTAGAGCACTTAACAAAGGCTAAGTCACTTGAAAAGTGTTCAAAGGTATATAGAGCACTTAACAATGGCTAAGTCACTTAACAAGTGTTCAAAGGTATGTAGAGCACTTAACAAAGGCTAAGTCACTTGACAAGTGTTCAAAGGCATGCAGAGCACTTAACAAAGGTTAAGTCACTTGACAAGTGTTGAAAGGTATGTAGAGCACCTAACAATGGCTAAGTCACTTGACAAGTGTTCAAAGGTATGTAGAGCACTTAACAAAGGCTAAGTCACTTGACAAGTGTTCAAAGGTATGTAGAGCACTTAAGTGGCAAGTGGTTCACAGTTCAGGAAGAAGGAAGATTAGGAGGGTTAACAGAGAAAGATATGAAGGTAGGAATTCGATTCTGTGTTCTCCAGGACGAATGCTCTTCAGTGGTTAGTGAGGTTGAAGGTACCACTGATTTCCCTGCTAATCAAGGTAAGAATGTTTTAATTGTAGGAGATTCTCAGGTAAGATACATGGACCATGTTTTTTTTGTAACAGAGATAGAAAGGTCAGACAAAGGGTGTGCCTTCCAGGATCTGGTGTTGGTGACATAGTCAGCAGGTTGGATAATATTATGTCAGGTAATAGGAACAAGCCCATTATCTTTGTGCTGGGGGTAATGACACTGGGAAGGGCAGGAGACAGGAGCTGCTGATAAGTAACAGGGCAACCATAGAAGTAGTCAATCTAAGGAAGGGATCCTAGCCATATGTAGCATCTTGCCTAGAAAGGGAGTGGGCAATGAATGGATGTCTAGAGCAATTGGTATAAATTGCTGGCTAGACAGGTACTGCAAGGAACTTGCAATCCCATTCATTGATAACTGGGACATATTCTCAGAGGCGTCACTAGAGTTGGTGTCACCCGGGGCGGAATCTCCGGTGTCACCTGGGGCAGCATCTTTGGTGTCACCCTCATAAAATTCAAGGGCGGGGGGATGGGTGTAAAGTCCGGTTATGTCACTTCTGCATGACCAGTGACAAATGTTTTTGCAATGAGAACGTTTTTAAAGGGGCCCTAAACTGAGCAGGAGAATACTTCTCAACTTTATTAATGATAAAATAAATAAGCGTAGTAATATTGAGGAAACATAAACTCAAGTACCACTTTGAGTACAGGCAACAGATCCTACATTTATTCATCATCAACAATGTAAAAACAAACAAACAAACAAAAAAAACTTGAAAAATAAAGAAAAACATTGCAATATCAGAGAAACACTTGTTCCGATTTGACCTTGAGTAGAGGTAACATCTCAGTGAATCTGATTTTACAATTCCTTGCCTTCAGTTATGCAAAACCATCTATCACATCATCGAAATCAATGATTTTTCCCTATATAGGCTTATTTGTACTTTGTTAATATATAATATTATATATAGAAACTAAGGCTTCTTCTCATATGTTGGTGCAGCACTGTTTTGGGCATTAGTGTCTTCTTTAGAGGCTCTCTGGTGTCACCCTCTAAATGGTATCACCCGGGGCGGCCGGCCCCCCCGCCCCCCCTTACGACGCCCCTGCATGATATTCCATGGCAAACGTGATATGTATACAAGGGATGGGGTTCATCTCTCTGGGGCTGGAGTGGTTGCATTAGCCAATTCGATTGATGGGGTAATTGATGACTTGTCTAGGAATTTAAACTGATGGATTATAGAGATATGGGTGTTTGTGGGAACAATCAGGCTGCGGTATTAGGGTTGAAAACAGCAGATATTACCGGGATACCTCAGGGATATGTTTAAAAGACAATATTCAAAATAAACTTGCAAGAGTGACTAGCTCCCATAAGGTTTTACTGTACAAATAAGTGAGAGTCTAAGAAATAAGATAGATGAGCTAAGATTACTTGCAAGTGCAGGTGATATAGATATTATTGCTATAACAGAGACCTGGTTCAACTTGAAAGGTAGAGAAAAAGCCTTCTGAATGCAACAATACAGGGTTATAAACATTCCATTTTGGGTAAAAAAAAAGAAAAAAAAAAATTTTTAAATTAAAAAAAGGGGGTTTTCCCCTTTTTTTTTTTTGGGGTTTTTTTAAAAATTTTTTCTTTTACCCCTTTTTTTTTTGGGGAAAAAAATTTTTTTTAAAAAATTTTTTTTGAATTTTTTTTTTTTTTCCCCTTTTTTTTTTTTTTCCCCCCCCCCGGGGTTTTTTTTCCCCAAAAAAAACCCCCCCCCCCCGGGGGGGCCCCCCCCCCCAAAAAAAAGGCTTTTTTTAAAAAAAAAATTTTTTAAAAAGGGGTTTTTTTTTTTTTGGGGGGGAAAAAAAAAAAAAAGGGGGGGAAAAAAGGGGGGTTTTTTTTAAAAATTTTTTTAAATTTTTTGGGGGGCCCGGGGAAAAAGGGGGGAAAAAAAGGAAAATTTTCCCTTTAAAAAAAAAAAACCCCAAAAAAAATTTTTTTTAAAAAATTTTTTTTTTTTAAAAAAAAAATTGGGGAAAAAAGGGGGGGGGTTTTTTAAACCCAAATTTTTTTTTAAAAAAGGGTTTTTTAAAAGGGAAATTTTAATGAAATTTTTGGGGAAAAATTTTTTGATAGGGGGGGGGGGGGGGGGTTTTTGAGTAATTTTTAAATTTTTTTTTTAAAAAAAAAATTTAAACCCTTTTTGGGGGGTTTTTTGGGGGGGGGAAAATTTTTTTTTTGGGGTTTTTTTGGGTTTTTGGGGGTTTGGAAAAGGGGGGAAAAATTTTTTTAAAAAATTTTTTAAAAAAAATTTTTTTTTTGGGGGAATTTTTTTTTTGGGGGGGGAAAAAAAGGAAATGAAAATTTGGTTTTTTTTTTTAAATTTTTTTTTTTTAAAAAAAAAGGGGCCGGGGAATTTTTTTTTTTAAAAAAAAATTTAAAAAAAATTTTTTTTTTTTAAAATTTTTGGGAAAGGGGAAAAATTTTTTTTTTAAAATTTTGGGTTTTTAAAATTTTTAAATTTTTTTTTGTTTTTTTTTAAAAAAATTTTTGGGGGGAAATTGGGGTTTTTTTTTTTAAAAGTGGGTTGTTTTGGGGGTTTTTTTAAATTTTTAAAATTTTTTTTTTCCCCCTTTTTTTAGGGGGAAATTTTTTTTTTTTAAAAAAAAAAAATTTTTTTAAAAATTTTGGGGGGGGGGAAAAAAAAAGGGGTTTTTTTTAAAAAATTTTTTTTTTTTAAAAAAAAAAAAATTTTTAAAAAAGGGTTTTGGGGCTCGGGGTTTTTTAAAAGGGAAAAAAAGGGGTTTTGGGGGGAAAAAAAAAAATTTTTTTTAAAAAGGGGAAAAAAAAATTTTAAAAAAAAAATTTTTTTGGGGGGGTTTTTATTTTTGGGGGGGTTTTTTTTAAAAAAAGGGGGGGGTTTTGGGGAAAAAATTTTTTTTGGGGAAAAAAAAAAAAAGGGGAAAAAAGGGGTTTTTTGGGGGTGGTTTGGGGCCCCGGGGAAAATTTTTCCTTTTTTTTTAAAAAAATTTATTTTAAAAATTTTTTTTAAAATTTTTAAAATTTTTAAAAATTTTTAAAAAAAAATAAAAAATTTTTTAAAAAAAGGGTTTTTTTCCCAAAGGGGTTTTTGGGGGAAAAAATTTTAAAAAAAAAAATTTTGGGGGGAAAAAAAAATTTTTGGGGGGGGGAAAAAAAAAGGGGGGAAATTTTTTTTGGGGGGTTTTAATTTTTTCCCGGGGGGGAAAATTTGGTTTTTTTTTTAAAAAAATTTTGTTTTTTTTTTTGGGGGGGGGAAAAAAAAAAGGGGGGGGGGGGGAAAAAAAAATTTTTTTTTTTGTAGGGGGGTTTAAGGGGGTTTATTTTTAATTTTTTAAAATTTTTTGGGCCCCCCTTTTTTTTTCCCCCGGGGGGTTTTTTTTTTATTGTGGTTTTTTTTGTGGTTTTGTTTGTAGTTTTTGTTTTTTTTTGGGTTTTTTTGTTTTTTTTTTTTTTTTTTGTTTAGTATTTTTTGGTATTTTGTAGTTTTTTTTTGGGGGGGTTTTTGTTTTTGTGGTATTTTTTTTTTTTTTTTTTTTTTTAAAAGGGGGGGGGGTTTTTTTTTTAAGGGGAATTCTATTTTT
>NC_069431.1:38217168-38247168 GCF_026875155.1 Cherax quadricarinatus
AATTTTTTAAAAAAAAAACAATAAAAAAAAACCCCGGAAAAAAGGGGGGGGGAAAAAAAAGGAGAAGGGGTTTTTTAAAAAAAAACCCCCTTTTTAAAAGGGGGGGGAAAAATTTTTTTTAAAAAAACCCCCAAAAAACCCCCCCCCCTTTTAAAAATTTTTTTAAAAAAACCCCGGGGGAAAAAAAAATTGGAAAAAAATTTTTCCCGGGGGAAAAAAATGGGTTTTTCTTAAAAATTTTTTTTTAAAAAAATTTCCCCCATAACAAGAGAACACAATATTACTTGAGACCTGATGTTGTAGTTAATTATTCAACATTCACTTTTCTGAATCACTTTAGAACACTTAACTAACTACAAGTTCATTTAGAAATAATTGATCTTCTTAACTTTAACATGTTTCATTGTTTACTAAAGGCTGTTATTTACACATAATTTATTTGTCTCCTTCACTTACAAGTGTGATCAAACATTCAGCCTCGTGAATCTTAACAAGTAAAATATTCCAAAGAGATTTAGTGATTTAAGTGAAAGGACACATGTTGCTGGTCGTGGTAGTTGTGGTGGTGGAGGTAGTTGTGATGGGGTGGTGGTGAAGTAGCAGTAGTCGTAGTAGTAGTAGTAGTAGTAGTAGTAGTAGAAGTAGTACTAGCAGTAGCAGCAGCAGTAGTAGTAGTAGTAGAGTAGTGCCAGAAAACGTTACTCCTTTAGATTTTTCACATTTATTTTGTTACATATACTGCGTCCTTTTATTGTTTGTATAGATTTAACAAAGAAAATAATACGCCCTGGTTTTAGTTACACATGTGTCCTTTTACCTAATATATTCTCAGTATTCTACCAACATTATCACAGAATTAATGATTTGTTCTTCATTATGTATTAGAAATTACATAAAAAAAATCCCAACATGGATAAACTGGACTCAGAAACCTTGCCATAAATGGTAGTGAGAAGCTGCTCTATAAATAATAAATATGTTGTTTACTCTCACTGTATAAACTTAGTTGCTAAGATAAATAACTTCAATATTATACTGCACATTTTCAACCCTCCAATTCTAATATGAAATATCCTATGAACGTTATCATAAATCAGTGTAACATTGGAACAAATGATTTATCTGTTAACAAGAGTTCATGATGGTCCGTGTGGCTACGTACTGAACCTTGATGGTCCGAGTGGCAACGTACTGGACCTTGATGGTCAGTGTTTACCTGGAGTTTCCTGGAGAGAGTTCCGGGGGTCAACGCCCCCGCGGCCCGGTCTGTGACCAGGCCTCCTGGTGGATCAGAGCCTGATCAACCAGGCTGTTGCTGCTGGCTGCACGCAAACCAACGTACGAGCCACAGCCCGGCTGATCAGGAACTGACTTTAGGTGCTTGTCCAGTGCCAACTTGAAGACTGCCAGGGGTCTGTTGGTAATCCCCCTTATGTGTGCTGGGAGGCAGTTGAACAGTCTCGGGCCCCTAACACTTATTGTATGGTCTCTTAACGTGCTAGTGACACCCCTGCTTTTCATTGGGGGGGAGGGTGCATCGTCTGCCAAGTCTTTTGCTTTCGTAGTGAGTGATTTTCGTGTGCAATTTCGGTACTAGTCCCTCTAGGATTTTCCAGGTGTATATAAATCATGTATCTCCCTCCTGCGTTCCAGGGAATTACAGGTTTAGGAACCTCAAGCGCTCCCAGTAATTGAGGTGTTTTATCTCCGTTATGCGCGCCGTGAAAGTTCTCTGTACATTTTCTAGGTCGGCATTTCACCTGCCTTAAAAGGGTGCTGTTAGTGTGCAGCAATATTCCAGCCTAGATAGAACAAGTGACTTTGAGAGTGTCATCATGGGCTTGGCCTCCCTATTTTTGAAGGTTCTCATTATCCATCCTGTCATTTTTAGCAGATGCGATTGATACAATGTTATGGTCCTTGAAGGAGAGATCCTCGACAGATCACTCCCAGGTCTTTGACGTTGGTGTTTCGCTCTATTTTGTGGCCAGAATTTTGTTTTGTATTTCTGATGAAGATTTAATTTCCTCATGTTTACCATATCTGAGTAATTGAAATTTCTCATCGTTGAACTTCATATTGTTTTTGCAGCCCACTGAAAGATTTGGTTGATGTCCGCCTGGAGCCTTGCAGTGTCTGCAATGGAAGACACTGTCATGCAGATTGGGTGTCATCTCCCAAGGAAGACACGGTGCTGTGGCTGACATCCTTGTCAAATGTCGGATATGAGGATGAGGAACAAGATGGGAGCGAGTACGTGCCTTGTGGAACAGAGCTTTTCACCGTAGCTGCCTCGGACTTTACTCTGTTGACGACTACTCTCTGTGTTCTGTAGTGGGAATTTATTATGATCCATCGCCCGACTTTTCCTGTTATTCCTTTAGCACGCATTTTGTGCGCTATTACGCCATGGTCACACTTGTCGAAGGCTTTGCAAAGTCTGTATATATTACATCTGCATTCTTTTTGTCTTCTAGTGCATTTAGGACCTTGTCGTAGTGATCCAATAGTTGAGACAGACGGAGGGGACCTGTTCTAAACCCATGTTGCCCTGGGTTTTTGAAAATGATGGGTTTCTAGATGGGTGGTGATCTTGCTTCTTAGGACCCTTTCAAAGCATTTTTATGATATGGGATGTTAGTGCTATTGGTCTGTAGTTCTTTGCTGTTGCTTACTGCCCCTTTGTGGAGTGGGGCTATGTCTGTGGTTTTTAGTACTGTGGGACGACCCCGGTCCTTTGCTCCCTCTCCATAGGATGGAAAAGGCTCGTGATAGGGACTTCTTGCAGTTCTTGTGAACACAGAGTTCCATGAGTCTGGCCCTGGGGCGAGTGCATGGCATGCCCATTTTTCGCCTGTTCGAATTTCATTTGGCGTCAGGATAACTCGAATAGGCTTGTGTTAATCAAATTTGTGGCTCTTCATAAAAAATTCATTTTGATCTTCGACTCTCGTCTGGTTAGCGGCTTGCTAAAAACTGAGTCATATTGGGACTTGAGTAGCTCACTCATTTCCTTGCTGTCATCGGGTGTAAGGACCCATCTTGTTTAAGTAGGGGCCCAATACTGGATGTTGTTCTCGTTTTTTGATTTGGCATAGGAGAAGAAATACTTTGGGTTTCTTTCGATTTCATTTAGGCTTTTAGTTCTTCCCGCGATTCCTGACTCCTAAAGGATTCTTTTAGCTTAAGTTCGATGCTTGCTTTTCTCTGACCCGTGTCTCCCTACGCATTTCAGATTATATTGACCTCTTTTAGCCGCTCTGTTATTCTTTTCCGTCGCCTGTAAAGGGAGCGCCTGTCTCTTTTTATTTTACATCTACTCCCCTTTTTCTTAGAGGAATAAGCCTTGTGCATACTCGAGTGCCACCGAGTTAATTGTTCTAGGCATAAGTTGGGGTCTGTGTTGCTTAGTATATTTCCCAGCTTTATATCGGTTAGGACTTGGTTTACTTGGTCCCACTTTATGTTTTTGTTATTGAAGTTTAAATTTTGGGGAATGCTCCCTCGTGACTAATCTCATTATGGGCGGTCTGGGGCTCTGCGCATACATGACTGAACCCCAATTATGTTGTTTATCTGAGTATATTGTTTTTGATTGGTGATATTTCTTATCAGATTTATCATTGTTAGTGAAGATGAGGTCTAGTGTATTCTCCCGTCTAGTTGGCTCTATTATTTGCTGGTTTAAATTGAATTTTGTGCAGAGATTTAAAAGCTCGCTTGAGTGTGAGTTTTCATCAGAGCTGCCTCCTGGTGTTATTACTGCAACAATATTATTTGCTATATTCCTCCATTTTAGGTGCCTTAAGTTGAAATCCCCCAGGAGCAAGATGTTGGGTGCAGGAGCTGGAAGATTTTCCAGACAGTGGTCAATTTTTAACAGCTGTTCCTGGAATTGGGTGGGATGTTGCATCCGGAGGCTTGTAGACTACCACAATGACTAGGGTTTTTGGGTTTTCGACCTTTACTGCTAAAAACTTCCACCTACATCATTTGAGGCATTTAGCAGTTCTGTGCAAACAAGTGACTCTGCAAATTTTACAGGCCAACCCCCCCCCCCTTTTGCCTGTTCACTCTGTCAAAATCTGTATAAGTTGTAACCTGGGATCCATATTTCGTTGTCCAAGTGATCCTTTATGTGGGTCTCAGTGAAAGCCGCGAATATTGCCTTTTCCTCTGCAAGCAGTCCACGGATGAAAGGTGTTTTGTTGTTTGTTGCTGGCTTTAGACCCTGTATATTTGCAAAGAAGAATGTTATCGGACTGGTGGTATTGTTGGTACTGGGGGGATTTTTTTTCCGGCATTAGTATCTGTATCTGTTGGTTTGAAATGGAGGCCATCGACTGTGGTTCCTCCTCCCGGAATGACTGGATTTGGTGTACGATTTCTGCCATTTCCTGCCAGTTTTTTTCCTTCCTGGCACTAGAAAACCTCTCCCTCTTGAGTGGCTGTGGTACCCAGGTTTTCCCATGGCCTGGATGTTTTGTGTATCTTTTTGTCCCCTTTAGATGGTATGCCTGGCAATTTAAGCTATAGCACAGTCTTTCCTGTACTGAAGAGGTACACAGTTCAGGGTGGAAAAGCTTACAGGAAGGGAGTTTGCATATTCCGTTGTCATATGGGGATGGGGATTTTCTAGGGTGGTTTATAGTTGCACGTCCATCTGTTTTTCCAGATTTCCCATGCCAGCAGATACCGAGTGCATAGTGTGTGCACAGGGTTGGTTTCCGTTTGCCTTGGGTTTCTGTGACTGTATTCCCTGTTGGTGCGTGTTTCCCTGTCTTACTTCTATCCTCCCTAGCACCAACAATGGAGCTCCCACCAGTTGTTTTTGGTAATATTATCCTCACTATTGCTAGTGGAGTCTCTTGTTTGCTATTTCCTCGGTATTCTAGTTTGCAATATTGGTTTTATCTTATCTTTGACTACACTTGTTTCCATACTATGGCTCCTGTCCCTATGAGGTCATTTATATGTATTCCTTCCTGCGTATAATTCCCGACTACCTGGACAAATCTCCAACTTCACCATTACTGTCTCCCAGGACAGCATCTCCAGCTTCACCATTACTGTCTCCCAGGACAGCATCTCCAGCTTCACCATTACTGTCTCCAGGACAGCACCTCCAGCTTCACCATTACTGTCTCCAGGACAGCACTATCAGCCCCACATTTACGGGACTACCAGGACTTCATCTCCAGCCTTACAGTTTCTGACTACATGCCGGTATCAAGGGCAGTACCATTCAGCCCAGACTTTTTATGTTCCTATCTGTTGTAGAAAAGCTTCCAGGTTTTCTATGAAAGCAGCTTTGATGTTGTCCTCTTTTAATACCCTTGTGATTTTAGTCCACAGATTTATCTCATTTGGGTTTACCCAAAAACACTTCCCTGTTTTAACACTGCTTGTAGCTAGTTCTTGGATATCTGCACAAGGGGCGTAACACCAATTTCCACAAAAATGACAATTTACCCATGTGGAAGCCCGTTTGTTTGACTGACCACAGACTACACACAGCTTCATAATGATTTGAATGGTTGATTTACTGCAATTCTACTAGCAACATACTGAACCTTGATGGTCAGTGTGGCTATATACTGAACCTTGGTGATGCGTGTGGCTACGTACTGAACCTTGATGATGCGTGTGGCTACGTACTGAACCTTGATGATGCGTGTGGCTACGTACTGAACCTTGATATTTCGTGTGGCTAGGTACTGAACCCTGATGGTCCGTGAGGCTACGTATTGAACCTTGATGGTCAGTGTGGCTACATACTGAACCTTGATGGTCAGTGTGGCTACATACTGAACCCTGATGGTCCGTGTGGCTAAGTACTGAACCTTGATGGTTTGTATGGCTACGTACTGAACCTTGATGGTCTGTGTAGCTACGTACTGAACCTTGATTGTTCGTGTGGCTAGGTACTGTACCCTGATGGTCCGTGAGGCTACGTACTGAACCTTGATGGTCAGTGTGGCTAAGTACTGAACCTTGATGGTTCGTATGGCTACGTACTGAATCTTGATGGTCTGTGTGGCTACGTACTGAACCTTGATGGTTCGTGTGGCTACGTATTGAACAGTGACGGTCAGTGTAGCTACGTACTGAACCCTGATAGTCATAGTGGCTACGTACTGAACCTTGATGGTCAGTGTGGCTACATACTGAACCTTGTTGATTCGTGTGGCTAAGTACTGAACCTTGATGGTTCGTATGGCTACGTACTGAACCTTGATGGTCTGTGTGGCTACGTACTGAACCTTGATGGTTCGTGTGGCTACGTACTGAACAGTGATGGTCAGTGTAGCTTCGTACTGAACAGTGATGGTCCGTGTGGCTACACACTAAACCTTGATGGTCCGTGTGGCTACACACTGAATCTTGATGGTCCGTGTGCCTACACACTGAACCTTGATGGTTCGTATGCCTACACACTGAACCTTGATGGTTAGTGTGCCTACACACTGAACCTTGATGGTTAGTGTGCCTACACACTGAACCTTGATGGTCAGTGTGGCTACACACTGAACCTTGATGGTCAGTGTGGTTATGCACTGAACCTTGATTTTCCGTGCTACGCATTGAACCTTGATGGTCAGTGTGCCTACACACTGAACCTTGATGGTCTGTGTGGCTACGTACTGAACAGTGATGGTCCGTGTGGTTACGTACTGAACCTTGATGGTCCGTGTGGCTACACACTGAACCTTGATGGTCAGTGTGGCTATGCACTGAACCTTGATTTTCCGTGCTACGCATTGAACCTTGATGGTCAGTGTGCCTACACACTGAACCTTGATGGTTAGTGGGCCTACACACTAAACCTTGACGGTTAGTGTGCCTACACACTGAACCTTGATGGTTAGTGTGCCTACACACTGAACCTTGATGGTTAGTGTGGCTACGTACTGAACCTTGATGATTAGTGTGCCTACACACTGAACCTTGATGATTAGTGTGCCTACACACTGAACCTTGATGGTTAGTGTGCCTACACAATGAACCTTGATGATTAGTGTGCCTACACACTGAACCTTGATGGTTAGTGTGCCTACACACTGAACCTTGATGGTTAGTGTGCCTACACACTGAACCTTGATGGTTAGTGTGCCTACACACTGAACCTTGATGATTAGTGTGTCTACACACTGAACCTTGATGGTTAGTGTGCCTACACACTGAACCTTGATGATTAGTGTGCCTACACACTGAACCTTGATGGTTAGTGTGTCTACACACTGAACCTTATTTTGGTTAGTGTGGCTACGTTACTGAACTTAAATATATACAACAATTACACTTTCAGGTGTAGTTCACTTTACACTAAATATTAATGTTATTACATACTCACTGTGTAGTCACTGTTGTTCACTTACACCTTCACTCAACATCACTCACATATTAAACATGTAGTTCACCTTACACCTTCACCTGAAACATCACATACATATTAACATGTAGTAACCTTACACCTTCACCTCAACATCACCTCACATATTAACATGTAGTTCACCTTACACCTTCACCTGAACATCACATCACATATTAACATGTAGTACACCTTACACCTTCACCTCAACATCACCTCACATATTAACATGTAGTTCACCTTACACCTTCACCTGAACATCACATCACATATTAACATGTAGTACACCTTACACCTTCACCTCAACATCACCTCACATATTAACATGTAGTTCACCTCACACTTTCACCTGAACATCACCTCACATATTAACATGTAGTTCACCTTACATGTTCACTTCAACATCACCTCACATATTGACATGTAGTTCACCTCAACATCACCTCACATATTAACATGTAGTTCACCTTACACCTTCACCTCAACATCACCTCACATATTAACATGTAGTTCACTTTACACCTTCACCTCAACATCACCTCACATATTAACATGTAGTTCACTTTACACCTTCATCTCAACATCACCTCACATATTAACACATAGATCAACTCTGAACATTATACTAACTTGGGTAATATTGTATTTCTTTTATATTTCCTCTGTTATGGTTTTCATTCAGACATTTTATAATATCAAACTTAACCACATAAATTTATTTGTAATATCTTCATAATTTGAACATTCGTATTTATTATGTTAATTCTGAAATATAAATGAAACGTAATCTTTATCTTGATGATAAATTCTGATTCTCACATATAATATAATATGGTTCTGCATTTTTTAAAAAAACTCACTTTCTTAGGGGAAGGAGGGGAGGAAAATCACGAAGTTGGTGAAGGACTCTTGTTCCAAGGAATTACAGATAACGTCGCCTTCCTTGGGTCAAGCCTAATTATCTCAGTTAACTGCTCTGTGTATTACCTCTCTAGGTTCACAACTTCCTCATTAATATACTAATATTAATTAATAAACTTTAAGATTAACTATGGCAAGTTTAGTGCAGCAAACTCCTCGAGGCTGACAGCTGGGTGAGTCAGGCCGACAGCTGATTCAGCCAGGCTGACAGCAACCTCCCTTCGCACATCAAGTGTAATTGCAACCTCCCTTCCCACATCAAGGGTAACAGCAACATCCCTTAAGATACCAAGACCAACATCAACGTCTCTTCCCACATCAAGTGTTACTACAGCCTCCCTTCCTTCATCAATGGTAATAGCAGCCTTCCTCCACATCAAGAGCAACAACAACTGCCCTTCCCACATCAGAGGTAACAATAGTCCTCCTTCCCCACTTTATAGAGTAAATTTACAATTTTCAGCAACATTTCTCTGTTTAGTGACCCACAGTTAGTAAAGAATGACTAGTTATATTTCCGCTGCATTATGGTTGTAGACCAATGTTAGTCACTAAAAACATTGTGGTTCTAGACCAATGTTAGTCACTAAAAACATTGTGGTTGTAGACCAATGTTAGTCACTAAAAACATTGTGGTTGTAGACCAATGTTAGTCACTAAAACATTGTGGTTGTAGACCAATGTTAGTCACTAAAAACATTGTGGTTGTAGATCAATGTTAGTCACTAAAAACATTGTGGTTGTAGATCAATATTAGTCACTAAAAACATTGTGGTTGTAGACCAATGTTAGTCACTAAAACATTGTGGTTGTAGACCAATGTTAGTCACTAAAAACATTGTGGTTGTAGACCAATGTTAGTCACTAAAAACATTGTGGTTGTAGACCAATGTTAGTCACTAAAAACATTGTGGATGTAGATCAATGTTAGTCACTAAAAACATTGTGGAGGTAGATCAATGTTAGTCACTAAAAACATTGTGGTGGTAGATCAATTTCTAGTCACTAAAACATTGTGGTGATAGATCAATGTTAGTCACTAAAAACATTGTGGTGGTAGATCAATTTCTAGTCACTAAAACATTGTGGTGGTAGGATCAAAACTAGTCACTAAAACATTGTGGTGATAGATCAATGTTAGTCATAAAAAATTGTGGTGGTTAGATCAATACTAGTCACTAAAACATTGTGGTGGTAGATAAATGTTAGTCACTAAAAACATTGTGGTGGTAGATCAATACTAGTCACTAAAACATTGTGGTGGTAGATCAATGTTAGTCACTAAAAACATTGTGGTGGTAGATCAATACTAGTCACTAAAACATTGTGGTGATAGATCAATGTTAGTCACTAAAAACATTGTGGTGGTAGATCAATGTTAGTCACTAAAAACATTGTGGTGGTAGATCAATGTTAGTCACTAAAAACATTGTGGTGGTAGATCAATACTAGTCACTAAAACATTGTGGTGGTAGATCAATGTTAGTCACTAAAAACATTGTGGTGGTAGATCAATACTAGTCACTAAAACATTGTGGTGATAGATCAATGTTAGTCACTAAAAATATTGTGGTGGTAGATCAATGTTAGTCACTAAAACATTGTGGTGGTAGATCAATACTAGTCACTAAAACATTGTGGTGGTAGATGAATACTAGTCACTAAAACATTGTGGTGGTAGATCAATACTAGTCACTAAAACATTGTGGTGATAGATCAATGTTAGTCACTAAAAACATTGTGGTTGTAGATCAATGTTAGTCACTAAAAACATTGTGGTTGTAGATCAATGTTAGTCACTAAAAACACTGTGGTTGTAGATCAATGTTAGTCACTAAAAACATTGTGGTGATAGATCAATGTTAGTCACTAAAAACATTGTGGTTGTAGATCAATGTTAGTCACTAAAAACACTGTGGTTGTAGATCAATGTTAGTCACTAAAAACATTGTGGTTGTAGATCAATGTTAGTCACTAAAAACATTGTGGTGGTAGATCAATGTTAGTCACTAAAAACATTGTGGTTGTAGATCAATGTTAGTCACTAAAAACATTGTGGTTGTAGATCAATGTTAGTCACTAAAACACTGTGGTTGTAGATCAATGTTAGTCACTAAAAACATTGTGGTGGTAGATCAATGTTAGTCACTAAAAACATTGTGGTTGTAGATCAATGTTAGTCACTAAAAACATTGTGGTTGTAGATCAATGTTAGTCACTAAAAACACTGTGGTTGTAGATCAATGTTAGTCACTAAAAACATTGTGGTGGTAGATCAATGTTAGTCACTAAAAACATTGTGGTTGTAGATCAATGTTAGTCACTAAAAACATTGTGGTTGTAGATCAATGTTAGTCACTAAAAACATTGTGGTTGTAGATCAATGTTAGTCACTAAAAACATTGTGGTTGTAGATCAATGTTAGTCACTAAAAACATTGTGGTTGTAGATCAATGTTAGTCACTAAAAACATTGTGGTTGTAGATCAATGTTAGTCACTAAAAACATTGTGGTTGTAGATCAATGTTAGTCACTAAAACATTGTGGTTGTAGATCAATGTTAGTCACTAAAACACTGTGGTTGTAGATCAATGTTAGTCACTAAAAAACATTGTATTTGTTATCAGGTTATTTGATTATCTTCTCAATCCTTTATGGGTTAATATAAGTCACTATGATTAATTCTATGACATTAAGTCAATTCTAATGTAAGGATCTTGATTAAAATCGATTGAAAGTGATTATCTAGCGCAGACTGTGAGATAACTGGTTTTGGATAACGATAATTAGGTAACTTGATAGTAATAATGATGCAACTAATGTGACATTTTATTGTGGCAACGTTTCGCTCTCCAGTTACACATTTGTCAAGCCGTAACTGGTGAGCATTATTATTATGTATGGTACCATGCACTGTTCATTGTTCCTTTCCTCTTGTTATATCTGTATGGTACCATACACTGTTCAGTGTTCCTTTCTTCCTCCTATGATATATGTATGGTATCATGCATTGTTCATTGTTCATTTCCTCCTGATATGATCTAAGTATGGTAGCGTGCATTGTTCATTTTTCCTGTTATGATCTATGTATGGTATCGATGGTTGTTTTTCCTGTTATTATGATCAATATACAGTACCATGCATTGTTCATTGTTCCATTTTTTCTCTTTGATCCATGTATCATATCCTGCATGATCAACTGTTCCCTCTATTTCTTGTACAATGATCCATGCTTGGTACCACTCATAGCACAATGCGTAGCACCACTATTACCTTATTGCATTTTACCATGCTTGGAACATTGTATACTCTTTTCTCCGTATCATCATCTGGGCATGGCGCCATTGTTCCCTTCTTTCCTCTTACCATGAACAATGTAGGTACCATGGTAAATCGTTCCCTCCATTCCTGTTACTTTGATTCATTCATGGCACCATCAACATTCATGGCACCATCAACATTCATGGCACCATCAACATTCATGGCACCATCAACATTCATGGCACCATCAACATTCATGGCACCATCAACAATCTGTTGTTCCCTTCACTCCTCTTACTTAGAGGTTATTCAAAAATAATTAATTAAAAATAATTCAGTGATACTGAAAAAAAGTCTTATTTTTTTCCCTGGTGATTGTTGTAGTGTTTATATAATGTAACTCTATAAACAAATATTAATGAAAGTCACACAAGTTATTCTCCAATGAAAGGTCACCTACCACAGTAATGTAAACAATGAAAGGTCACATACCACAGTAATGTCAACAATGAAAGGTCACATATCACAGTAATGTAAACAATGAAAGGTCACATACCACAGTAATGTCAACAATGAAAGGTCACATATCACAGTAATGTAAACAATGAAAGGTCAACATACCACAGTAATGTCAAAAAAATGAAAGGTCACATATCACAGTAATGTAAACAATGAAAGGTCACATACCACAGTAATGTCAACAATGAAAGGTCACATATCACAGTAATGTAAACAATGAAAGGTCACATACCACAGTAATGTAAACAATGAAAGGTCACATACCACAGTAATGTCAACAATGAAAGGTCACATATCACAGTAATGTCAACAATGAAAGGTCACATATCACAGTAATGTAAACAATGAAAGGTCACATACCACAGTAATGTAACAATGAAAGGTCACATATCACAGTAATGTAAACAAGGAAAGGTCACATATCACAGTAATGTCAACAATGAAAGGTCACATATCACAGTAATGTAAACAATGAAAGGTCACATATCACAGTAATGTAAACAATGAAAGGTCACATACCACAGTAATGTCAACAATGAAAGGTCACATATCACAGTAATGTAAACAATGAAAGGTCACATATCACAGTAATGTCAACAATGAAAGGTCACATACCACAGTAATGTAAACAATGAAAGGTCACATATCACAGTAATGTAAACAATGAAAGGTCACATATCACAATAATGTAAACAATGAAAGGTCACATATCACAGTAATGTAAACAATGAAAGGTCACATATCACAGTAATGTCAACAATGAAAGGTCACATATCACAGTAATGTAAACAATGAAAGGTCACATATCACAATAATGTAAACAATGAAAGGTCACATACCACAGTAATGTAAACAATGAAAGGTCACATATCACAGTAATGTAAACAATGAAAGGTCACATATCACAGTAATGTAAACAATAAAAGGTCACATACCACAGTAATGTCAACAATGTAAACAATTTACCACAGTAATGTAAAAATAATAATAAATATTTAAAATACATGAACAATATTTATATAAGTTTTAGTTTCTCAGAGACAAAATATCTTGTAAAGTGAATCAAAACTGACGTATTGTTCACTTGTATTATTTTTAAGGTTTGTTAAGTTTTTCAACTTGATGTTGAAAACTATTAATTGTGTAGACAGAGAATGACATTCCAACATTTATGTTAATAAAATCAATCAATTAGAGCATAAAAACTTCTCTCTTGCACTAAGACCATGAAAGTTCCTATATATACCTCGCTGTGTTCCTGTATTCTTTGTAACGTCGTGACAAAGCTGATGGAGAGCCAGACGTTGTCACAGTAACATGTTGTCACATGTTATATATCCTTATCTTCCTTTGTTGCAGCGCTACACATGTTGTGACATGTTATACATCCTTATCTTCCTTTGTTGCAGCGCTACACATGTTGTCACATATCACGTTTCCTTAATTCCCTTTACTGATGAAATTTCCTGAAATATTTGATGATATTCTCATCACTAATAACCCAGGCTAGGCAGGTCCTACTCATGTTCAACCCTTCTCGCTTACATCCCTATAACCTATTTTTTAACATCTTCGTCGCTTTTGTTTCAGTGAACCAACTAAGCAAAGTGTTCCTTTATTTGAAAACTTTAAGTAGATGGTAACTGTGGTAAAAGTGATTGCTGCAAAGTGTGTAATGTGTATATTACATCTACATTTTGTTTGTTCTCCACTTCATCCAACCCATGTCATAGTGGTTCAGTTCTTGTGAGTGGCAGGAGCCACCTGCTATAAATACATGCTACCCTGGGTAGTGCAATTATTGAGAGTTCAGGTGGTTGGCGATGTTGCTTCTTACAACCCTTTCGAAGATTTTTATGATGTGGAACGTTAGTGCTATCGGTCTGTAATTCTTTGTTATTGCTTTACTGCCACCTTTGTAGACTGGGACTACATCCGTTGTTAATGTTCGTGAGATGACCCCCGTGTCTAGGCTCCCTCTCAATAAGCTCTGCATACTCTCGTGCTAAGCAGACTTGCTTCTCTCCCAATCTAAGATCTCCCGTGAAGTCTTCTATTCTTTGCCATCCCTGTTTCCAATCTACAAAATCTTAAGAACACCCTCCGCCCATTAGATATATAAATCTTGCTGTTCGTCTAACTAATACACTTCGCAGTAATCTTGTACACACTCCTACTTCTTATGTCACTGACGTTTCTAAGTCGTCTCTGTGTCGTGTTCCTCTTGTCATCTCTAACACTTTGACAAAACTCGCCGCTCTCTTTCTGAGGGAATTAAAAACTGAAGATGTTACGTGTACTTTTATTATAACTATGATTATTTACTTTTGTAAACTTAAGTTTACTATAAAACATTTATGTAGCAACATAAGAGTGGACAATCTGTATCATCGACCCAACATCAACATTTGTCAACAATATCATTGTTACCAGAGGAGAAAAAAATTTCACGGCATAAGCAAGGTACTTTTTATTTTATATTTTGTTTCATGTATTGTTAACTATTCATGACTAACTTTCAGTTTATGTTTATTATTGTTCATATGTATCTGTTCATATGTATGTATCTGTTCATATGTATGTATCTGTTCACGTATGTGTTATCTGCCCATGAGTGTGTGTGTTACATTTCCATGTGTGTTACCTGTCCATGTGTGTTTGTTACTTGTCCATGTATGTGTGTGTTACCTGTACCTGTGTCTGTGTTACCTGCCCATGTGTGTTTGAAGCTTTGTATGGTCTTTGCCATATAGATAATTAGATTTACAACACACATATTAATATTTTCTCACACACTTACTCATTTTAACATACGCAGCCTACACATGGATCGTCACTCACGCATATACGTACATACATACACACACAGATACACATGATAACGACATATAAAATACTGAGAGTAATCGACGAGATTACTCGGCAGGATGTTCCAGAGATGGGACACAGAAACAAGGAGTCACAATTGGAGGTTGAAGATTATGATGAGTCACAGGGATGTTGGGAAGTATTTCTTCAGTCATAGAGTCATCAGGAAGTGGAATCGTCTGGAAAGTGAGGTAGAGGAGGCAGAATCTATACATAACTTTAAGAAGAGGTATGATTAAGTTCTCGGAGCAGGGACAGAGTGACCTAGTAGCGACCAGTGAAGAGGCGGTGCCAGGAGCTATGACTGGACCCCTGCAACCAAAAACAGGTAAGTACAGACACACACACATACAAACTCAATTCTGCTTCACACATATATCCCATAATACACACTACGTTCTCTTCTCACCGCAAGATGTGTCTAAATACCTATACATTCACATACACACATATGTTTAAATCCATTGCCTTGAACATACATACATTAATTACTTTCTTATAAGCTTACTGTATCTACTTTCTTGAAAGTTCGTCAATCTTAAAGAAAAGTTTGAATTACTTCTGGCCTCTGTAAGTCACAGTTTGTTGTCAGGAAGAAACTGGAAGCTAACTGAAATACGAATATTATTATTATTGGAACAAAGAATTGTTCTACAACACTAACACTTCTCTAACATTGTTCTACAACACTAACACTTCCCTAACATTGTTCTACAACACTAACACTTCCCTAACATTGTTCTACAGCACTAACACTTACCTAACATTGTTCTACAACACTAACACTTCCCTAACATTGTTCTACAACACTAACACTTCCCTAACATTGTTCTACAAAAACTAACACTTCCCTAACATTGTTTTTACAACACTAACACTTCCCTAACATTGTTCTACAGCACTAACACTTACCTAACATTGTTCTACAAACACTAACCTTCCCTAACATTGTTCTACAGCACTAACACTTACCTAACATTGTTCTACAACACTAACACTTCCCTAACATTGTTCTACAACACTAACACTTCCCTAACATTGTTCTACAACACTAACACTTCCCTAACATTGTTCTACAACACTAACACTTACCTAACATTGTTCTACAGCACTAACACTTCCTAACATTGTTCTACAGCACTAACACTTCCCTAACATTGTTCTACAACACTACACTTCCCTAACATTGTTCTTCAGCATAACACTTACCTAAAAATTGTTCTACAGCACTAACTCTTACCTAACATTGTTCTACAGCACTAACACTTCCCTAACATTGTTCTACAACACTAACACTTACCTAACATTGTTCTACAGCACTAACACTTACCTAACATTGTTCTACAACACTAACACTTCCCTAACATTGTTCTACAGCACTAACACTTACCTAACATTGTTCTACAACACTAACACTTCCCTAACATTGTTCTACAGCACTAACAAATTACCTAACATTGTTCTACAACACTAACACTTCCCTAACATTGTTCTACAACACTAACACTTACCTAACATTGTTCTACAACACTAACACTTCCCTAACATTGTTCTACAACACTAACACTTACCTAACATTGTTTGACAAACTTGCACTAGTTGGCGAAACTTTTGACACTTTCTCTGAACTACATATAACTCTCCATCCTCGGACACCTACGTAAGATTTATCAACACGGAAGTACCCACCACCTGTCAGTGCCCAGGGACTGACACCCTCAGTCATTCCTTCAGTCTTCTACCGTCTCCAGTTATCATTCTTTGTATTGGATTTATGAATCCACTAGTTGGCTAAAATGTCCATAATAAAATAACCGAAATGTTCCACATGTGTCTTAAGCAAGTAATTATCGGTAGTGTGTAATATTAATATTATAACTACACACTAAACAAAGCTATCAGCACGACACACTAAACAAAGCTTTCAGCACGACACACTAAATAACGCTATCAGCACGGCACACTAAACAAAACTATCAGCACGACACACTAAACAAAGCTTTCAGCACAACACACTAAATAATGCTATCAGCACGACACGCTAAACAAAGCTTTCAGCACGACACACTAAATAATGCTATCAGCACGGCACACTAAACAAAACTATCAGCACGACACACTAAACAAAGCTATCAGCACGACACACTAAACAAAGCTATCAGCACGACACACTACACAAAGCTATCAGCACGACACACTAGAATAAAACTCTGACAACTTCACAATATATAACATAACACAACTACACAACAAACAAAACTGTCACTACTACAAACTACATGTTAAAAGATATTTCACTCTAGGACATAGACTCTCATAAACCAACACGTTCACTATACAACAGTGACACTTTCCTGGTCTTATGACAGAATACGTTCACTATACTACAGTGACATTTTTTTGGTCTTATGACAGAACATGTTCACTAAACTACAGTGACACTGTCTTGGTTTTATGACAGAATATGCTGAAAGTTAAGACACTTGTGCAACATCTGGTTATCTTTATTGCAGATATGTACCTATATACCTGTCTTGCACAACTTGTCAGACACTGCAACATCATGGAATCTTGGCTCAGAGGACATTTACATGACCTTCTTGAACATCAAAATGGTATACAATACCGACAGGTTGGTAGGTAAGACACATAGGCAACAGTTAGGCAACTTTATTCCGAAACGTTTCGCCTACACAGTAGGCTTCTTCAGTCGTATACAGAAAGTAGGCAGGAACAGTAGAGATGTGAAGACGATGTAATCAGTCCATCACCCTTGAAGTCGTAGAATTTGAGGTTGTCAGTCCCTCGGACTGGAGAAGTTCAGTTCCATAGTCAGGAACTATCCTGCCTACTTTCTGTATACGACTGAAGAAGCCTACTGTGTAGGCGAAACGTTTCGGAATAAAGTTGCCTAACTGTTGCCTATGTGTCTTACCTACAAACCTGTCGGTATTGTATATCATTTTGATGTTCATCTTGTCAGACACTGCAACACATAGCATCTTGGTACAGAAAACGCCTTAGACAACCCTTCCAAGTGAGAACTGTTGGATCTGAGAGGGACCTGACCTCTCAGTGGCTACATTCTCACTACTACTACTACTACTACTACTTTGCACCTCTCCTTTCGACAGTATTTAAGTCTCCGCACTGTCGCTTGATCTTCAGATAGTTCCTGACTATGGAACTGAACTTCTCCAGGCCGAGGGACTGACAACCTCAAATTCTACGACTTCAAGGGTGATGGACTGATTACATCGTCTTCACATCTCTACTGTTCCTGCCTACTTTCTGTATACGACTGAAGAAGCCTACTGTGTAGGCGAAACGTTTCGGAATAAAGTTGCCTAACTGTTGCCTATGTGTCTTACCTACCAACATGACCTTCTTAACGGCTACTACAACTAACCCATCAATTTGGGTAGGACCTACTTCCACTGGGAAATCCCGCCTACCAGTGACTATGCCCTCGTCTGCTACACGTCCCTTTTCACTTACGCCTATATGAGCGTCAGTCTCCTTGCCTGTGCTTCAGAATCTCTACAACAACGGTACTCAAAATACCATCTCCAAGGCTGAGGGACTGAATATCTCATCTTTTGTATTTAGTTCTTCTGTTTTCTACTTATGTCCTAGAATCTGTATTGATAAAGCCACTGGATGGCGAAACATCTACAATGAAGATAATCAGATGTTGAAAGTTAGGACACATGTGCAACATCTGGATATCTTTATTGTAGACGTTTCGCCATCCATGGAATCTTGGTTCAGAGGACATCTACAAGACCTTCTTCACGGCTGCTACAACTAACCCATCTCTTTGGGTAGGATCTACTTCCACTGGGGAATCCCGCCTACCAGTGACTATGCCCTCGTCTGCTGCACGTCCTTATCCACTGACGCCTATATAATCGCCAGTCTTCTTGCCTTTGCTCCAGATTCTCGTCCACCACGATGCTGTGAACACCACCTCCAAGGCTGAGGGACTGATTACCTCATCTTTTGTATATAGTTCTACTGTCTTCTAATTATGTCCTAGAATCTGTATTGATAAATCCACTGGATGGCGAAACGTCTACAATAAAGATATCCAGATGCTACACATGTGTCCTAACTTTCATATTGTCGGTATTTTATACCTTTCTTGCACATAACCAGATGTTGCGAAAGTGTCTTGTCGGTATTGTATACCTGTCTCGCACAACAGAACTTTTTCACTATACTACAGTGACAGTCTTGGTCTTTTGGTAGAACACGTTCACTATACTACAGTAACATTGTCTTAGTCTTATGATGGAACACGTTCACTACAGTACAGTGACATTGTCTTGCTCTTTTGGTAGAACACGTTCACATTGACATTGTCTTGGTCTTATGATAAAACAGGTGCAATTGTTGCTGCTGATAGTGTTATACAGACAATCTGTTACTGATCTACAAGAGTCACTTCTAACTAACTTCACTGGACCCCCCCCCTTATTATCTGTGATAGATTATCACCTGTCTGCTACAGTATATGTAGAAGTCTCAGATACTCTGATCTCAGAGCACTGGTATTACATAGTGCAACCTGTTTATGTCAGAAAACTTTATGTATGGTCAACTTCTGTGATACAACGATGGTAGAATCAGGCTGATATCATCGTCTGTGACAGAACAATGTTGTTGTTGTCACTTGTAAATCTCCCAATCCTGATTGTTCTACAAGTATGTTCTGTATGTTACTGTATTTTTCTTGTGTTACTTAGCTGTTCATATGTGTTACTGCATTGTATTATGTGTTACTATTCTGTTTTTGAATGTTACTGTACTGTTGTGCTGTTTTGTATGCTAGTGTACCGCTTTGTGTGTTACTTTATCGTTCTTATATGTTCATATGGTGTTGTTTTATGCTGCTGTAATGATAATATATGATAAGGGTTCCAAGATCTCCAAATTTTCCTACTACATCTTTGGCAACAATGTCTGCCATATTGGAATTCATGTCTCCCAGGATCACTTTCTCTCACACTCCTCTATACTTATCCCCATTTACAATGTTAATAAAAATAACAGACAGAATAAACTAATTTTAAGTTTTCAAAGAAGTTTATTGGTAAGCCAGGGAAAGGTTTCGATCAGATGACCGAAAGCTGCAGTGGCGGGTCATAATATGATAAAGACCCGTGTCAGGAAACACTTCTGTTTCTTTTGACAGAAAAACGTTTGCAACTCTAGCAATATAAGTCATGCTTTATGCAACAATGGACTCCTTGTTAAACTATATATATTGTTTTAATGTAAATACTAGCAAAACATCTCCATAGCTTTCTAAACTCTTTTATTTTCATTTACAATAATTTGTCTTTCTTTCCTCTCACTCTGTCGCTCACAATTCTATCATACACATTACCTAATATACTGAAGAGACTATAAACAAACACCTATTGTTTAATTTACTTAAAAATATTTTACAACTCTTTGTGACACTATGTGCGGTTGTTTTGAACTGTATCAGAGGTGAAGGTTGACACTCAAGCTTCACTTAACAAACGAGAAGATTCTAAAATTATATCTAACGTAATTTTTGTTAATTAAATGCTCCAGTTGCTGCGGCAGCTTTAAATTATGCCTTTAAACATTGAAGTTTTAAACATTACTTTTCATCGTTTATCTCAATATTTCTTTATTAATACACAAAAAATTCTGGATGCCATCAGCAAGAAAATATAATTTACCATCTCGGGAGACACCTTTCACCTTTACCAGAAATCTATATTGAGAACTGTTCTCGACTTTTGGGTGTCATCTTCCTCGTCATTATGTCATCACGGTTACTCTACCCTCATCTCACTGGATCTCAAGTTCCCTAAATCAACTGTCATCTCTCTGACCCTGATATCATCTCTCTCACACCGTTAACTGTTCAATAACCTTATCGACTCCCACATCCTGTTCCTCGCTCACTCTGCCAGGTTTCTAACTCCACTATCTAGGGTGTGTGTGTGTGTGTGTGTGTGTGTGTGTGTGTGTGTGTGTGTGTGTGTGTGTGTGTACATACCTAATTGTATTTTCACCAAATTGTATTTACATCACCTTCAAACGCCGGGTCGCCATCTGGAGAAGACCCGGGCCGGAAGTACCGGCAAATCCCTAATGAATAATGAATCACCTTCAAAACAATAGCTGCTGAACCAGTCATATCTCGTCCATCCTGAGGCTAAAATATAAATGCTTCCTTACATCTATTATTATTATTATTATTATTATTATTATTATTATTATTATTATTATTATTATCATTTTTCTCTTCTTCTTCTTCTTCTTCTTCTTCTTCTTCTTCTTATTATTATTATTATTATTATTATTATTATTATTATTATTATTATTATCATTTTTTTATCATTATTATTATTATTATTACTATTGTTATTAATTATGAGAAAAATTTGCGAACCCTGTCAACCCATTCAAACACACACACACCACACACACCACACACACACACACACGAACCCGCACTTGATAAAGCACGTCAAGAAACTAGAGAAAGTACAAAGGTTTGCAACAAGGTTAGTTCCAGAGCTAAGGGGAATGTCCTATGAAGAAAGATTAAGGAAAATCGGCCTGACGACACTGGAGGACAGGAGGGTGGGGGGGACATGATAACGAATATAAAAAAACTGCGTGGAATAGAAAAGGTGGACAAAGACAGGATGTTCCAGGGAGGGGACACAGAAACAAGAGGCCACAATTGGAAGTTGAAGACACAAATGAGTCAGAGAGATAGTAGGAAGTATTTCTTCAGTCATAGAGGTTGTAAGGCGTGGAATAGCATAGAAAATGACGTAGTGGAGGCAGGAACCATACACAGTTTTAAGACGAGGTTTGATAAAGCTCATGGAGCAGGGAGAGAGAGGGCCCTAGTAGCAACGGTGAAGAGGCGGGGCCAGGAGCTAGGACTCGACCCCTGCAACCACAAATAGGTGAGTACACTCACACACACACACACACACACACATGATAACCACAACATAATTTTCTCTCGTCTTGTCGCATGTTCTAAAGTCTTTATCACTCACGTGTTCTAACATGTTCACTCATTCGCTACGATATCTGCATTTTCATTAACCTTCTGTTAAATGAAATTATTACTGCACAAAAAATAAAATGAATTATTAAAGAACTTTTGTTGAGTATAAATTTAATAAAATCCCGGATTTAAAACAGAGTAGAGATGACTGTTTTACTGTATTTACAAGATATAAAGAAGCGACAGTCGAGGGAAATTGTAATTGGAATGAAGCAAAGGACGATGTTAAGTTTTCTTATGAAAGGTTAGAGTTGAAGAAATAAACTATTTACCAAATAAATGCTCCTTATTTTTTGCTTTTTAGGTCTTTATTTTTCGACCTCCTGGAGAATAGTACTGAGTAGCCCCCCCCACACACACGCACGCACACGCAACACAACACAAACACACACACACACACTCACACACACACAACACACACCAACACATGACCCAGGTGGCAATATTCTCGGAGAATCAGGGTGGTCTCACAAAAGAAAAGGAATCGGCCTCTCAAAGTAATTTTCAAGGCAGAATCAACCCAGAACCATATCCTGCAGGAGGAAGCACGGCTGAGAGGCAAGCAGGAGTTCAGGAGTGTGTACCTCGATCGAGACAGAACACAGGGCGAAAGAAAGACGATGCAAGAGAGAGTTCAAAAACGAAAGGAGAAATGGGAGGAAATGAAAAAGGAGTGCAGAATTACCCAGGAACAAATGGAAGGACAAGCACACCCCCCAGAAACACCAGCAGAAGGACTCCAGCCACGACACCCCCAAGGCAACTGAACAATCCAAACCAACCATCACACACCGATCCCTCTGTTCCCACCCCCCGCACCACAGTTACAGTATTAGAACAGAAGTTGAAGGTTTGGTACACAAATGCAGATGGACTAACGAATAAACATGAGGAATGGCAAGAAAGAATCAATGAGATGTCCCCAGACATCATAGCAGTTACAGAAACAAAACTCACGGAGACAATAACAGATGCAATCTTCCCACAAGGATACCAGATCATGAGGAAAGATAGAAAGGGCAGAGGGGGAGGTGGGGTTGCTCTGCTCGTAAAAAAACAGATGGAAATTCGAGAAAATGAAAGGCATAGATGAGACGGGAGAAAGAGACTACACAGTAGGTACACTTCAGTCTGGTGAACACAAGGTGGTCATTGCAGTGATGTATAATCCACCACAGAACTGCAGGAGGCCAAGAGAGGAATATGAAGAGAGCAACAGAGCAATGGTGGACACACTTGCTGAGGTGGCAAGAAGAGCTCACTCCAGCAGAGCAAAGTTGCTGGTTATGGGAGATTTCAACCACAGGGAGATTGACTGGGAAAACCTGGAGCCACATGGGGGTCCCGAAACATGGAGAGCCAAAATGTTGGACGTGGTGCTGGAAAACCTCATGCACCAACATGTTAAGGACACTACCAGAGTGAGAGGGGAGGATGAACCAGCAAGATTGGACCTTGTGTTCACCCTGGGCAGCTCAGACATTGAGGACATCAAGTATGAGAGTCCCCTAGGAGCTAGCGACCACGTGGTTCTGTGCTTTGAATTCATAGTAGAGCTGCAAGTGGAGAGAGTAACAGGAGTTGAATGGGAAAAGCCTGACTATAAAAGAGGGGACTACATAGGGTTGAAGAACTTCCTGCGGGAGGTTCCGTGGGACAGAGAACTGGCAGGAAAGCCAGTAAATGAAATAATGGAAAATGTAACAACAAAATGCAAGGAGGCAGTGGAAAGGTTTATTCCCAAGGGCAACAGAAACAACGGGAAGACCAGAACGAGCCCCTGGTTTACCCGACGGTGTAAGGAGGCAAAAACAAAGTGCAATAGAGAATGGAAAAAGTACAGAAGGCAGAGAACACACGAAAATAGGGAGATCAGTCGCAGAGCCAGGAACGAGTACGCACAGGTAAGGAGGGAGCCCCAGCGACAGTATGAAAATGACATAGCATCGAGAATCAAGCCTGACCCGAAACTGTTGTATAGCCACATCAGGAGGAAGACAACAGTCAAAGACCAGGTGATCAGATTAAGGACAGAAGGTGGAGAACTCACAAGAAATGATCAGGAGGTTTGTGAGGAGCTAAACAGGAGATTTAAGGAAGTTTTTACAGAAGAGACAGGAAGGGCTGTGGGAAGACAGCACAGAAGGGAACATCAAGAGGGAATATACCAACAAGTGTTGGATGACATACAAACAACCGAGGAGGAGGTGAAGAAGCTCCTAAGTGACCTTGATACCTCAAAGGCGATGGGACCGGACAACATCTCCCCATGGGTCCTTAGAGAAGGAGCAGAGATGCTGTGCGTGCCTCTAACCACAATCTTCAACACATCCCTTGAAACTGGGCAACTACCTGAGAAATGGAAGACAACAAATGTAGTCCCCATATTTAAGAAAGGAAACAGAAACGAGGCGCTAAACTACAGACCTGTGTCTCTGACATGTATTGTGTGCAAAGTCATGGAGAAGATTATCAGGAGGAGAGTGGTCGAACACCTGGAACGGAACAAGATTATAAATGAAAACCAGCATGGGTTCATGGAAGGCAAATCTTGTATCACAAACCTCCTGGAGTTTTATGACAAGGTAACAGAAGTAAGACACGAGAGAGAGGGGTGGGTAGATTGCGTTTTCCTAGACTGCAGGAAGGCCTTTGACACAGTTCCCCACAAGAGATTAGTGCAGAAGCTGGAGGATCAGGCGCATGTAACAGGGAGGGCACTGCAATGGATCAGGGAATACCTGACAGGGAGGCAGCAACGAGTCATGGTACGTGAAGAGGTATCACAGTGGGCGCCTGTGACGAGCGGGGTCCCACAGGGGTCAGTTCTAGGACCCGTGCTATTTTTGATATACGTGAACGACATGATGGAAGGAATAGACTCTGAAGTGTTCCTATTCGCAGATGATGTGAAGTTGATGAGAAGAATTAAATTGGATGAGGATGAGGCAGGACTGCAAAGAGACCTGAACAGGCTGGACATGTGGTCCAGTAACTGGCTTCTCGAATTCAATCCTGCCAAATGCAAAGTCATGAAGATTGGGGAGGAGCAAAGAAGACCGCAGACATAGTATAGGCTAGGTGGACAAAGACTGCAGACCTCACTCAGGGAGAAAGACCTCGGGGTGACCATAACACCGAGCACGTCACCGGAGGCACACATCAACCAAATAACTGCTGTAGCATATGGGCGCCTGGCGAACCTGAAAATAGCGTTGCGATCCCTTAATAAGGAATCGTTCAGACACGTAGGGTTTATGTTACCCCCTACTGGAGTATCACACCGTCTGGAACTACACCTGGTCAACCCACGTCAAGAAGTTGAGAAAGTAAAAAGGGTTTTTCAACAAGGCTAGTCCCAGAGTCAGGGAATGTCGACAGAAAGGTTGAGGGAACTCGAACTGACGACACGGAGGACAAAAGGGTCAGGGGAGACATGAAACCCTACAAAATACTGGGGGAAAAAAGGGGAAGGGGTTTAGGGGGAAAGGGGGACAAAAACAAGGGGTAAAAACTGGGAAATAAGATCAAAAAGTAAAGGGGGGTTTTGGAAAAAACTTTAGGAAAACGTCAGGAAGGAATGGGAGAAAGGGAAATTCAAAATAAAAAGTTTTTTTGAGGGATAAGAGGAACAGTAGGAAGGTTATTGGAAAGGGGGGGGTGGGTTGTTTTTTTTTTGGTTTTTTTTTTTCCCAAAAAAAAAAAAAAAAGGGGGGTTTTTTTTGGGGGGGTTTTTTTTTTTAAAGAGGGGTTTTTTTTTTTTGGGGGTGGGTTTTTTTTATGTGTGTTTTTTTTTGGGGAAAATTTTTTGTTTTTTGGGTTGTTTTTTTTTAAAAAGTTTTTTGTGGGTTTTTTGTGACCCTTTTTTTTTTTTTTTTTGGTTTTGTTTGTTTAAAAAAGAAGAATTGGGGGTTTTTTTTAAAAATTTTGGAAAAATTTTTTAAATTTTGTGGGGTTTTTTAGTTTTTTTTTTGGTTTTTTTTGTTTTCTTTTGGGGGGTTTTGGATTTTTTTTGGGTTTTTTTTTGGTTTTTTATTTTTTTTTTTTTTTTTTTTTTTGGGTTTTTTTTTGTGGGTTTTTATTTTAAAAAAAAGGGGTTTGTTTGGGGTTTTTTTTTGGTGGTTTGGTTTTTTTTTTTTCGTTTTTTTTTGTGAAATTTTTATTTTTTTTTGGGGGGGGGGGGGGGGGGTTTTTTTGGGGTGGGGGGGGGTGGGGGGGGGGGGGGGGGGGGGGGGGGGGGGGGGGGGGGGGGTTTTTTGGGGGGGGGTTGGGGAAAAAAAAACCCTTTTGGGGGTAAAAACTGGGTTGGGGGGTTTTTGGGGTGTAAAATGGGGTTTTTTTAAAATTGTTTTTTGGGGTGGGGGGGAAATTTTTTGGATTTTTTTGGAATGTTGTGTTTTTTATTTTCCCCTGGAGTATGCAGCAGTCTGGAATACACTGGTCAACCCGTCAAGAAGTTAGAAAAATACAAGGTTTGCAAACAGGTAGTCCGAGCTCAGGGAATGTCGTACGAGGAAAGGTTGAGGGAACTCGAACTACGAATGGGAGGACAGAAAGGGTTCAGGGGAGACATGATAACGACATACAAGTTACTGCGGGGAATAGACAAGTGGACAGAGATAGGATTCCAGAGAGGGGACACAGAAAAAGGGGTCACAACTGGAAGTGAAGATGGACAGCCCGGGGACGTTGGGGAAGTATTTCTTCATTCTAGAGTCGTCAGGAATGGATAGCTAGCAAGTGAAGTAGTGAGGCGGAACCTACATAGTTTTAAGAGGGGTTGATAAGCTCGGGAAGCAGATAGAAAAAGGACTAGTAGCGATCGTGAAGAGGCGGGCCAGGAGCTGAGTCTCGACCCCTGCAACCACAATTAGGTGAGTACAATTAGGTGAGTACACACACACACACACACACACACACACACACACACACACACACAGGTGATGGTGTAACACAAACTACAGGTGAAAGTAAAAAAATGCCTTACAGGCAAAGGATTAAAGAAAGAGCGAAGTATTTGTGAGTGTGATGAGGGAAGAGTCAGGACTCGTACGGTTCATCTCATGACATGTACAAGTCTCATCTTAGGGGAAGCACAATTTTATTAGTCTTTGATAAGTGAGCCGCATCGTGATACTTTTTACTAACAAAGAAATTTATTTGATAAGGATAGTGAAGAGGGTGATGACCCATATACATAGTAAGGAGAGTTATCTCCCTCCAGAGTTAATAAAAAGATTTAAGTTTAAAAAACAAGAAGAAGGTTAGAAGGAGAGATGTTGTTGTCAAACAAATATAATTAAAAGAGACAACGATGATGTCCCACAAATATCTTGTAGAAGGTGATGTCTTCCCAGCATATTAAACCTTTAATTGGCTTTTCTTTCATTGTTAGGTAACATGACGTGGTACCTTCCTGGATCATCATTATCTAGAAACCTAAAGCGTGTTGCAGTTTTCATACTGTCTCCATTATTTTTCATTATCCTCATTGGACTCCTCCCTCATTATCTTTGATCGGTTGTTATAACCTGTCAAAGATTGGTACACGACTTCTGTTATACGAGGAGTCACAGATAATCTGAGATCCGAGAATATTGGTATAAGACATTGTGATCTGCTTATATCAGAAAACTCTGTGAATGGTCAGTCTACAATTTCTGTTACATTATGTGAAGCAGTAATTGCTAGAATCAAGCTGCGATATAGTCATGTGTGACAAAAAATTCTATTGTCACTTGTAAACCTTCCATACCTGATTGTTCTCTGTATGTTGCTGTTTTTGTGTGCGTGATACTCACCTGTTCACATATGTGCTTTACGCTTTTGCGTGTTACTGAACTACTGCTGCATTTTAATTAACTGTTCTTGTACTTTCCTGTGTGTTTTTTTTTGTATGTTACTATATAATTCTTGCTTCCTACTGTTTTGTTTTATTCTTTAATTTTCGTTCTTATATGTTCATATGCTGTTCCTTTATGTTCCCTGTTACATCTTTCATCACAGTGTCTCCCAAATGGGAATTCATGTCTCTCAGGATCTACTTTCTCTCGCTCTCATTTACACTTATCCCATCTTTACGAAACTGATACAAATAGTAGATAGACACAAGAAACTAATTTTAAGATTTTAAAGAGATGGACAGGTAAGCCAGTGGAAGGCATCGGTCAAATGACCAAAACTTCAAGTGGCGAGACATCGTATGACTAAGACCAGCGTTTTCATCCTAACTCTGTTAATTACCGTTCTAATTTACACATTGTCTGTTATACTAAAGAGACAATAGACAAACACCAACTGTTTAATTTACTTAAAAAAGTATTTTGTAATTGTTTGTGATACTATGTGTGGTTGTTATAAACTGTATCAGAGGTAAAGTGTGACACTCACACTTCACTTGCCTAGAGACATGATCATCTAAATGTTTTAGTTATTCTTATCTCTTTACAAATCAAAAGATGCTAAAACAATATCCCGAAATTATTCTGACCTAATTTCTGTAAAATGCTCCAGTTGCTACGGTAGTTTAAAATTTTTTTTTTTTTTTGGGGGGGGGGAATAAAATTTATAATAATTTTGTGTTAAAAATTATTTACTTTCCTAAAAGGTTAGAGCCACTAGTGAGAAATGTGAAGATGTTGAGTGAAAGACATTGGCTTCTCCTTAGCTTATGTATGGTAAACGTCACCCAGAAATAATAATTAAATAATTTAACAAGTCTCACTTTCTCTTTCGGTATCTCTTTCATCAGGAGCACTATCTGTCTATAAATTACTTTTACCTGTGGTGTTCCATCATCAGGAGCACTAACTGTCTATAAATTACTTTTACCTGTGGTGTTCCATCATCAGGAGCGACTATCTGTTCTAAAATTACTTTTACCTGTGGTGTTCCATCATTTAGGAGCACTATCTGTCTATAATTACTTTTACCTGTGGTGTTCCATCATCAGGAGCACTATCAGTCTAAAAATTACTTTTACCTGTGGTGTACCATCATCAGGAGCACTATCAGTCTAAAAATTACTTCTACCTGTGGTGTTCCATCATCAGGAGCACTATCTGTCTAAAAATTACTTTTACCTGTGGTGTTCCATCATCAGGAGCACTATCTGTCTATAAATTACTTTTACCTGTGGTGTTCCATCATCAGGAGCACTATCTGTCTAAAAATTACTTTTACCTGTGGTGTACCATCATCAGGAGCACTATCTGTCTAAAAATTACTTCTACCTGTGGTGTACCATCATCAGGAGCACACTCTATCGAAAAGTTACTTTTACTTGTAGTGTTCCATCTACCTAAAAGTTACTTTTACCGATAAATTAGAATTCCCGAAATCTACGTTTTCTTATTTTCCTACTGCCATCTTCTTCCTCGTATCATCACCGTTACTCTGACTACATACAACTGGCTGAACTTTGTTGGTTGTAATTTCCCTAAGTCAACTGTTATCTATCTCACCCTGTTAACTACTAGGTTCACTTGTCATCTTCATCATCCTACTCTTGGCTCACTGATCCGAAATGCATTTGCAAGGGTCGAGGCTCAGCTCCTGGTCTTGCCTTTTATATTACTGTTATCGGCATCACCGATTTTTGCTGTCTTAGACATTATCAAATCTACTTCTGAAGTTGTGTCATAAGTTTGCCTCCACTACTGACTCGTCCAAATCATTCCACTTTTCTAACATCCTGAGACAACAAACAATTGCTCATCCATGTATTCAGGGAAAAAATTATTATTCTTATTATAATAATAAAAGTTTGCGACCACTGTCAGCCTCAGAGTTAGTTATCCCTGAGTTACCAGACCTTGCCACGTGGAGGCCAGTGGTTCGTCTTTACGGTCCCCCCGCCAACTCTCTACCATCTAGGGGTTTCTCTCAGGTCCATGAGTCCAGAAGTCCACTTGTGTCCCCTCAGGCATTCTCCCTTTCCCACTTTCCCAAGGTTATCCCCTTTATCTTTTGCCTTCTCTCTGGTTAT
>NC_069431.1:38252168-38260077 GCF_026875155.1 Cherax quadricarinatus
ACAGTGGGCACCTGTGACGAGCGGGGTCCCACAGGGGTCGTCCCTAGGACCAGTGCTATTTTTGGGTATATGTGAACGACATGACGGAAGGGTTAGACTCAGAAGTGTCCCTGTTTGCAGATGATGTGAAGTTAATGAGGAGAATTAAATCCGATGAGGACCAGGCAGGACTTCAAAGAGACCTGGACAGACTGGACACCTGGTCCAGCAAATGGCTTCTCGAATTTAATCCTGCCAAATGCAAAGTCATGAAGATAGGGGAAGGGCACAGAAGACCACAGACAGAGTATAGGCTAGGTGGCCAAAGACTGCAAACCTCACTCAAGGAGAAAGATCTTGGGGTGAGTATAACACCGAGCATGTCTCCGGAAGCACACATCAATCAGATAACTGCTGCAGCATATGGGCGCCTGGCAAACCTGAGAACAGCATTCCGATAACTTAATAAGGAATCATTCAAGACACTGTACACCGTGTATGTCAGGCCCATACTGGAGTACGCAGCACCTGTTTGGAACCCGCACTTGAAAAAGCACGTCAAGAAACTAGAGAAAGTACAAAGGTTTGCGACAAGGTTAGTTCCAGAGCTAAGGGGAATGTCCTATGAAGAAAGATTAAGGGAAATCGGCCTGACGACACTGGAGGACAGGAGGGTCAGGGGAGACATGATAACGACATATAAAATACTGCGTGGAATAGACAAGGTGGACAAAGACAGGATGTTCCAGGGAGGGGACACAGAAACAAGAGGCCACAATTGGAAGTTGAAGACACAAATGAGTCAGAGAGATAGTAGGAAGTATTTCTTCAGTCATAGAGTTGTAAGGCAGTGGAATAGCCTAGAAATGACGTAGTGGAGGCAGGAACCATACACAGTTTTAAGACGAGGTTTGATAAAGCTCATGGAGCGGGGAGAGAGAGGGCCCAGTAGCAACTGGTGAAGAGGCGGGGCCAGGAGCTAAGACTCGACCCCTGCAATCACAAATAGGTGAGTACACACACACACACACACACACACACACATTGCCAGACTCACACATACACTCCCCCCCTCCCCCACCGACATCTCACTCCTTCACCTGATCCCTCCCCTCCCTCTTTCACCCTCCCCCTCCCCACCTCTCCCTCCTTCCCCCTCTCCCTCTCCCACTCACCCACTTGCTTCTCCCTCCTTCCCACTCCCCATCCCCACTACTCTCCCACATAGCCACAGTTCCTCCACTACCTCCCCTCCCCCACACTCTGACATACACAATACTAACCTAACATACAGAATTACATAGGTTTCCCACTCTGAGGCAATCTGGATAAAACACACATGGGTTGCAAGAGAGCAACAAGAAAAACCAAGGGACAGGAGGAGGAAACTGCAAAGGAAGATTGGGCAGCAGAGCTCACAAAAAGGGAACATGAATGGGAAAAGAAACTAGAAGAACTTAGCATGAGAATGGAAGAGAGGATAGACATGGAAAGCAGGAAGTGGGAGGTGCAAGTCAAAGCAGCAGAGGCCAGGATACAGAGTTTAGAAGAGGAACTGAAAAATCTGAAACAGCCTAAAGAACTAAACATTTTGGGATTGACAACAGAGACTGCTACCTCAGCCACAAATAAGGGGACTGTAGGGAAAGAAGGAGCAAAACTGCATGTAGAAGCTCAATCAGTGAGACTGTAGTAAATGAAAGAGCTAAGCTATATGTGGAGGCCCTAACAGTTCACAGCAGAGCCCAGGGAAAGCCGAGAAGGGAAAATGACAGGCCACTGAGCCCAAGTACATTAGCTAGTGAAACTGAAGAAAGGAAAGCTGCAATGGAGGAAATCAAATTGAATGAGGGGATACACAGGGATATGCAGCGGGAGAATGAAAGGGTGAGGTCAGTCTTTGTGTATGGGCTACAGGAAGTTGAAGGGGAAACATATGAAGCAAGAAAACAAGGGGACAAAAAGCAATTGAAAGCATCATGAAAGCAATAGGAGAAGGCGACATGACCCAGCTGGAAAATTTTTGGAGAATAGGGGGGTTTGTAAAAAAAAGAACCCGGCCAGTGAAAGTGACCTTCAAGGCAGATTCGACTCGGAACAGGATCCTGCAGGAGAAAGCACAATTAAGGGACATGCCAGCATACAGGAAGGTATATCTCGACCGCGACAGAACACAAGCAGAAAGGCAGAAACAGAGAGAGATGATACAAAGGCGAAAGGAGGAAAGAGAGGGGATGGAGAAGACAGACAGGAGATCCCAGACACAGCAAGATCAAATACAGCCTCCCTCTCAACTTCCTATAGAAGCCTCCCAACCAGGTCAACCCCAGTGCAATCAAACACTCTAAACCAAAACACCCATGCCACATCCAATGCCCCCACCCACTGCATTACGAACTCCACCCCCGCAGCAACCACCCATAGTTCCTTATCAGGTCTCCCACTTCCCCAACCCCAATACACCTCCCAGACCACAATCTTAGAAAAGAAGTTGAAGGTGTGGTATACAAATGCAGATGGAATAACAAATAAGTATGAGGAGTGGCACGAAAGAATCAAGGAGACATCCCCAGACATAATAGCACTCACAGAAACAAAACTCACCAGAATAATAACAGATTCAATCTTTCCATCCGGATATCAAATCCTCAGGAAAGACAGAGGGAGGAGAGGGGGAGGAGGAGTTGCACTGCTCATTAAAAACCAGTGGGGTTTTAAGAAAATGGAAGGAATGGATGGCACGGGCGAAAGGGACTACTTACTAGGAACAATCCAGTCTGAGGGATATAAGGTGATAATTGCAGTAATGTACAACCCACCACAGAACTGCAGGAGGCCAAGAGAAGAATACGATGAGAGCAAAAGAGCAATGGTTGACACACTAGCCGAGGTGGCCAGGAGAGCACACATGGGGGTGGCAAAGTTACTAGTTATGGGTGATTTCAATCACAAGGAGATTGACTGGGAAAACATGGAGCCCCATGGGGGTCCCGAAACATGGAGAGCCAAGATGATGGATGTGGTACTGGAAAACCTCAGGCATCAACATGTTAGAGACATTACCAGAGAGAGAGGAGAGGATGAACCAGCAAGACTGGCCCTTGTATTCACCTTGAGCAGTTCTGACATCGAGGATATCATGTATGAAAGGCCCCTGGGAGCTAGTGATCATGTGGTTCTGTGCTTCGACTACATAGTTGAGCTCCAAGTTGAGAGAGCAGCAGGAATAGGCTGGGAAAACCAAACTACAAAAGGGGGAACTACTCAGGCTTGAGGAACTTCTTTCAAGACATTCAGTGGGAGAGGGAACTGACAGGAAAACCAGTACAAGAAATGATGGACTATGTGGCAACAAAATGCAAGGAGGCAGAGGAGAGGTTTGTTCCCAAGGGAAACAGAAATAATGGGAAGAACAGAACGAGTCCTTGGTTCACCCAAAGGTGTAGGGAGGCAAAAACTAGGTGTACTAGAGAATGGAAAAGGTACAGAAGACAGAGAACTCAGGAAAATAGAGAGATTAGCCGAAGAGCCAAAAACGAATATGCACAGATAAGAAGGGAGGCTCAGCGGCAATATGAAAATGACATAGCATCGAAAGTCAAGACTGACCCGAAGCTGTTGTACAGCCACATCAGGAGGAAAACAACAGTCAAGGACCAGGTAATCAGACTGAGGAAGGGTGATGGGGAATTCACAAGAAACGACCGGGAGGTATGTCAGGAGCTCAACACAAGATTTAAAGAAGTATTTACAGTGGAAACCAGTAGGACTCCAGGAAATCAGAACAGGGGGTACACCAGCAAGTGCTGGATGAGGTAGATATAACCAAGGAGGAAGTGAAGAAGCTGCTATGCGAACTTGACACCTCAAAGGCGGTGGGACCAGACAACATCTCTCCGTGGGTCCTTAAAGAGGGAGCAGAGATATTGTGTGTGCCATTAACAAAGATCTTCAACACATCATTTGAAACTGGGCAACTCCCTGAGGTATGGAAGATGGCAAATGTAGTCCCAATTTTTAAAAAGGGAGACAGACATGAGGCACTAAACTACAGACCTGTATCACTAACGTGTATAGTATGCAAGGTCATGGAGAAGATCATCAGGAGGAGAGTGGTGGAGCACCTGGAAAGAAACAAGTGTATAATTGACAACCAGCATGGTTTCAGGGAAGGAAAATCCTGTGTCACAAACCTACTAGAGTTTTATGACAAGGTGACAGAAGTAAGACAAGAGAGAGAGGGGTGGATCGACTGCATTTTTTTGGACTGCAAAAAGGCCTTCGACACAGTTCCTCACAAGAGGTTACTGAAAAAGCTAGAAGATCAGGCACACATAACAGGAAAGGCACTGCAATGGATCAGAGAATACCTGACAGGGAGGCAACAACGAGTCATGGTACGTGACGAGGTGTCAGAGTGGGCGCTTGTGACAAGCGGGGTTCCACAGGGGTCAGTCCTAGGACCTGTGCTGTTCTTGGTATATGTGAACGACATAACGGAAGGAATAGACTCAGAAGTGTCCTTGTTTGCAGATGATGTGAAGTTAATGAGAAGAATCAAATCGGATGAGGATCAGGCAGGACTACAAAGAGACCTGGACAGGCTACAAGCCTGGTCCAGAAACTGGCTCCTTGAGTTTAACCCTGCCAAATGCAAAGTCATGAAGATTGGGGAAGGGCAAAGAAGACCGCAGACACAATATAGTTTAGATGGCCAAAGACTGCAAACCTCACTCAAGGAAAAAGATCTGGGGGTGAGTATAACACCGAGCATATCTCCTGAGGCGCACATAAATCAGATAACTGCTGCAGCATACGGGCGCCTGGCAAACCTACGGATAGCGTTCCGATACCTCAATAAGGAGTCGTTCAAGACACTGTATACCATTTACGTCAGGCCCATACTGGAGTATGCAGCACCAGTTTGGAATCCACACCTAGTCAAGCACGTCAAGAAATTAGAGAAAGTGCAAAGGTTTGCAACAAGACTAGTCCCAGAGCTACGGGGATTGTCGTACGAAGAAAGGTTGAGGGAAATCGGCCTGACGACACTGGAGGCCAGGGAGGGTCAGGGGAGACATGATAACGACATATAAAATACTGCGCAGAATAGACACGGTGGACAAAGACAGGATGTTCCAGAGATGGGACACATACACAAGAGGTCACAATTGGAAGTTGAAGACTCAGATGAATCAAAGGGATGTTAGGAAGTATTTCTTCAGTCATAGAGTAGTCAAGTCGTGGAATAGTCTAGAAAGTGAAGTAGTGGAGGCGGGAACCATACATAGTTTCAAGGCGAGGTATGATAAAGCTCATGGAGCAGGGAGAGAGAGGACCTAGTAGCAATCAGTGAAGAGGCGGGGCCAGGAGCTATGACTCGACCCCTGCAACCACAAATAGGTGAGCACAAATAGGTGAGTACATACACACACACACACACAACACACACATACACACACACACACACACACACACACACACACACACACACACAACACACACACACACAAACACACACATACACACACACAGTCACACACATAAGAACATAAGAAAGGAGGAACACTGCAGGAGGCCTGTTGGCCCATACTATGCAGGTCCTTTACAATTCATCCCACTAACATAACATTTGCCCAACCTAATTTTCAATGTCACCCAAGTAATTGCATTGAGGAGGATGCTGGAGGCAGTAGAGATGTTTAACAACAGCGTGTAGTGAGAATATTATGCAAACTTTGCAGAGCGTAAAAATTAGAAGAGGGTATGGCATTATTAAGGATATTATTCAGTAGGTGGAGGATGGACTGTTGAGGTAGGTTGGGGCATTAAGAGAGTATGGTGTAAAGTAGGATAACCAAAAGGGTGTATAAATACAATTCGGAAGGAAGGATGGGCATACTGTTGGAGCATAAGCACAGATTCATTTATAAAGGGATTCAGAGAAACCAGGCAGCTGGAATTTTCCCTTAGAGATGAGAAATGGTGCCTTCATTCTGAAGGGGGGGGGATATTGCTGTTTAGAGGGTCATTACCAATGTGATGTCTGCAGTGTCTAGCAAGACAGTTATTAAATAAATACCGACTATGTCCTTTTATGGGTCATCTTGTGACCCACAAAATATAATATACTATTCTACTATTACAAATGAGTTTTTCAGTTTGATTAGAACATGTTATATAATTTCAGGGCCAATATGAGCAATGACTACTTCACTAATAGACAGGATCATTACTTTGTCTTAGATGTCTGTCCTGAACTTGCAGACTTCTATCTCAAGATCATGGATACAGTCAGCAAGTTCTCCCTACAGCTTCAGACAGATAATACTACTACTGTTCTTCCAGACACAACATGTATACTGGTAATATGTATAATATATGTAAATTATTGTTTAATACTATGTATGTGTTTGCTTAATAATATTTCACACGAAGATAGAAACTCAGAAAATTTCTTGATCTGTGTAATTCGACTTCTCGTTGGGGTCCTCTTCAGTACTGTATTTTTTATTTTATTCTATTATCACACTGGCCGATTCCCACCAAGGCAGGGTGGCCCGAAAAAGAAAAACTTTCACCATCATTCACTCCATCACTGTCTTGCCAGTGCTTTACACTACAGTTTTTAAACTGCAACATTAACACCCCTCCTTCAGAGTGCAGGCACTGTACTTCCCATCTCCAGGACTCAAGTCCGGCCTGCCGGTTTCCCTGAACCCCTTCATAAGTGTTACTTTGCTCACACTCCAACAGCACGTCAAGTAATATTATTAAAAACCATTTGTCTCCATTCACTCCTATCAAACAAGCTCACGCATGCCTGCTGGAAGTCCAAGCCCCTCGCACACAAAACCTCCTTTACCCCCTCCCTCCAACCTTTCCTAGGCCGACCCCTACCCGCCTTCCTTCCACTACGGGCTGATACACTCTTGAAGTCATTCTGTTTTGCTCCATTCTCTCCACATGTCCAAACCACCTCAACAACCCTTCCTCAGCCATCTGGACAACAGTTTTGGTAATCCCGCACCTCCTCCTAACTTCCAACTACGAATTCTCTGCATTATATTCACACCACACATTGCCCTCAGACATGACATCTCCACTGCCTCCAGCCTTCTCCTCGCTGCAACATTCATCACCCATGCTTCACACCCATATAAGAGCGTTGGTAAACTATACTCTCATACATTCCCCTCTTTGCCTCCAAGAACAAAGTTCTTTGTCTCCACAGACTCCTAAGTGCACCACTCACCCTTTCCCCTTCATCAATTCTATGATTCACCTCATCTTTCATAGACCCATCCACTGACACGTCCACTCCCAAATATCTGAATACATTCACCTCCTCCATACTCTCTCCCTCCAATCTGATATCCAATCTTTCATCACCTAATCTTTTTGTTATCCTCATAACCTTACTCTTTCCTGTATTCACTTTTAATTTTCTTCTTTTGCACCCCTACCAAATTCATCCACCAATCTCTGCAACTTCTCTTCAGAATCTCCCAAGAGCACAGTGTCATCAGCAAAGAGCAACTGTGACAACTCCCACTTTGTGTGTGATTCTTTATCTTTTAACTCCACGCCTCTTGCCAAGACCCTGGCATTTACTTCTCTTACAACCCCATCTATAAATATATTAAACAACCACGGTGACATCACACATCCTTGTCTAAGCCTACTTTTACTGGGAAATAATATCCTCTTTCCTACATACTCTAACTTGAGCCTCACTATCCTCGTAAAAACTCTTCACTGCTTTCAGTAACCTACCTCCTACACCATACACCTGCAACATCTGCCACATTGCCCCCTATCCACCCTGTCTTTTGCCTTTTCCAAATCCTAAATGCCACAAAGACCTCTTACCTATCTAAATACTGTTCACTTTTATGTTTCACTGTAAACACCTGGGCCACACAACCCC
>NC_069431.1:38260577-38321949 GCF_026875155.1 Cherax quadricarinatus
TAAATTGGGGATACATTTGCTGTCTTCCATTTCTCAGTAGTTGCCCAGTTTCAAGGGTTGTGTTGAAGATTGTGGTTAGAGGCACGCACAGCATCTCTGCTCCTTCTCTAAGGACCCATGGGGAGATGTTGTCCGGTCCCATCGCCTTTGAGGTATCAAGGTCACTTAAGCTTCTTCACCTCCTCCTCGGTTGTTTGTATGTCATCCAACACTTGTTGGTATATTCCCTCTTGATGTTCCCTTCTGTGCTGTCTTCCCACAGCCCTTCCTGTCTCTTCTGTAAAAACTTCCTTAAATCTCCTGTTTAGCTCTCACATACCTCCTGATCATTTCTTGTGAGTTCTCCACCTTCTGTCCTTAATCTGATCACCTGGTCTTTGACTGTTGTCTTCCTCCTGATGTGGCTATACAACAGTTTCGGGTCAGTCTTGATTCTCGATGCTATGTCATTTTCATACTGTCGCTGGGCCTCCCTCCTTACTGTGCGTACTCGTTCCTGGCTCTGCGACTGATCTCCCTATTTTCGTGTGTTCTCTGCCTTCTGTACTTTTTTCATTCTCTATTGCACTTTGTTTTTGCCTCCTTACACCGTCGGGTAAACCAGGGGCTCGTTCTGGTTTTCCCGTTGTTTCTGTTGCCTTGGATAAACCTTTCCACTGCCTCCTTGCATTTTGTTGTTACATATTCCATCATTTCGTTTACTGGCTTTCCTGCCAGTTCTCTGTCCACGGAACCTCCCGCAGGAAGTTCTTCAACCCTATGTAGTCCCCTCTTTTATAGTCAGGCTTTTCCCATTCAACTCCTGTTACTCTCTCCACTTGCAGCTCTACTATGTATTCAAAGCACAGAACCACGTGGTCGCTAGCTCTTAGGGGACTCTCATACTTGATGTCCTCAATGTCTGAGCTGCCCAGGGTGAACACAAGGTCCAATCTTGCTGGTTCATCATCCCCTCTCACTCTGGTAGTGTCCTTAACATGTTGGTGCATGAGGTTTTCCAGCACCACGTTCAACATTTTGGCTCTCCATGTTTCGGAACCCCCATGTGGCTCCAGGTTTTCCCAGTCAATCTCCCTGTGGTTGAAATCTCCCATAACCAGCAACTTTGCTCTGCTGGAGTGAGCTTTTCTTGCCACCTCAGCAAGTGTGTCCACCATTGCTCTGTTGCTCTCTTCATATTCCTCTCTTGGCCTCCTGCAGTTCTGTGGTGGATTATACATCACTGCAATGACCACCTTGTGTTCCCCAGACTGAAGTGTACCTACTATGTAGTCTCTTTCTCCCATCTCTTCTATGCCATCCATTTTCTCGAATTTCCATCTGTTTTTACGAGTAGAGCAACCCCACCTCTCCCTCTGCCCCTTCTAACTTTCCTCATGATCTGGTATCCTTGTGGGAAGATTGCATCTGTTATTGTCTCCGTGAGTTTTGTTTCTGTAACTGCTATGATGACTGGGGACATCTCATTGATTCTTTCTTGCCATTCCTCATGTTTATTCGTTAGTCCATCTGCATTTGTGTACCAAACTTTCAACTTCTGTTCTAATACTGTAACTGTGGTGCGGGGGGTGGGAACAGAGGGATCGGTGTGTGATGGTTGGTTTGGATTGTTCAGTTGCCTTGGGGGTGTCGTGGATGGAGTCCGTCTGCTGGTGTTTCTGGGGGGGTGCGCTTGTCCTTCCATTTGTTCCTGGGTTATTCTGCTCTCCTTTTTCATTTCCTCCCATTTCTCCTTTCGTTTTTGAACCCTCTCTTTCATCGTCTTCCTTTCGTCCTGTGTTCTGTCTCGGTCGAGGTAAACACTCCGGAACTCCTGCTTGCCTCTCAGTCGTGCTTTCTCCTGCAGGATCATGGTTCGGGTTGATTCTGCCTTGAAAATTACTTTGAGAGGCCGATTCCTTTTCTTTGTGAACCACCCGATTCTCCGAAAATTTGCCACCTGGGTCATATGTGTGTGTGTGTGGGGGGGGGCTATCAGTACTTTCCCTCAGGAGGTCAGAAAAATGAAGACCTAAAAAGCAAAAAATAAGAGACATTTATTTGGTAAATATTTATTTCTTGCAACTCTACCTTTCATAAGAAAACTTAACATCGTCTTTGCTTCATTCAATACAAGTTTCCCTCGACTGTCACTTCTTTATATCTTCACAACTCTCATTAAGAATATCTTGTAAATACAGTAAAACAGCATTCTCTACTCTGTTTAATCCGGATTTTATTAAAATTTATACTCTAAAGTTTCTTTAATTCACTTTTATTTTTTGTGCAGTATAATTTCATTTTAACAGAAGTAAAAGAAAATGCAGATATACGTAGCGAATGAGTGAACATGTTAGAACATGTGAGTGATACAGACTTTAGATTGCGACAGGACGAGAGAAAAATATGTTGTGGTTATCATTGTGTGTGTGTGTGTGTGTGTGTGTGTGTGTGTGTGTGTGGTGTGTGTGTGGTGTGTGCGTGTGTGTGTGTGTGTGTGTGTGTGTGTGTGTGTGTTTGAATGGGCTGACAGTGGTCGCAAACTTTTCTCATAATTAATAACAACAGTAATAATAATAATAATGATAATAATAATAATAATAATATAATAAAAATATAATAATAATAAGAAGAAGAAGAAGAAGAAGAAGAAGAAGAAGAAGAAGAAGAAGAAGAAGAAGAAGAAGAAGGAGAAGAAGAAGAAGAAATAATAATAATAATTAGATGTAAGGAAGCATTTATATTTTTGCCTCAGGATGGACGAGATATGACTGGGTTCAGTAGCTATTGTTTTGAAGGTGATTCATTATTCATTAGGGATTTGCCGGTACTTCCGGCCCGGGTCTTCTCCAGATGGCGACCCGACGTTTGAAGGTGATGTAAATACAATTTGGTGAAAATACAATTCGGTATGTACGTACACACCACACACACACACCCCACACCACACAAAAACACAACACACACACACCACACACACACAGGGCCAGGGGCTCGGAACTCGACCCCCGCAACCTCAACTAGGTGAGTACACACACTAGATAGTGGAGTTAGAAACCTGGCAGAGTGATCTAGGAACAGGATGTGGGAGTCGATAAGGTTATTGAACACTTAACGGTGTGAGAGAGATAAATATCGGGGTCAGAGAGATGACAGTTGAAATAGGGGACCTGAGATCCAGTGAGATGAGGGTAGAGTAACCGTGATGACATAAGGACGAGGAAGATGACACCCAAAAGTCGAGAACAGTTCTCAATTTAGATTTCTGGTAAAGGTGAAAGGTGTCTCCCGAGATGGTAAATTATATTTTCTTGCTGATGGCATCCAGAATTTTTTGTGTATTAATAAAGAAATATTGAGATAAACGAAGAAAAGTAATGTTTAAAACTGCAATGTTTAAAGGCACAATTTAAAGCTGCCGCAGCTAGTGAAGCATTTAATTAACAAAAATTACGTTAGATATAATTGTAGAATCTTCTGGTTTGTAAAGTGAAGCTTGAGTGTCAACCTTCACCTCTGATACAGTTCACAACAACCACACATAGTGTCACAAAGAGTTGTAAAATATTTTTTATGTAAATTAAACAATAGGTATTTGTTTATAGTCTCTTCTGTATATTAGGTAATGTGTATGATAGAATTGTGAGCGACAGAGTGAGGTTAAAGAAAGACAAATTATTGTAAATGAAAATAAAAGAGTTTAGTAAGCGATGGAGATGTTTTGCTAGTATTTACATTAAAACAATATATATAGTTTAACAAGGAGTCCATTGTTGCATAAGGCATGACTTATATTGCTAGAGTTGCAAATGTTTTTCTGTCAAAAGAAACAGAAGTGTTTCCTGACACGGGTCTTTATCATATTATGACCCGCCACTGGAGCTTTCGGTCATCTGATCGAAACCTTTCCCTGGCTTACCAATAAACTTCTTTGAAAACTTAAAATTAGTTTATTCTGTCTGTCTGTTATTTTTATTAATATTGTAAATGGGGATAAGTATAGAGGAGTGTGAGAGAAAGTGATCCTGGGAGATGTGAATTCCAATATGGCAGACATTGTTGCGAAAGATGTAGTAGGAAAATTTGGAGATCTTGGAACCTTTATCATACATTATCATTACAGGAGCATAAAACAACACCATATGAACATATAAGAACGATAGAGTAACACACAAAGCGGTACACTAGCATACAAAACAGCACAACAGTACAGCAACATTCAAAAACAGAATAGTAACACATAATACAATGCAGTAACACATATGAACAGCTAAGTAACACAAGAAAAATACAGTAACATACAGAACATACTTGTAGAACAATCAGGATTGGGAGATTTACAAGTGACAACAACAACATTGTTCTGTCACAGGCGATGACATCAGCCTGATTCTACCATCGTTGTATCACAGAAGTTGACCATACATAAAGTTTTCTGACATAAACAGGTTGCACTATGTAATACCAGTGCTCTGAGATCAGAGTATCTGAGACTTCTACATATACTGTAGCAGACAGGTGATAATCTATCACAGATAATAAGGGGGGGGGGTCCAGTGAAGTTAGTTAGAAGTGACTCTTGTAGATCAGTAACAGATTGTCTGTATAACACTATCAGCAACAACAATTGCACTGTTTTATCATAAGACCAAGACAATGTCAATGTGAACGTGTTCTACCAAAAGACCAAGACAATGTCACTGTAGTATAGTGAACGTGTTCTACCAAAAGACCGAGACAATGTCACTGTAGTGTAGTGAACGTGTTATACCAAAAGACCGAGACAATGTCACTGTAGTATAGTGAACGTTTTCCCATGTAAGACTAAGAAAATTTGTTAACTGTAGTACAGTGAACGTGTTCTACCAAATTCCAAGACTGTCACTGTAGTATAGTGAAAAAGTTCTATTGTGCGAGACAGGTATACAATACAGACAAGACACTTTGAAAACTTCTGGTTATGAAACAAAAAAAGGGTATAAAATACCGAAATATGAAAGTTAGGACACATGTGCAACATTGGATATCTTTACGGGTGGGACGTTTTCCGCCTCCCATGGCTTTATCAATACAGATTTAGGAAAAATTTGGGAAAAAGACACATAGAACTATATACAAAAGATGAGGTAATAAGTCCCTCAGCCTTGGAGTTAGTGCTCACAGTATCGTGGTGGAGGAGAATCTGGAGCAAAGGCAAGAAGACTGGCGGTTGTATAGGCGTCAGTGGATAAGGACGTGCAGCAGACAGGACATAGTCACTGGTGGGCGGGATTCCCCAGTGGAAGTAGGTCCTTCCCAAAGAGATGGGTTATTTTGTAACCAGCCGTGAAGAAAAGGGTCTTTTTAGATGTCCTCTGAACCAAGATTCCATGGATGGCGAAACGTCTACAATAAAGATATCCAGATGTTGCACATGTGTCCTAACTTTCAACATCTGATTATCTTTATTGTAGACGTTTCGCCATCCAGAGGCTTTATCAATACAGATTCTAGGACATAAGTAGAAAACAGAAGAACTATATACAAAAGATGAGATATTCAGTCCCTCAGCCTTGGAGATGGTGTTTTGAGTACCGTTGTCGTAGAGATTCTGAAGCACAGGCAAGGAGACTGACGCTCATATAGGCGTAAGTGAAAATGGACGTGTAGCAGACGAGGGCATAGTCACTGGTAGGCGGGATTTCCCGCCTACCAGTGGAAGTAGGTCCTACCCAAATTGATGGGTTAGTTGTAGTAGCCGTTAAGAAGGTCATGTAAATGTCCTCTGAGCCAAGATTCCATGGTGTTGCAGTGTCTGACAAGTTGTGCAAGACAGGTATATAGGTACATGTCTGCAATAAAGACAACCAGATGTTGCACAAGTGTCTTAACTTTCAGCATATTCTGTCATAAAACCAAGACAGTGTCACTGTAGTTTAGTGAACATGTTCTGTCATAAGACCAAGAAAATGTCACTGTAGTATAGTGAACGTGTTCTGTCATAAGACCAGGACAGTGTCACTGTTGTATAGTGAACGTGTTGGTTTATGAGAGTCTATGTCCTAGAGTGAAATATCTTTTAACATGTAGTTTGTAGTAGTGACAGTTTTGTTTGTTGTGTAGTTGTGTTATGTTATATATTGTGAAGTTGTCACAGTTTTATTCTAGTGTGTCGTGCTGATAGCTTTGTTGAGTGTGTCGTGCTGATAGCTTTGTTTAGTGTGTCGTGCTGATAGCTTTGTTTTGTGTGTCGGGGCTGATAGCTTTGTTTAGTGTGTCGTGCTGATAGCTTTGTTTAGTGTTGTCTTTGTGATAGCTTTTTTGGGAGTGTGTCGTGTGATAGCTTTGTTGGTGTGTCGTGCTGATAGTTTGTTTAGTGTGTCGTGCTGATAGCTTTGTTTAGTGTGTCGTGCTGATAGCTTTGTTGAGTGTGTCGTGCTGATAGCTTTGTTGAGTGTGTCGTGCTGATAGCTTTGTTTAGTGTGTCGTGCTGATAGCTTTGTTTAGTGTGTCGTGCTGATAGCTTTGTTTAGTGTGTCGTGCTGATAGCTTTGTTTAGTGTGTCGTGTGATGGCTTTGTTTAGTTGTCGTGTGTTTGCTTTTTTTTAGTGTGTCGTGCTGATAGTTTTGTTTAGTGTGTCGTGCTGGTAGTTTTGTTTGGGTGTGTCGTGCTGATAGCTTTGTTTAGTGTGTCGTGCTGATAGCTTTGTTGGTGTGTCGTGCTGATAGCTTTGTTTAGTGTGTTCGTGCTGATAGCTTTGTTTAGTGTGTCGTGCTGATAGCTTTGTTTAGTGTGTCGTGCTGATAGCTTTGTTTAGTGTGTCGTGCTGATAGTTTTGTTTAGTGTGTCGTGCTGATAGCTTTGTTTAGTGTGTCGTGCTGATAGCTTTGTTTAGTGTGTCGTGCTGATAGCTTTGTTTAGTGTGCCGTGCTGATAGCTTTGTTTAGTGTGTCGTGCTGGTAGTTTTGTTTAGTGTGTCGTGCTGATAGCTTTGTTTAGTGTGTCGTGCTGATAGCTTTGTTGAGTGTGTCGTGCTGATAGCTTTGTTTAGTGTGTCGTGCTGATAGCTTTGTTTAGTGTGTCGTGCTGTTTAGCTTTTTTTTAGTGTGTCGTGTGATAGCTTTGTTTAGTGTGTCGTGCTGGGTGTTTTGTTTAGTGTGTCGTGCTGATAGCTTTGTTTAGTGTGTCGTGCTGATAGCTTTGTTGGGGTGTGTCGTGCTGATAGCTTTGTTTAGTGTGTCGTGCTGATAGCTTTGTTTAGTGTGTCGTGCTGATAGCTTTGTTTAGTGTGTCGTGCTGATAGCTTTGTTTAGTGTGTCGTGCTGATGCTTTGTTTAGTTTTGTTGTGTGATGCTTTGTTTAGTGTGTCTTTGCTGATAGCCTTTGTTGAGTGTGTCGTGCTGATACTTTGTTTAGTGTGTCGTGCTGTTGCTTTGTTGTGTGTCGTGCTGATAGCTTTGTTTAGTGTGTCGTGCTGATAGCTTTTTTTTAGTGTGTCGTGCTGATAGCTTTGTTTAGTGTGTCGTGCTGATAGCTTTGTTTAGTGTGTCGTGCTGATAGCTTTGTTTAGTGTGTCGTGCTGATAGTTTTGGGTTTAGTGTGTCGTGTGTAGTTTTTGTTTAGTGTGTCGTGCTGATAACTTTGTTTAGTGTGTCGTGCTGATAGTTTTGTTTAGCGTTGTCTTTGCTGATAACTTTGTTTAGTGTGTCGTGCTGATAACTTTGTTTAGTGTGTCGTGCTGGTAGTTTTGTTTTAGTGTGTCGTGTGAAAACTTTGTTTAGTGTGTCGTGCTGATAGTTTTGTTTAGCGTGTCGGCTGGTAGTTTTTGTTTAGCGTTGTCGTGCTGGTAGTTTTGTTTAGTGTGTCGTGCTAAAAAGCTTTGTTTTAGCGTGTCGTGTGATAGCTTTGTTTAGGTGTCGTGCTGATAGCTTTGTTTAGCGTGTCGTGTTGTTAGCTTTGTTAGTGTGTCGTGCTGATAGCTTTGTTTAGTGTGTCGTGTTGATAGCTTTGTTTAGTGTGTCGTGCTGATAGCTTTGTTTAGTGTGTCGTGCTGATAGCTTTGTTTAGTGTGTCGTGCTGATAGTTTTGTTTAGTGTGTCGTGCTGATAGTTTTGTTTAGTGTGTCGTGCTGATAGGTTTGTTTAGCGTGTCGTGCTGGTAGTTTTGTTTAGCGTGTCGTGCTGGTAGTTTTGTTTAGTGTGTCGTGCTGAAAGCTTTGTTTAGCGTGTCGTGCTGATAGCTTTGTTTAGTGTGTCGTGCTGATAGCATTGTTTAGTGTGTCGTGCTGATAGCATTGTTTAGTGTGTCGTGCTGATAGCTTTGTTTTGTGTGTTGTGCTGATAGCTTTGTTTAGTGTGTCGTGCTGATAGCTTTGTTTAGTGTGTCGTGCTGATAGCATTGTTTTGTGTGTCGTGCTGATAGCTTTGTTTAGTGTGCAGTTATAATATTAATATTATACACTACCGATAATTACATGCTTAAGACACATGTGGAACATTTCGGTTACTTTATTATGAACATTTTAGCCAACTAGTGGATTCATAAATCCAGTACAAAGAATGATAACTGGAGACGGTAGGAGACTGAAGGAATGATTGAGGGTGTCAGTCCCTGGGCACTGACAGGTGGTGGGCACTTCCGTGTTGATAAATCTTACGTAGGTGTCCGAGGATGGAGAGTTATATGTAGTTCAGAGAAAGTGTCAAAAGTTCCGCCAACTAGTGCAAGTTTGTCAAGCAAACGTTAGGGAAGTGTTAGTGTTGTAGAACAATGTTAGGGAAGTGTTAGTGTTGTAGAACAATGTTAGGGAAGTGTTAGGTTGTAGAAACAATGTTAGGGAAGTGTTAGTGTTGTAGAGCAATGTTAGGGAAGTGTTAGTGTTGTAGAACAATGTTAGGGAAGTGTTAGTGTTGTAGAACAATGTTAGGGAAGTGTTAGTGTTGTAGAACAATGTTAGGGAAGTGTTAGTGTTGTAGAACAATGTTAGGGAAATGTTAGTGTTGTAGAACAATGTTAGGGAAGTGTTAGTGTTGTAGAACAATGTTAGGGAAGTGTTAGTGTTGTAGAACAATGTTAGGGAAGTTTTTAGTGTTGTAGAACATGTTAGGGAAAGTGTTAGTGTTGTTGAACAATGTTAGGGAATTGTTAGTGTTGTAGAACAAAGTTAGGAAGTGTTAGTGTTGTAGAAAAAATGTTAGGGAAGTGTTAGTGTTGTAGAACAATGTTAGGGAAAAAAAGTGTTAGTGTTGTAGAAACAATGTTAGGGAAGTGTTAGTGTTGTAGAACAATGTTAGGGAGTGTTAGTGTTGTAGAACAATGTTAGGGAAGTGTTAGTGTTGTAGAACAATGTTAGGGGAAATGTTAGTGTTGTTGAACAATGTTAGGGAAATGTTAGTGTTGTAGAACAATGTTAGGGAAGTGTTAGTGTTGTTAGAACAATGTTAGGGAAGTGTTAGTGTTGTAGAACAATGTTTTGGGAAGTGTTAGTGTTGTAGAACAATGTTAGGGAAAGTGTTAGTGTTGTAGAACAATGTTAGGGAAGTGTTAGTGTTGTAGAACAATGTTAGGGGAAATGTTAGTGTTGTAGAACAATGTTAGGGAAGTGTTAGTGTTGTAGAACAATGTTAGGGAAGTGGGTTTGTGTTTGTAGAACAATGTTAGGGAAGTGTTAGTGTTGTAGAAACAATGTTAGGGAAGTGTTAGTGTTGTAGAACAATGTTAGGGAAGTGTTAGTGTTGTAGAACCATGTTAGGGAAGTGTTAGTGTTGTAGAACAATGTTAGGGGAAATGTTAGTGTTGTAGAACAATGTTAGGGAAGTGTTAGTGTTGTAGAACAATGTTAGGGAAGTGTTAGTGTTGTAGAACAAAGTTAGGAAGTGTTGTGTTGTAGAACAATGTTAGGGAAGTGTTAGTGTTGTTGAACAATGTTAGGGAAGTGTTAGTGTTGTAGAACAATGTTAGGGAAGTGTTTAGTGTTGTAGAAAAAATGTTAGGGAAGTGTTAGTGTTGTAGAACAATGTTAGGGAAGTGTTAGTGTTGTAGAACAATGTTAGGGGAAGTGGGTTTGTGTTGTAGAACAATGTTAGGGAAGTGTTAGGTTGTAGAACATGTTAGGGAAGTGTTAGTGGTAGAACAATGTTAGGGGAAATGTTAGTGTTGTTGAAAATGTTAGGGAAGTGTTAGTGTTGTAGAACAATGTTTAGGAAGTGTTAGTGTTGTGAACAATGTTAGGGAAGTGTTAGTGTTGTAGAACAATGTTAGGGAAGTGTTAGTGTTGTAGAACAATGTTAGGGAAGTTTAGTGTTGTAGAACAATGTTAGGGAAGTGTTAGTGTTGTAGAACAATGTTAGGGAAGTGTTAGTGTTGTAGAACAATGTTAGGGAAGTGTTAGTGTTGTAGAGCAAAGTTAGGAAGTGTTAGTGTTGTAGAACAATGTTAGGGAAGTGTTAGTGTTGTAGAACAATGTTAGGGAATGTTATGTTGTAGAACAATGTTTTGGGGAAATGTTAGTGTTGAAGAACAATGTTAGGGAAGTGTTGTTTGTAGAAACAATGTTAGGGAAGTGTTAGTGTTGTAGAACAATGTTAGGGAAGTGTTAGTGTTGTAGAACAATGTTAGGGAAAGTGTTAGTGTTGTAGAACAATGTTAGGGAAGTGTTAGTGTTGTAGAAGCAAGTTAGGAAGTGTTAGTGTTGTAGAACAATGTTAGGGAAGTGTTAGTGTTGTAGAACAATGTTAGGGGAAGTGTTAGTGTTGTAGAGCAATGTTAGGGAGTTTAGTGTTGTAGAACAATGTTAGGGAAGTGTTAGTGTTGTGTAGAACAATGTTAGGGAAGTGTTAGTGTTGTTTGAACAATGTTAGGGAAGTGTTTGTGTTGTAGAACAATGTTAGGGAAGTGTTAGTGTTGTAGAACATTTTTAGGGAAGTGTTAGTGTTGTAGAACAATGTTAGGGAAGTGTTAGTTTTTGTAGAACAATGTTAGGGAAGTGTTAGTGTTGTAGAGCCCAAAGTTAGGGAAGTGTTAGTGTTGTAGAACAATGTTAGGGAAGTGTTAGTGTTGTAGAACAATGTTAGGGAAGTGTTAGTGTTGTAGAGCAATGTTAGGGAAGTGTTAGTGTTGTAGAACAATGTTAGGGAAGTGTTAGTGTTGTAGAACAATGTTAGGGAAGTGTTAGTGTTGTGAGCAATGTTAGGGAAAATGTTAGTGTTGTTTGAACAATGTTAGGGAAGTGTTAGTGTTGTAGAACAATGTTAGGGAAGTGTTAGTGTTGTAGAACAATGTTAGGGAAGTGTTAGTGTTGTAGAACAATGTTAGGGAAGTGTTAGTGTTGTAGAACAATGTTAGGGAAGTGTTAGTGTTGTAGAACAATGTTAGGGAAGTGTAGTGTTGTAGAACAATGTTAGGGAAGTGTTAGTGTTGTAGAACAATGTTTTGGGAAAATGTTAGTGTTGTAGAGCAATGTTAGGGAAGTGTTAGTGTTGTAGAACAATGTTAGGGAAGTGTTAGTGTTGTAGAACAATGTTAGGGAAGTGTTAGTGTTGTAGAGCAATGTTAGGGAAGTGTTAGTGTTGTAGAACAATGTTAGGGAAGTGTTAGTGGGTTTAGAACATTTTTAGGAAGTGTTAGTGTTGTAGAACAATGTTAGGGAAGTGTTAGTGTTGTAGAACAATGTTAGGGAAATGTTAGTGTTGTAGAACAATGTTAGGGGAAATGTTAGTGTTGTAGAACAATGTTAGGGAAGTGTTAGTGTTGTAGAACAATGTTAGGGAAGTGTTAGTGTTGTAGGAGCAATGTTAGGGAAGTGTTAAATGTTGTAGAACAATGTTAGGGAAGTGTTTGTGTTGTAGAACAATGTTAGGGAAGTGTTAGTGTTGTAGAGCAATGTTAGGGAAAGTGGGGTTAGTGTTGTAGAACAATGTAGGGAAGTGTTAGTGTTGTAGAACAATGTTAGGGAAGTGTTAGTGTTGTAGAACAATGTTAGGGAAGTGTTAGTGTTGTAGAACAATTCTTTGTTCCAATAATAATAATATTCGTATTTTTCAGTTAGTTTCCCGTTTCTTCCTGACAACGAACTTGACTTACAGAGGCCCGAAGTAATTCAAACTTTTCGTTAAGATTGACGAACTTTCAAGAAAGTAAGTACAGTAAGCTTGTAAGAAAGTAATTAATGTATGTATGTTCAAGGCTATGGATTTAAATATATGTTGTTTGCGAATGTAAAAGGTATTTAGACACATCTTGTGGTGAGAAGAGGCGTAGTGTGTATTATGGGATATATGTGCGAAGCAGACTTGAGTTTTTTATGTGTGTGTGTCGTACTTACCTGTTTTTGGTTGCAGGGGTCCAGTCATAGCTCCGGCACCGCCTCTTCATGGTCGCTACTAGGTCACTCTGTCCCGCTCCGTGAAAATTAATCATACCTCTTCTTAAAATTATGTATAGTTTCTGCCTCCTCTACCCCACTTTCCAGACGATTCCACTTCCTGATAACTCTATGACTGAAGAAATACTTCCCAACATCCCCGTGACTCATTTAGAATCTTCAAACCCCCAATTGTGACTCCTTGTTTCTGTGTCCCATCTCTGGAACATCCTCCCGAGTAATCTTGTCGATTACTCTCAGTATTTTATATGTCGTTATCATGTGTATCTGTGCGTGTATGTATGTACGTATATGGGGTGAGTGGGCGATCCATGTGTAGGCTGCGTATGTTAAAATGAGTAAGTGTGTGGAGAAAATATTAACATGTGTGTTGTAAATCTAATTATCTATATGGCAAAGACCATACAAAGCTTCAAACACACATGGACAGGTAACACAGACACAGGTACAGGTAACACCACACATACATGGGCAAGTAACACACACCCCTCATGGGCAGATAACAATTTCGTGAACAGATACATACATATGAACAGATACATACATAAGAGCAGATATATATGAACAATAATAAAAATAAACTGAAAGTTTTGTCATGAATAGTTAAATACATGAAACAAAACATAAAATAAAAAGTACCTTGCTTATTCCGTGAAATTTTTTTCTGCTCTGGTAAAAATGATATTGTTGACAAATGTTCTTGTTGGGCGATGATTTCAGGTTGTCCACTCTTATGTTGCTGCATAAATGTTTTTATAGTAAACTTAAGTTTACAAAAGTAAATAATCATAGTTATAATAATAAAAGTACACGTAACATCTTTAGTTTTTAATTCCCTCAGAAAGAGAGCGGCGAGTTTCGCCAAAGTGTTAGAGATTTACAAGAGGAAAAACGACACAGAGACGACTTAGAAACTTTAGTGACATAAGAAGTAGGAGTGTGTACAAGATTACTGCGAAGTGTATTAGTTAGATGAACAGCAAGATTTATATATCTAAAGGATGGAGGGTGTTCTTAAGATTTTGTAGATTGGAAACAGGGATTGCAAAGAATAGAAGACTTCACTGGAGATCTTAGATAGGGAGAGAAGCAAGTCTGCTTAGCACGAGAGTATGCAGAGCTTTTTGAGAGGGAGCCTAGACGCGGGGGTCATCTCACCAACATTAACCACGGATGTAGTCCCAGTCTACAAAGTTGGCAGTAAAGCAATAACAAAGAATTACAGACCGATAGCACTAACGTTCCGCATCATAAAAAATCTTCGAAAGGGTTGTAAGAAGCAAGATCGCCAACCACCTGAACTCTCAATACTTGCGCTACCCAGGGTAGCATGTATTTATAGCAGGTGGCTCCTGTCACTCACAAGAACTGAACCACTATGACATGGGTTGGATGAAGTGGAGAACAAACAAAATGTAGATGTAATATACACATTACACACTTTGCAGCAATCACTTTTACCACAGTTACCATCTACTTAAAGTTTTCAAATAAAGGAACACTTTGCTTAGTTGGTTCATTTTAAACAAAAGCCCGATGTTAAAAAATAGATTATAAAGGGAAAGTAAGCTAGAAGGGTTGAACATGAGTAGGACCCGCCTAGCCTGGGTTATTAGTGATGAGAATATCATCAAATATTTCAGGAAAATTTTATCAGTAAAGGGAATTAAGGAAACATGATGTGTGACAAAATGTGTAGCGCTGCAACAAAGGAAGTAATGTATATAACATGTCACAACATGTGTAGCGCTGCAAACAAAGGAAGATAAGGATGTATAACATGTCACAAACATTTTACTGTGGCAACGTCTGGCTCTCCATCAGCTTTGTCACGACGTTACAAAGAATACAGGAACACAGCGAGGTACATATAGGGAAATTTCATGGTCTTAGTGCAAGAGAGAAGTTTTTTATGGGTCTAATTGATTGATTTTTTTTAAAAATAAATGTTGGAAGTCATTCTCTGTCTGGACAATTAATAGTTTTTTAACATCAAGTGAAAAACTTAAAAAACCTTAAAAATATACAAGTGAAAAATTCGTCAGTTTTGATTCACTTTACAAGATATTTTGTCTCTGAGAAACTAAAAATTATATTTAAAAATTGTTCATGTATTTTAAATATTTATTATTATTTTTTATATACTGTGATATGGACCTTTCATTGTTTACATTACTGTGATATGTGACCTTTCATTGTTTACATTAAATGTGATATGTGACCTTATTGTTTACATTACTGTGATATGTGACCTTTCATTGTTTTCAAATTTCTGTGATTATGTGACCTTTCATTGTTTACATTACTGTGGTATGTGACCTTTCATTGTTTACATTACTGTGGTATTGTGGGCTTTCATTGTTTACATTACTGTGATATGTGACCTTTCATTGTTTACATTACTGTGATATGTGACCTTTCATTGTTTTACATTACTTGATATGTGACCTTTCATTTTTTTACATTACTGTGGAAATGTGCCCTTTTTTTCTTTGTTTACATTACTGGATTTTGTGACCTTTCATTGTTTACATTACTGTGATATGTGCCCTTTAAATGTTTACATTACTGTGATATGTGACCTTTCATTTTTTTACATTACAGGGTAGGACTTTCATTTTTACATTACTGTGTATGTGACTTCTTTGGAGAATAACTGTGTGACTTTCATTAATATTGTTTAGATTTACATTATATAAAACACACAATCCAGGAAAAAATGACTTTTTCAGATCACTGATTATTTTTAATTATTATTTTGAATAACTCTAAATAGGGGAAAGGGAAGGTAACAAACAAAATGGTTTTTATGGTGCCATGAAGTTGATGGTGCCATGAATGTGATGGTGCAGAAGTTGATGGTGCCATGAATGTTCAAAGTAAAAGGAATGGAGGGGAACGTTTACCATGGTACCTACATTGTTCTTTGTAAGGGGAAAAGGGAAGGGAACAATGGCCCATCCCCAGATGATGATACGGGAAAAGAGTATACAAGTTCAAGAAATGGTAAAATGCAATAAGTAATGGGGTGACGCATGTGCTCTGAGGATACCAAGCATGGATCATTTACAAGATATAGAGGAACAGTGATCATGCAGGATATGATACATGGATCAAAAGAAAAAAAGGGAACAATAAACAATGCGTAGTACTGTACATTGATCATAAAACAGGAAAAACAATCGCGATACCATAATAGATCATAAAGGAAAAAAGAACAATGCACATCCCTACTTAGATCATACCAGGAGGAATGAACAATGAAAAATGCATGATACCATACATATATCATAGGAGGAAAAGAAAGGAACGAACAGTGTATGGTACCATACAGATAAAAAAGAGGAAAGGCAATGAACAGTGCAGGGTTACCTTTCAAAATTTAATGCTCACCAGTTAGGGCTTGACAATGTTTTAAACTGAGAGCGAAACGTTTGCCCAATAAAATTTGCACATTGTTCATTAATTCAAATTGATGGTAATTCTGATATTACTATCAAGTTCCCTTTATTATCATTATCCATAACATTTATCTCAGAGTTGCGCTAGATAATAACTTCAATCGATTTAATCAAGCCTTACATTAGAATTGACTTAATGTCATGAATTAATCATTTTAGTGACTTATATTAACCCATAAGGTTTTGAGAAGGTAATCAAAAACTGATAACAAATACAATGTTTTTAGTGACTAACATTGATCTACTACCACAATGTTTTTAGTGACTAACATTGATCTACTACCACAATGTTTTTAGTGACTAACATTGATCTACTACCACAATGTTTTTAGTGACTAACATTGATCTACTACCAAAATGTTTTTAGGGGAAAACATTGATCTACTACCACAATGTTTTTAGTGACTAACATTGATCTACCACCACAATGTTTTTAGTAACTAACATTGATCTACAACCACAATGTTTTTAGTGACTAACATTGATCTACAACCACAATGTTTTTAGTAACTAACATTGATCTACAACCACAATGTTTTTAGTAACTAACATTACTACAACCACAATGTTTTTAGTGACAAACATTGATCTACAACCACAATGTTTTTAGTAACTAACTTTGGGATCTACAACCACAATGTTTTTAGTGACTAACATTGATCTACAACCACAATGTTTTTAGTGACTAACATTGATCTACAACCAATGTTTTTAGTGACAAAACATTGATCTACAACCACAATGTTTTAGTGACTAACATTGATCTACCACCACAGTGTTTTAGTGACTAACATTGATCTACAACCACAATGTTTTTAGTGACTAACATTGATCTACCACCACAATGTTTTTAGTGACTAACATTGATCTACAACCACAATGTTTTTAGTGACTAACATTGATCTACCACCACAATGTTTTTGTGACTAACATTGATCTACAACCACAATGTTTTTAGTGACTAACATTGATCTACAACCACAATGTTTTTAGTGACTAACATTGATCTACAACCACAATGTTTTTAGTGACTAACATTGATCTACAACCACAATGTTTTTAGGGGACTAACTTTGATCTACAACCACAATGTTTTTAGTGACTAACATTGATCTACCACCACAATGTTTTTAGTGACTAACATTGATCTACCACCACAGTGTTTATAGTGACTAACATCGATCTACAACCACAATGTTTTTAGTAACTAACATTGGTCTACCACCACAATGTTTTTAGTGACTAACATTGATCTACCACCACAATGTTTTAGTGACTAACATTGATCTACAACCACAATGTTTTTAGTGACTAACATTGATCTACAACCACAATGTTTTTAGTGACTAACATTGATCTACAACCACAGTGTTTTAGTGACAAACATTGATTACAACCACAATGTTTTTTAACTAACATTGATCTACCCCCCCAATTTGTTTTAGTAACTAACAATTGATTTTCCACCAAAATGTTTTTAGTAACTAACATTGATCTAAAACCCACAATGTTTTTAGTAACTAACATTGATCTACCACCACAATGTTTTTAGTGACTAACATTGATCTACCACCACAGTGTTTTTAGTGACTAACATTGATCTACCACCACAATGTTTTTAGTGACTAACATTGATTACAACCATAATGTTTTTAGTGACTAACATTGATCTACCACCACATTTTTTTTTAGTGACTAACATTGATCTACCACCACAATGTTTTTAGTGACTAACATTCATCTACAACCATAATGTTTTTAGTGACTAACATTCATCTACAACCATAATGTTTTTAGTGACTAACATTGATCTACAACCACAATGTTTTTAGTGACTAACATTGATCTACAACCACAATGTTTTTAGTGACAACATTCATTACCACCACAATTTTTTTAGTGACTAACATTCTCTACAACCATAATGTTTTTAGTCTAACATTGATCTGCACCCAATGTTTTAGTGACTAACATTTGACCCTACAACACAAATTTTTTGTGATAACATTGGTCTACAACATAATGCAGCGAAATATAACTAGTCATTCTTTACTTAACTGTGGGTCACAAAAGAGAAAATGTTGCGAAAATTTTTAAATTACTTATAAGTTTTATACTGAGGTGGAAGAAGGGTTGTTGTTACCTCTGATGTGGGAAGGGCAGTTGCTGTTGCTCTTGATGTGGAGGAAGGCCGCTATTACCATTGATGTAGGAAGGGAGGCTGCAGTAACACTTGATGTGGGAAGAGACGTTGCTGTTGGTCTTGGTATGTTAAGGGATGGTGCTGTTACCCTTGATGTGGGCGGGGAGGTTGCAGTTACACTTGATGTGCGAAGGGAGGTTGCTGTCAGCCTGGCTGAATCAGCTGTCAGCCTGACTCACCCAGCTGTCGACCTCGAGGAGTTTGCTGCACTAAACTTGCCATAGTTAAAGTTTATTAATTAATATTAATATATTAATGAGGAAGTTGTGGACCTAGAGAGGTAATACACAGAGCAGTTAACTGAGATAATTAGGCTTGACCCAAGGAAGGTGACGTTATCTGTAATTCCTTGGAACAAGAGCCCTTCACCAACTTCGTGATTTTCCTCCCCTCCTACCCCTAAGAAAGTGAGTTTTTTTTAAAAAATGCAGAACCATATTATATTATACGTGAGAATCAGAATTTATCATCAAGATAAATATTACGTTGCATTTATATTTCAGAATTAACATAATAAATACGAATGTTCATATTATGAAGATATTACAAATAAATTTATGTGGTTAAGTTTGATATTATAAAATGTCTGAATGAAAACCATAACAGAGGAAATACAAAAGAAATACAATATTACCCAAGTTAGTATAATGTTCAGAGTTGATTTACATGTTAATATGTGAGGTGATGTTGAGATGAAGGTGTAAAGTGAACTACATGTTAATATGTGAGGTGATGTTCAGGTGAAGGCGTAAGGTGAACTACATGTTAATATGTGAGGTGATGTTGAGGTGAACTACATGTTAATATGTGAGGTGATGTTGAAGTGAACATGTAAGGTGAACTACATGTTAATATGTGAGGTGATGTTGAGGTGAAAGTGTAAGATGAACTACATGTTAACATGTGAGGTGATGTTGAGGTGAAGGTGTAAGGTGAACAACAGGTGACTTACACAGGTGAGTATGTAATAACATTATTATTGTTGGTGTAAGAGTGAACTACACCTGAAAGTGTATTGTTGTATACATTTGAAGGTTCAGTGTGTAGGCACACTAACCATCAAGGTTCAGTGTGTAGCCACACTAACCATCAAGGTTCAGTGTGTAGCCACACTAACCATCAAGGTTCAGTGTGTAGCCACACTAACCATCAAGGTTCAGTGTGTAGCCACACTAACCATCAAGGTTCAGTTTGTAGCCACACTAACCATCAAGGTCAGTGTGTGCCACACTAACCATCAAGGTTCAGTGTGTAGGCACACTAACCATCAAGGTTCAGTGTGTAGCCACACTAACCATCAAGGTTCAGTGTGTAGGCACACTTACCATCAAGGTTCAGTGTGTAGCCACACTAACCATCAAGGTTCAGTGTGTAGCCACACTAACCATCAAGGTTCAGTGTGTAGGCACACTAACCATCAAGGTTCAGTGTGTAGCCACACTAACCATCAAGGTTCAGTGTGTAGCCACACTAACCATCAAGGTTCAGTGTGTAGCCACATTAACCATCAAGGTTCAGTGTGTAGCCACACTAACCATCAAGGTTCAGTGTGTAGGCACACTAACCATCAAGGTTCAGTGTGTAGGCACACTAACCATCAAGGTTCAGTGTGTAGCCACACTAACCATCAAGGTTCAGTACGTAGCCACATTAACCATCAAGGTTCAGTGTGTAGCCACACAAAACCCTCAAGGTTCAGTGTGTGGACACTAACCATCAAGGTTCAGTGTGTAGCCACACTAACCATCAAGGTTCAGTGTGTAGCCACACTAACCATCAAGGTTCAGTGTGTAGCCACCTAACCATCAAGGTTCAGTGTGTAGGCACCTAACCATCAAGGTTCAGTGTGTAGCCACACTAACCATCAAGGTTCAGTGTGTAGCCACACTAACCATCAAGGTTCAGTGTGTAGCCACACTAACCATCAAGGTTCAGTGTGTAGGCACACTAACCATCAAGGTTCAGTGTGTAGCCACATAACCCTCAAGGTTCAGTGTGTGCCACCCCTAACCCTCAAGGTTCAGTGAGTAGCCACATAACCATCAAGGTTCAGTGTGTAGGCACACTAACCATCAAGGTTCAGTGTGTAGGCACACTAACCATCAAGGTTCAGTGTGTAGGCGCACTAACCATCAAGGTTCAGTGTGTAGGCACACTAACCATCAAGGTTCAGTGTGTAGGCACACTAACCATCAAGGTTCAGTGTGTAGGAACACTAACCATCAAGGTTCAATGCGTAGCACGGAAAGTCAAGGTTCAGTGCATAGCCACACTGACCATCAAGGTTCAGTGTGTAGCACACGACCATCAGGTTCAGTGTGTAGGGGACACTAACCATCAAGGTTCAGTGTGTAGCCACACGGACCATTAAGGTTTAGTACGTAGCACACGGACCATCACGTTCAGTAGTAGCCACACAGACCCTCAAGGTTCGTGTGTAGGCCCCACTGACCATCAAGGTTCAATGCGTTGCACGGAAAATCAAGGTTCAGTGCATAGCCACACTGACCATCAAGGTTCAGGTGTTAGCCACACTGACCATCAAGGTTCAGTGTGTAGGCACACTAACCAATCAAGGTTCAGTGTGTAGGCACACTAACCATCAAGGTTCAGTGTGTTAGGCAAACTAACCATCAAGGTTCCATCAAGGTTCAGTGTGTAGGCACACGGACCATCAAGATTCAGTGTGTAGCCACACTGACCATCAAGGTTCAAAGTGTAGGCACACTAACCATCAGATTCAGTGTGTAGCACAAAGGACCATCAAGGTTCAGTGTGTAGCCACACGGACCATCACTATTCAGTACGTAGCTACACTGACCATCACTGTTCAGTACGTAGCCACACGAACCATCAAGGTTCAGTACGTATCCACACAGACCATCAAGGTTCAGTACGTAGCCATACGAACCATCAAGGTTCAGTACTTAGCCACACGTATCATCAAGGTTCAGTATGTAGTCACACTGACCATCAAGGTTCAGTACGTAGCCACAATGACCATCAGGGTTCAGTACGTAGCTACACTGACCATCAGTGTTCAGTACGTAGCCACACGAACCATCAAGGTTCAGTGCGTAGCCACACAGACCATCAAGGTTCAGTACGTAGCCATACGAACCATCAAGGTTCAGTAATTAGCCACACTGACCATCAAGGTTCAGTGTGTAGGCACACTAACCATCAAGGTTCAGTGTGTAGCCACACTAACCATCAAGGTTCAGTGTGTAGCCACACTAACCATCAAGGTTTTAGTGAGTAGCCACACTAACCATCAAGGTTTTAGGTGTGTAGGCACACTAACCATCAAGGTTCAGTGTGTAGGCACACTAACCATCAAGGTTCAGTGTGCAGGCGCACTAACCATCAAGGTTCAGTGTGTAGGCACACTAACCATCAAGGTTCAGTGTGTAGGCACACTAACCATCAAGGTTCAGTGTGTAGGAACACTAACCATCAAGGTTCAATGCGTAGCACGGAAAGTCAAGGTTCAGTGCATAGCCACACTGACCATGAAGGTTCAGTGTGTAGCCACACTGACCATCAAGGTTCAGTGTGTAGGCACACTAACCATCAAGGTTCAGTGTGTAGCCACACGGACCATTAAGGTTCAGTACGTAGCAACACGGACCATCACTGTTCAGTACGTAGCCACACAGACCATCAAGGTTCAGTGTGTAGGCACACTGACCATCAAGGTTCAATGCGTTGCACGGAAAATCAAGGTTCAGTGCATAGCCACACTGACCATGAAGGTTCAGTGTGTAGCCACACTGACCATCAAGGTTCAGTGTGTAGGCACACTAACCATCAAGGTTCAGTGTGTAGCCACCCCGGACCATTTAGGTTCAGTACGTGCAACACGGGGCCATCACTGTTCAGTACGTTAAACCACACAGACCATCAAGGTTCAGTGTGTAGGCACACTAACCATCAAGGTTCAGTGTGTAGCCACACGGACCATTAAGGTTCAGTACGTAGCAACACTGACCATCAAGGTTCAGTGTGTAGCCACACTGACCATCAAGGTTCAGTGTGTAGGCACACTAACCATCAAGGTTCAGTGTGTAAGCACACTAACCATCAAGGTTCAGTGTGTAGGCAAACTAACCATCAAGGTTCCATCAAGGTTCAGTGTGTAGGCACACGGACCATCAAGATTCAGTGTGTAGCCACATTGACCATCAAGGTTCAATGTGTAGGCACACTAACCATCAAGATTCAGTGTGTAGCCACACGGACCATCAAGGTTCAGTGTGTAGCCACACGGACCATCACTATTCAGTACGTAGCTACACTGACCATCACTGTTCAGTACGTAGCCACACGAACCATCAAGGTTCAGTACGTATCCACACAGACCATCAAGGTTCAGTACGTAGCCATACGAACCATCAAGGTTCAGTACTTAGCCACACGTATCATCAAGGTTCAGTATGTAGTCACACTGACCATCAAGGTTCAGTACGTAGCCACAATGACCATCAGGGTTCAGTACGTAGCTACACTGACCATCAGTGTTCAGTACGTAGCCACACGAAGCATCAAGGTTCAGTGCGTAGCAACACAGACCATCAAGGTTCAGTACGTAGCCATACGAACCATCAAGGTTCAGTACTTAGCCACACTGACCATCAAGGTTCAGTACGTAGCCTCACGGACCATCAGGGTTCAGTACCTAGCCACACGAACCATCAAGTTTCAGTACGTAGCCATACGAACCATCAAGGTTCAGTACTTAGCCACACGGACCATCAGGGTCCAGTATGTAGCCACACTGACCATCAAGGTCCAGTACGTTGCCACACGGACCATCAAGGTTCAGTACGTAGCCTCACGGACCATCAAGGTTCAGTACCTAGCCACACGAAATATCGAGGTTCAGTATGTAGCCACACGCATCATCAAGGTTCAGTACGTAGCCACACGCATCATCAAGGTTCAGTATATAGCCACACTACCCATCAAGGTCCAGTACGTAGCCACACTAACCATCAAGGTTCAGTACGTAGCCACACTAACCATCAAGGTTCAGTACGTAGCCACACTAACCATCAAGGTTCAGTACGTAGCCACACTAACCATCAAGGTCCAGTACGTAGCCACACTAACCATCAAGGTTCAGTACGTAGCCACACTAACCATCAAGGTTCAGTACGTAGCCACACTAACCATCAAAGTTCAGTACGTTGCCACACGGACCATCATGAACTCTTTTTTACAAATAAATCATTTGTTCCAATGTTACACTGATTAATAATAAACGTTCATAGGATATTTCATATTAGAACTGGAGGGTTGAAAATGTGCAGTATAATAATGAAGTTATTTATCTTAGCAACTAAGTTTATACAGTGAGAGTAAACAACATATTTATTATTTATAGAGCAGCTTCTCACTACCATTTATGGCAACGTTTCTGAGTCCAGTTTATCCAGGTTGGGATTTTTTTTTGTAATTTCTAATATATAATGAAGGACAAATCATTAATTCTGTGATAATATTGGTAGGATACTGAGAATATATTAGGTAAAAGGACACATGTGCAATAACCAGACGTATTATTGCTTTGTTAAATCTATACAAACAATAAAAGGACGCAGTATATGTAACAAAATAATGTGAAAAATCTAAAGGAGTAACGTTTCTGGCACTACTTCTACTACTACTACTACTACTACTGCTGCTACTACTGCTAGTACTACTTCTACTACTACTACTACTACTACTACTACGACTACTGCTACTACTACTTCACCACCACCCCATCACAACTACCTCCACCACCACAACTACCACGACCAGCAACATGTGTCCTTTCACTTAATCACTAAATCTCTTTGAACTCTTTTACTTAAGATTCACGAGGCTGAATGTTTGATCACACTTGTAAGTGAAGGAGACAAATAAATATGTGTAAATAACAGCCTATAGTAAACAATGAAACATGTTAAAGTTAAGAAGATCAATTATTTCTAAATGAACTTGTAGTTAGTTAAGTGTTCTGAAGTGATTCAGAAAAGTAAATGTTGAATAATTAACTACAACATCAGGTCTCAGTAATATTGTGTTCTCTTGTTATGAGGATGAAAACAAGAGAATGCAGAGTGCAGTTTACAAGAACATTTTCAGAACAAACTTTTCACGTTACAGTGGTTCTATCAGTCAATGTTTGTGCTCCTTGACAATGTGTAAAAATACGCTCTACATTTACACTCATTTAGCAAAATATTATCATATAATGAAAGAAAAAAATGGTTTTAAACTTGATCATTTGAGGTGGACGTTGAGAGTTGTGAAGCCCAAACACAGCATTACCTCAGAGAGGAACTTAACTCTTCAAATGTAGCAACATCATGAAGCACTGACCATATATGATATTACAACACAAGTGTTTAAATATCAGTATATACAAACAGATGTAATTATAGGGGAGGACACAGAAATCTGCGGGAAGTAAATACATCCGCCCGGGAAGACTAGAAACAGTGCAGCCAGAAGAGAAGAACTCCTTTACCTAGACCACCATGGTGAAGCCATTGTTTTTTATTTTAGTCGTCTATTTAAATGTCATTGGTTTTTATGTTCTTATTAAAGTTTTTCTGTATTTTCTTTCATATATGTGCGTGATATCAGTGTGTTTATACGTGTAACTTCCTTATTTATTGTGTTAAACATGATCTTTGCATCACTGGTGTTATTATATATAAGCATAACTCTGATACTGTTAGGCATAACAGGGTTATTGTTGCATCCTTAATAATTCTATATATAAAAGAGTGATATTTGCTTTTCTAATTTTACTAGTTATAATGTTGTGATCTTTGCAGCTCTTTATGTTACTATGTATAAGCGTAACATTTATATCTCTGGTATTACTGCATATAACCCAGGGATCTTTGTATCTCTGACAGCACTAGCAAAGGTTTTTTGGTAGTATGTAAATGTATCTCTCCATCCATTTCCTTATTCAACAGTTTCTCCTACAATAACTTTACAGATTATAAGTACAGAATTTTGTTGTCAGAAATTCAGATTGTTGACTCCACTTTTCTCTAGCTACTTTAACAATTTTGTTACATCACTTATCAAGGAATCAGTCTTAGTCTAAACCACCTGCACTCACTTTTTTTTTAAATTTTGGGACTTTGTACCATCTTACATTTGCCTGCATATGTACCCTCCTGAAGCGCATGTAGTGTCTCCCCCCTTCACTTCATAAAGACTTGCCTCGACTCTCTCAGTATCCTCACTTCTAGCTTCCTATAGCAATCCCTCCTCAGGATCTCGTGACAAGCAATTCATCCGTCTGTCTACTGTTGTCTTGCCTTCCCCACTTTCAGGTGGTCCCAGGCGACCTTGCTGGATTGGAATGATGTCTTTTCTAACAACGGTCGAGGCTTTCCTCGTGAAGGAAAAAGCAGGAGGATACACAGAGAAATTTTCTTGAAATTACACTCATCAAGACAAACATGACGTACACCAAGACACACAGCTATCGTATTCAGTGGAAATTTTTGTCCTACCTTACGTCACGTATATATATATATATATAAAATATATATATTTATATTATATATATAATATTATATATATATTATATATATAAAATATATATATATATTATATATATATTATATATATATATTTATATATATATATATATTTATATATTTTATATTTTATATATATAAAATTTTATGTATATATATCAGTTACGCAATTAGTAGCAAAAAGCGTATGTCTGAAAGTTATTGTGGAATGACTGCTGAATCTTAAGTTGGTGTAATAAGAGGTAAAAAATGCGTATTGGGGGATGGTATAATAACTAAAAAAAAAGAGTAATAATTATGAGAAAAACTGGTATGACTGCTAACAAAGGTTAACACACACAACACCCCACACACACACACACACACACACACACACACACACACACACACACACAAACAAACACACACACACACACACACACACACACACACACACACACACACTCACACACACACACACACACACACACACACACACACACACACACACACATGCACCAACATGTATGAGAGTCCCCTAGGAGCTAGAGACCACGTGGTTCTGTGCTTTGAATACATAGTAGAGCTGCAAGTGGAGAGAATAACAGGAGTAGAATGGGAAAAGCCTGACTATAAAAGAGGGGACTACATAGGGTTGAAGAACTTCCTGCGGGAGGTCCAGTGGGACAGAGAACTGGCAGGAAAGCCAGTAAATGAAATGATGGAATATGTAGCAACAAAATGCAAGGAGGCAGTGGAAAGGTTCATTCCCAAGGGCAACAGTAACAACGGGAAGACCAGAACAAGCCCCTGGTTTACCCGACGGTACAGAAGGCAGAGAACACACGAAAATAGGGAGATCAGTCGCAGAGCCAGGAACGAGTACGCACAGGTAAGGAGGGAGGCCCAGCGACAGTATGAAAATGACATAGCATCGAGAATCAAGACTGACCCGAAACTGTTGTATAGCCACATCAGGAGGAAGACAACAGTCAAAGACCAGGTGATCAGATTAAGGACAGAAGGTGGAGAACTCACAAGAAATGATCAGGAGGTATGTGAGGAGCTGAACAGGAGATTTAAGGAAGTTTTTACAGTAGAGACAGGAAGGGCTGTGGGAAGACAGCACAGAAGGGAACATCAAGAGGGAATATACCAACAAGTGTTGGATGACATACAAACAACTGAGGAGGAGGTGAAGAAGCTCTTAATGACCTTGACACCTCAAAGGCGATGGACCGGACAACATCTCCCCATGGTTCCTTAGAGAAGGAGCAGAGATGCTGTGTGTGCCTCTAACCACAATCTTCAACACATCCCTTGAAACTGGGCAACTACCTGAGAAATGGAAGACAGCTAATGTAGTCCCCCATATTTTAAGAAAGGAAACAGAAACGAGGCACTAAACTACAGACCTGTGTCTCTGACATGTATTGTGTGCAAAGTCATGGAGAAGATTATCAGGAGGAGAGTGGTCGAACACCTGGAAAGGAACAAGATTATAAATAAAAACCAGCATGGGTTCATGGAAGGCAAATCTTGTATCACAAACCTCCTGGAGTTTTTATGACAAGGTAAACAGAAGTAAGACACGAGAGAGAGGGTTGGGTAGATTGCATTTTCCTAGACTGCAGGAAGGCCTTTGACACAGTTCCCCACAAGAGATTAGTGCAGAAGCTGAGGATCAGGCACACGTAAAAGGAAGGGCACTGCAATGGATAAGGGAATACCTCACAGGGAGGCAGCAACGAGTCATGGTACGTGAAGAGGTATCACAGTGGGCGCCTGTTACGAGCGGGGTCCCACAGGGGTCAGTTCTAGGACCAGTGCTATTTTTGATATATGTGAACGACATGATGGAAGGAATAGACTCTGAAGTGTCCCTGTTCGCAGATGACGTGAAGTTGATGAGAAGAATTAAATCGGACGAGGATGAGGCAGGACTGCAAAGAGACCTGGAGAGGCTGGACATGTGGTCCAGTAACTGGCTCCTCGAATTCAATCCAGCCAAATGCAAAGTCATGAAGATTGGGGAGGGGCAAAGAAGACCGCAGACAGAATATAGGCTAGGTGGACAAAGACTACAGACCTCACTCAGAGAGAAAGACCTTGGGGTGACCATAACACCGAGCACATCACCGGAGGCACACATCAACCAAATAACCGCTGCAGCATACGGGCGCCTGGCAAACCTGAGAATAGCGTTCCGATACCTTAATAAGGAATCGTTCAAGACACTGTACACTGTGTATGTTAGACCCATACTGGAGTATGCAGCACCAGTCTGGAACCCACACCTGGTCAAGCACGTCAAGAAGTTAGAGAAAGTACAAAGGTTTGCAACAAGGCTAGTCCCAGAGCTCAAGGGAATGTCGTACGAAGGAAAGGTTAAGGGAAATCGGACTGACGACACTGGAGGACAGAAGGGTCAGGGAGACATGATAACGACATACAAGATACTGCGGGGAATAGACAAGGTGGACAGAGATAGGATGTTCCAGAGAGGGGACACAGGGACAAGGGGTCACAACTGGAAGCTGAAGACTCAGACGAGTCACAGGGACGTTAGGAAGTATTTCTTCAGTCGTAGAGTTGTCAGCAAGTGGAATAGCCTAGCAAGTGAAGTAGTGGAGGCAGGAACCATACATAGTTTTAAGAAGAGGTATGACAAAGCTCAGGAGCAGAGAGAGAGAGGATCCAGTAGCGATCAGTGAAGAGGCGGGGCCAGGAGCTGAGTCTCGACCCCTGCAACCACAATTAGGTGAGTACAATTAGGTGAGTACACACATACACACGTACACTCACGTGTGTATGTGTATGTGTATCCCCGCCCGTGGTATGGACTGTATATGATAAGGCCGAGGCCAGAAATTTGTGATGCCAATCACAGTGATCTAAATCGGAGCCAGGAGCTGAGTCTCGACCTTCACAAACACATCTCAGTGAGAATAAGTCGGTGAATACACGAACAAACACACACATACAAACACACACACTGTTTAGGAGGCGGGAAACAGGTATAAGGGAGTTAAAATTTTGCATATAAACTTCTGAAAGGTTAATCAGCAGAATGAAAAGTGTAGGTTCGATCCTCCGTCTGATTAGCGCAAGACAATCGCTTTAAAATTCTTTATAAAATTTTCAAATGACAAGAAAAAAAGTTATGAAGACAAGATAACACCGTCATCCAGCCGGAAAAAAAAGACAATCATTATTAAACCTGAAGAAAAACGAGGCAGCTGCTGTCTCGCCTAAACAGGAAAAACGTCAAACAGTCGTCAACAAGACTGATGAGAAAGAAAGTAAAAAACAACAGTCATCATCCAGCCTTAATTAAATAATGAAAACAACAAAGGAGAGAGACATTGTTAAGCTGGAAAAAAAATTAAACACAATGAACAAGACTTAAGTGTTTTTTCATATATATATATACTGAGAGGTTGCTTGAGTGGTGTGTAGTGTGCTGGTACTGACAGGTTGCTTGAGTGGTGTGTAGGGGTGCTGTACTGAGGGGTTTTGCTTGAGTGGTTTAGTGTGTCTGGTACTGACAGGTTGCTTGAGTGGTGTGTAGTGTGCTGGTACTGAGCAGGTTGCTTGAGTGGTGTGTAGTGTGCTGGTACTGACAGGTTGCTTGAGTGGTGTGTAGTGTGCTGGTACTGACAGGTTGCTTGAGTGGTGTGTAGTGTGCTGGTACTGACAGGTTGCTTGAGTGGTGTGTAGTGTGCTGGTACTACAGGTTGCTTGATGGTGTGTAGTGTGCTGGTACTGACAGGTTGCTTGAGTGGTGTGTAGTGTGCTGGTACTGACAGGTTGCTTGAGTGGTGTGTAGTGTGCTGGTACTGACAGGTTGCTAGAGTGGTGTGTAGTGTGCTGGTACTGACAGGTTGCTTGAGTGGTGTGTATTTTGCTGGTACTGAGAGAGGTTGCTTAAAGGGGTGTTTTTGTGCTGGAAACTGACAGGTTGCTTGAGTGGTGTGTAGTGTGCTGGTACTGACAGGTTGCTTGAGTGTGTGTAGTGTGCTGGTACTGAGAGGTTGTTGAGTGGTGTGTAGTGTGCTGGTACTGACAGGTTGCTTGAGTGGTGTGTAGTGTGCTGGTACTGACAGGTTGCTTGAGTGGTGTGTAGTGTGCTGGTACTGACAGGTTGCTTGAGTGGTGTGTAGTGTGCTGGTACTGACAGGTTGCTTGAGTGGTGTGTAGTGTGCTGGTACTGACAGGTTGCTTGAGTGGTGTGTAGTGTGCTGGTACTGACAGGTTGCTTGAGTGGTGTGTAGTGTGCTGGTACTGACAGGTTGCTTGAGTGTGTGTAGTGTGCTGGTACGACAGGTTGCTTGAGTGGTGTGTAGTGTGCTGGTACTGACAGGTTGCTTGAGTGGTGTGTAGTGTGCTGGTACTGACAGGTTGCTTGAGTGGTGTGTAGTTTTGCTGGTACTGACGGGTTGCTTGAGGGGTGTTTTAGTGTGCTGGTACTGACAGGTTGCTTGAGTGGTGTGTAGTGTGCTGGTACTGACAGGTTGCTTGAGTGGTGTGTAGTGTGCTGGTACTGACAGGTTGCTTGAGTGGTGTGTAGTGTGCTGGTACTGACAGGTTGCTTGAGTGGTGTGTAGTGTGCTGGTACTGACAGGTTGCTTGAGTGGTGTGTAGTGTGCTGGTACTGACAGGTTGCTTGAGTGGTGTGTAGTGTGCTGGTACTGACAGGTTGCTTGAGTGGTGTGTAGGGGTGCGTACTGAGAGGTTGTTGAGTGGTGTGTAGTGTGCTGGTAAATTTAAAATCGTTTTTCTGTGTGGGGTTTCTTCTCCTGTGTACAACAACGTGTGTGGTGTGTGATATTTTCTTTATGTACTTATTGTTCTCAGTATGTATATTCTATATATATATATTTAATATAAAATATATATAATATATATATATATATAATAATATATTATATATAATTTATGTTTGTCTGTACAAGATATGCACTCAATAAAACATAAAAAAAAAATCGGGTTTGTGATTTTGAAAAGCCTACTGTGTGGGCGAAACGTTGCCCAATAAAGGATCAAAATTAAACTGAAATATGTGTTTATATTTCCAGCTCTGGGTAAAAATGAAAACTGTATCATTAAACATATATTACAACCGATTTGTTGACAGGACAACGACAGGTTTTTTCCTTTGTTCTCTGTAACTGTCAGCTTTGGCATTTCCGAGAATATTTTTTTGCAACCCCACCATAAGCATACCAGGCATTTTTCCTCCTCATTAACTAGTATACAGTTAAACTCCTCATCTCAAATAAGCTCACGAATCTGTAGATCAACAAATTCATCCCCATTGATTTTTGCTTCACTGTCCCTCAAGTATTTACCTCCGAGGTTCTTCAATGTTGCCGCCGTTTTGTCCATAACTTTAACGTGTAAGAATTGTAACAAAATCTTGCTCGAGTCTTGAACATTTTTTGTTCAAGGATTCATTGAGTGTCAGGGTAACAACAAGTCCTTGTCCGGATATCCTATTCACAAAGAAAACAGCAATACTTAGTGTAGCCTCGTTGTTGCTGCAATACAAGCAACTTCATTCACCACGAAGCTTTCACTGTTGTTGGTTGTGAGGGAAAAGTCAGTTCTGCACAAATAATAACAAAAGTTATCAATACTGTTCACGCAGTTATGGGGCAACTTTTTCCAAATTTAGCTGAAAATGTCACATCCAAAGCAAATAGGAAACTGATTTTGACACGCGAGCATGCAATGACTTACGGGAATGTACTGAAATAGTCTAGTAAGTAATTAGGTTAATATAGTATCTAAATTTTGTCGTCAGACTTGACTTAAAAACAAACGGTGCCATAACCAAAGAAAGTTATAAAAATTGGGTTTTTCCTTTCAGCACCACCCGGCCCCCATCATCACCTCCAGTCCGTTATTTTTGATTGATTCATGGCACAGTCAATGTTCTGTTGTTCCCTCCAATCCTTTTTACTTTGATACATTCATGGCACCATCAATGTTCTGTTGTTCCCTCCATTCCTGTTACTTTGATACATTCATGGCACCATCAATATTCTGTTTTCCCTCCATTCCTGTTGCTTTGATACATTCATGGCACCATCAATATTCTGTTGTTCCCTCCATTCCTGTTACTTTGATACATTCAGGGCACCATCAATGTTCGGTTGTTCCCTCCATTCCTGTACTTTGATACATTCATGGCACCATCAATATTCTGTTGTTCCCTCCATTCCTTTACTTTGATACATTCATGGCACCATCAATATTCTGTTGTTCCCTCCATTCCTGTTTACTTTGATACATTCATGGCACCATCAATATTCTGTTGTTCCCTCCATTCCTTTTTACTTTGATACATTCATAAGGCACCATCAATATTCTGTTTTCCCTCCATTCCTGTTACTTTGATACATTCATGGCACCATCAATATTCTGTTGTTCCCTCCATTCCTGTTACTTTGATACATTCATGGCACCATCAATATTCTGTTGTTCCCTCCATTCCTGTTACTTTGATACATTCATGGCACCATCAATATTCTGTTGTTCCCTCCATTCCTGTTACTTTGATACATTCATGGCACCATCAATATTCTGTTGTTCCCTCCATTCCTGTTACTTTGATACATTCATGGCACCATCAATATTCTGTTGTTTCCTCCATTCCTGTTACTTTGATACATTCATGGCACCATCAATATTCTGTTGTTCCCACCATTCCTGTTACTTAGTGGTCATTCAAAAATAATTGAAAATAATTCACTGATGTTGGAAAAAGTCTTGTTTATTCCCTTGGTGATTGTTGTATTGTTTATATAATGTAACTCCATAGACAAATATTAATGAAGGTCACACAAGTTATTCTCCAATGAAAGGTCACCTACCACAGTAATGTAAACAATGAAAGGTCACCTACCACAGTAATGTAAACAATGAAAGGTCACCTACCACAGTAATGTAAACAATGAAAGGTCACCTACCACAGTAATGTAAACAATGAAAGGTCACCTACCACGTAATGTAAACAATTTAAAGGTCACCTACCACAGTAATGTAACATGAAAGGTCACCTACCCCGTAATGTAAACAAGAAGGTCACCTACCACAATAATGTAAACAATGAAAGGGGGCACCTACCACAGTAATAAAACAATGAAGGTCACCTACCACAGTAATGTAAACAATAAAAAGTCCCTACCACAGTAAAGTAAACAAAAAAGGTCATACCACAGTAATGTAAAAAATGAAAGGTCACCTTACCACAATAATGTAAACAATAAAAGGTCACCTACCCACAAGTAATGTAAAACAATAAAAGGTCACTACCACAGTAATGTAAACAAAAAAGGTCACCTACCACAGTAATGTAAACAATAAAAGGTCACATACCACAGTAAATGTAAACAATAAAAGGTCACCTACCACAGTAATGTAAACAATAAAAAGGGCACATAAACCCCAGTAATGTAAACAATAAAAGGTCACATACCACAGTAATGTAAACAATAAAAGGTCACCTACCACAATAATGTAAAACAATAAAAGGTCACATACCACAGTAATGAAAACAATAAAAGGTCACCTAAACCCCATAATGTAAACAATAAAAGGCACATACCACAGTAAAAGTAAACAATAAAGGTCACCTACCACAGTAATGTAAAAATAAAAGGTCACCACCACAGTAATGTAAACAATAAAAGGTCACTACCACAATAATGTAAACAATAAAAGGTCACCACCACAATAATGTAAACAATAAAAGGCCACCTTCCACAATAAAGAAACAATAAAAGGTCACCTACCACAATAATGTAAACAATAAAAGGCCACCTACCACAATAATGTAAACAATAAAAGGCACCTACCACAATAATTAAACAAAAAAGGCCACCTACCACAATAATGTAAACAATAAAATGTCACCTACCACAATAATTTTAAACAATAAAAGGGCACCTACCACATAATGAAAACAATTAAAGGTCACCTACCACAGTAATGTAAACAATAAAAGGTCACCTACCACAGTAATGTAAACAATAAAAGGTCACCTACCACAGTAATGTAAACAATAAAAGGTCACATACCACAGTAATGTAAAAGAAAATAATAAATATTTCAAATGCAACAAAAATATTTAATAATCATTGTAGATTTTGGAGAGAAAATATCTGGTAAACGACTGAAGTTCTTCAACTTGATGTTTGAAGCTGTTAGACGTCTACAACACAATGACATGCCAACAATGACATGCCAACAATGACATTCCAACAATGACATTCCAACAATGACATTCCAACAATGACATTCCAACAATGACATTCCAACAATGCATTCCAACCAAAGACATTCCAACAATGACATTTCCCAAAATGACATTTCAACAATGACATTCCAACAATGAATTCCAACAATGACATTCCAACAATGACATTCCAACAATGACATTCCAACAATGACATTCCAACAATGACATTCCAACAATGACATTCCAACAATGACATTCCATCAATGACATTCCATCAATGACATTCCAACAATGACATTCCAACAATGACATCCAACAATGACATTCCAACAATGACATTCCAACAAGACATTCCATCAATGACATTCCATCAATGACATTCCAACAATGACATTCCAACAATGACATTCCAACAATGACATTCCAACAATGACATTCCAACAATGACATTCCAACAATGATATTCCAACAATGACATTCCAACAATGACATTCCAACAATGACATTCCAACAATGACATTCCACCAATGACATTCCACCAATGACTTTCCACCAATGACATTCCAACAATGACATTCCAACAATGACATTCCAACAATGACATTCCAACAATGACATTCCAACAAAAGACATTCCACCAATGACATTTCCCCCAATGACATTCCAACAATGACATTCCAACAAGACATTCCATCAATGACATTTCCCAAAAATGACATTCCAACAATGGGCATTCCAACAATGATAATTCCAACAATGACATTCCATCAATGACATTCCAACAATGACATTCCAACAATGACATTCCACAAGACATTCCAACAATGACATTTCCAACAATGACATTCCAACAATGATATTCCCCAAAAATGACATTTTCCAAAAATGACATTCCAACAATGACATTCCAACAATGACATTCCAACAATGACATTCCAACAATGACATTCCAACAATGACATTCCAACAATGACATTCCAACAATGACATTCCAACAATGACATTCCAACAATGACATTCCAACAATGACTTTTCAACAATGACATTCCAACAATGACATTCCAACAATGACATTCCAACAATAACATTCCAACAATGACATTCCAACAATGACATTCCAACAATGACATTCCAACAATGACATTCCAACAATGACATTCCAACAATGACATTTCAAAAATGACAATTCAACAATTTACATTCCACAATGACATTCCAACAATGACATTCCAACAATGACATTCCAACAAGACATTCCAACAAAGACATTCCAACAATGACATTCCAACAATGACATTCCATCAATGACATTTCCCTCAATGACATTCCAACAATGACATTCCAACAATGACATTCCAACAATGACATTCCAACAATGACATTCCAACAATGACATTCCACCAATGACATTCCACCAATGACATTCCAACAATGACATTCCAACAATGACATTTCAACATTTTGTTTTAAAAAAAACTGGGAATTAAGACAAAAAAACTGTGTCCCCGCAGCAAAACAAACTACCTTGAAAGAAGTTGAAGCTGATCAACGAGGCATTCTCAGTTATCACCAAATGGTAAGAAAACTGGGGCCAGGTTTTTTTTAATTTGTCCATTTCTCCCACACATGCAAATAGCTCTGAAAGTTGCCTAAAGCATAAACGAATTTTTAAAAATTTTAAGCCGACGAAAATTTTTCTCCGTTACAAACGAAAATTTTTGGGAAAAAAAAAGAAACATTCTGGGAGTGAAACGAATATGGGAAATTTTTTGGGGGCACAACCCGTTTGGGGGAAAAAACTGTAAAAACGTTTTTTTTTTTAGTTTTCTTTTTTCATTTTCTTGTTTTAAATTTTTTACAATCCAAAAAAGATATTGGGGTTTTATTAAAAAAAAAAACAATTTGAACAACAATTTATAAAAATGAAAACTGGGCCTACACAGACCAAAAACAATGCAAATAAAGTTCCATTTTTGGGTAAAACCCCGCGTTTTTAAAGTTTTTAAGCAGCTGAAAAGCTTAAAACTATTATTTCATGAACACAATTTTTAAAAAAACTGGCAAATTTAGTTTCCATAGTTGAAAGTGAATTAATTTTCTTTAATAAATTCCACAACAGGAAACTCTTAAGTGGACAGAAAAATCAAACTTCCTAATTTATCTCTTTCCCAAAAACTCCAATTTATTTTAAACAGTTTCAGAAAAATATTAAATTTTCACCTACACGGACAAACTTTAGTTACCCTTTCTCATAACGCAATGACACGACTGCAAGAAAACCCGGTCCCGGGTGGGGTTTGAACTCGCGGTGATCGTGAAACTCCGGCAGCGGTAAGCCAGGGACCAGCGGGCGTTCGCATCCTGATATATTAGTAAGAATTCCCCCATCACATAGCTACTACTGCATACTACAAGTACTACTACTACTGCTACCACAAGTACTACAACTACTCTACACAAGTACTCAACACGCTACCACAAGTACTAAACACTACACCACAATACACAACTATGCTACCACAAGTACTACAACTATCTACCAAAAGAACAACACTACTATCACAAGACTAAAATACACACCACAATACCAACTACTGTACCACAAGTATCAACTATGCTACCAAAGTACAAAAAACTACCTACCCAAGTACTACAACTATACTACCACAAGTACTACAATACTACCCCCAAAGATAAAAACTACTACCAAAAGTACACAACACTGCTCCCACAATACACAACTACTACACCACAAGTATACAACTACACTCCCAAAAGTACTACAACTATCTACCACAAGACTACAACTACTACTACCAAAAGTACTCAACTACTGTCCCCACAGGTACTACAAAAAATAACCACAAGTCTCAACATGTCCAAAATACACAACTCTACTACCACAAGACTAAAACTATACACCACATTACAACTACTATACCACAAGACTAAAACTACTGCTACCACAAGACTACAACTACTACCCCCAAAAAAGTACTACAACTACTACATACAAGTACTACAATACTACCCCACAAGTACACAAACTGCTCCCACAAGTACTACAACTACTACACCACAAGACTACAACTACTACTACCAAAGTATACAACAAATGCTACACAAGTACTTAAAACTAACTACCACAAGTACTACAACTACTACTACCACAATACTACAACTTACTACCACAAGTACTACAAATACTACACAAGACACAACTACTACTCCACAATATAAAAACATTTTCCAAAAGTACTACAACTACTATACCACAATCTACAACACTACCCCAAAATACTACAACTACCCCACAAGTATACAACTACTACCCACAAGTACTCAATATTACTATCACAAGAATCAACTACTACACCACAAGTACTACAACTACTACCCAAGTACACAACTACTGCTCCACAAGTAACAACACTACTCCCACAAGTACTACAACACTCCAAAGTACTACAACTACGCTCCCAAACAAGTACTACAACTACTACTCCACAAGTAAAAACAATACTACTAAAACAATACTACAACACACTACCAAAATACACAATACTTCACAGTCACAACTAAAAATCCCCAAAACTCAAAACACTACATTACAAGTATCAACTACTAATACCACAAGTACTACAATACTACATTAAAGTACAAACTACTACATTAAAGTACTACAACTCAAACCCCACAAGAACTACAACACACTACCAAAAAATACTACAACACTACTACAAAAACTACAACACACTCCCAAAAATACTATAACTCTACTACCAAAAGTACTACAACTACTACTATAAAAGTGCTACAACTACACTATCACAAGTACTACTACTACTCTACCTACAAAAAATTTTTTATGATTTCAGCTCACTTGTTCCTATATAAACTCTCTGTTTTTCGTTTCCTTTAAAAAAGCTTGAAAAAGCTAATGGGAGCGAAACTTCCCACCAAAATTTTTACCCAAAATTTCCCTGAGTAAAAATGAGGGGAACAAGAAAGGAAAATTTCACACATATCCTCTCACTGTCAGGAGACCAAGTTATTTTAATGAGTCTATCTTGCCCTAATTTTACTTCGATCCGGAAAGACCCCTTTTGGTTGTCTTCGAACCCTTTGCGACCTGAGCCTCATAATCCCTTTATGTTTTCTTATTTTTTTTTATTTCCCTTTTTAAATTGAGTAATTGATTTTTACTGCCCACCCCTTTCTTTTGATCGCCTAATATCCCTCTTTTTGACCAATGGGAGTTTAATCTTTTGGGTTCACCTTTGGGATATTTTTGTTAGTTTAATTTCCCTACTGGGAAAAAAATTTGTCGGGGAAGCTAGAACTATGTGAAAAAGCATTTTGGCCCCCCGGGGGACGAGTTTTGATTGATTATCTGGTAATTCCTGTTTTAAATTAAAACAAATTTTATTTGTGTCATTTTCCCCAACCATCTTAACCTCAAGATTTTAAATTTTGGATTCTTTGTTGGCAAAAAAAATCAAGCAGGATTGTTTCCGGGTTGGGTTCTGTCACAAATTTTTTAAAAAAAAAAATTCCCTGACCGTGTCAAAAAATCACAGAAAACGTTTTCCCTGTCCTTTTTTCCCAACCAATTTGCATAACTGAAGGCAAGGTTTTGAAAAAATCAGATTATGAGATGTTCCCTTTCCCCAAAGGAAAATCGGAACAAGGTTTCCTAAAATTTGGCAATGTTTTCTTTTTTTTTCAAGTTTTTTTTGTTTGTTTGTTTTTTTTTACTTTTGTTGATGATAAATAAATGTGGATCTGTTGCCTGACTCAAAGTGGTACTTGAGTTTAGTTTCTCAAAATTTACTAGCTTATTTATTTTATCATTAAAAAGTTAAAAGAATTCTCCGTTAGTTTATGCCCTTAAACGTTTTCTTGCTAAACTTTGTCACGGGCCATCAGAAGTGACTAACCGGACTTTACCCCACCCCCCCCCCTTGAATTTCAGGGGGGGTGCACCAAGAGCTGCCCCGGTGACCCCGGGGAATTCCCCCCCGGGGGTGACCCAACTCTAGTGAGCCTCTGAAATCTCCAGTTATCAATGAAGGGAAATTTTGCAAGCTCCTTGCATACCTGCCACCAGAAATTTAAAACCATTGCTCTGACACCCATTCATTGCCCACCCCTTTCTAGGCAAATGCACATAGGGTAGGATCCCCCCTTAGTTGACTACTTCTAGGCTGACCTGTACTTATCCACCTCCTGTCCCCCCTTCCCGGGGTTTCATTACCCCCACACAAAATAATGGGTTGTTCCCTTTCCCTGACTAAATTATCCAACCTCCCTGATATGTCCCCAACACCAGCCCGGGAAAGGGCCCCCTTTTGTCGACCTTTCTATCTTGTTACAAAAAAAACATGGCCCCAAATATTTCCCTAGATCTCCTAAAATTTAAAAAAATTTCTTCCTTTATTACAGGGAATCTTTAAGTGCTTACAACATTTGAACACTTGTCAATGATTTAGACTTTGTTAAATGCCACATCCTTTTGAACATTTGGTAAATGATTTGGGACTTTGTTAAATGCCTACATACCTTTGAACACTTGTCAGGACTTAAAAAGTTGTTAAGTGCCTACATATTTTGAACCTTTCAATACTTAGCCTTTTTTAAAGTGCTCTACATAATTTTGAAACTTGTCAATTTTTTTGATTTGTTAAATGTTAAACCCTTTAAAAACCTTGTAAAGTATTAAAAATTGTTAAGTGCTTTTCATACTTTGAACATTTGGGGTGATTACCTTTGTTAAGTGCTCTACATCCTTTGAACCTTTGTCAAGTGATTAGCCTTTTGTTAAGTGCTCTCAATATTTTAAAACATTTTCAAGTGACTTAGCTTGTTAAGTGTCTACATCATTTGAACACTGTAAGTCTTAACCTTTGTTAAATGCTCTAAAACCCTTTTTGAACACTTGTCAATGACTTAGCCTTTTTTTAGTGCTCTACATCCCCTTAAACACTTGTCAAGTGATTTAGCTTTGTTAAGTGCCACATCCCTTTTAAACATTGTCAAGTGACTTAGCCTTTTTTAAAAATGCTCTACATACCTTTGAACACTTTTCAAGTGATTTTAGCCTTTGCTAATGCCTACCCCTTTGAACCTTGTAAAGCGATTTAAACCCTTTGTTAAGGTCTACATCCTTGACATTTTGTCAAGTGATTTGCCTTTGTTAAGTCCCTTACTACCTTTAAAAATTGTCAAGTGACTTAGCCTTTGCTAAGTCTCTAATCCTTTTGAACATTTGTCAAGTGATTAAACCCTTTGTTAAGGCTCAAATACCTTTGAACACTTGCAAGTGACTTACCCTTTTTAAGTGCTTTAATATTTTTAAAACACCTGGAAAGTACTTAGCCTTTTTAAGGCTCACAACATTTAAACACTTGAAATACGTAGCCTTTTTTAAAGGTTACATACTTTTCAACACTTGTCAAGTGACTTACCCTTTGTTAAGTGCCAAAATACTTTTGAACCTTTCAGTGACTTAACCATTTTTAAGTGCTCCTAAAACCCTTTAAACCTTTGTCAAGTGACTTAACCTTTGTTAAGTCTCTACATACCTTTGAACACTTGTAAAAGTGACTTAGCCTTTCTTAAGGCCTACTACTTTAACACTTGTCAAGTGCTTAGCTTTGTTAAGCCCACATCCCTTTGAACATTTTGTCAATCTTAGTCTTTTTTTAAGTCCCTACTCCCTTAACACTTGTCAAGTGACTTACCCCTTTGTTAAGTGCTTAATATTTTTTCAACACTTGTCAAGTACTTAGCCTTTGTTAAGTGCTCTACATACTTTTAACACTTGTCAATGTTTTGGGTTAAATGCTTACATCCCTTTTGCCACTTTCAAGTGACTTACCCTTTTGTTAAGTGCTCACATCCCTTGAAATTGTCAAGGGAAATTTAAACCCCTTTGTTAAGTCTCAACATCCCTTTTAAACCCTTGTAAAGTGACTTGCCTTTGTTAAGTGTCTAAATACCTTTGAACATTTTGTCAATGATTTTGTTAAATGTTACATATTTTTGAACACTTGTCAAGTGACTTAACCTTTTTTAAAAGTGCTCTACATACCTTTGAACACTTGTCAAGGATTTTGTTAAATGCCTACTACCTTTGAACACTTGTCAATGACTTCCCTTTTGTTAAGTGCTTTACATACTTTTGAACACCGGGAAAAGTGTTTTTGCCTTTTTAAGTGCTCTACTACATTTAACACTTGACAATGAGTAGCCTTTGTTAAGTGTTCTCATACTTTTAAAAAATTGTCAAGTGACTTACCCTTTGTTAAGTGCTCTAAATATTTTTGAACACTTGTCAAGTGATTTAACCTTTGTTAATGCTCCTCTCCCTTTTGAACACTTGTCAGTGACTTAACCTTTGAAAGTGCCTACATACCTTTGAACATTTTCAAGTGTTCCCTTTTCTTAAGGCCTACATACATTGAACACTTGCAAGTGACTTAGCCTTTGTTAAGTCCCCTACATACCTTTTTAAACTTGTAAGTGACTTATTCTTTGTTAAGTCCTCTACTACCCTTAAACTTGTCAAGTGCTTAGCCTTTGTTAAGTGCTCTACATATTTTTTCAACATTTTGTAAAGTGACTTAGCCTTTTTTAAGTGCTCTACTTTTTTTGAACATTGTAAAGTGCTTTGTTAAATGCTCACATCCCTTTTGACCACTTGTCAAGTGATTTACCCTTTTTGTTAAGTCCCTTTACATACCTTTGAACATTGTCAATAAATTAACCTTTTTTTTAATGCTCTACATACCTTTCAACATTGAAAGTGACTTACCCTTTTTAAGTGCTCTACATATTTTGAACACTTGTAAAGTGATTTTGTTAAATGCTCACATACCTTTGAACACTTGAAATGACTAACCCTTTGTTAAGGCTCTACTACCTTTGAACACTTGTCAAGGTTTTGTTAAATGCTCTACTCCTTTGAACATTTGTCAAGTGACTTACCTTTGTTAAGTGCCCACCTACCTTTGAACACTTTCAAGTGACTTTGTTAAAGTTTACATACCTTGAACACTTGTCAAGTGACTTAACCTTTGTTAAGTGCTCTACATACCTTTGAACACTTGTCAAGTGACTTAACCTTTGTTAAGTGCTCTACATACCTTTGAACACTTGTCAAGTGACTTAGCCTTTGTTAAGTGCTCTACATACCTTTGAACACTTGTCAAGTGACTTAGCCTTTGTTAATTTCTTAAACCAAAAACACTTGTAAATGACTTAGCCTTTGTTAAAGTGCTCTACATCCCTTTTGAACATTGTCAAGTGCTTAGCCTTTTTTTAAGTGCTCTCATACCTTTGACACTTGTAAAGTAAATTTAAACCTTTGTTAAGGCTCTAAAAATTTTCAACATTTGTAAAGTACTTGGCCTTTTTAAGTGCCAACATACCTTTAAACACTTTAAAAGTGACTTTTTTTTAAATCTCTAAAACCCTTGAACATTGTCAAGTGACTTAACCTTTGTTAATGCTCTACATACCTTTGAACATTGTCAGTGACTTAACCTTTTTAATGCTCTACTCCCTTTTGAAAAATTGTCAATGACTTAGCCTTTTTTAAGTCCCAACATCCTTTTCAACATTGTAATGACAAACCTTTTTGTGCCTACATCCCTTTTGGGACATTGTCAAGGCTTCCCCTTTGGGTTAAAGTGCTCTAAATTTTTTGAACACGTGTCAAGTGACCAAAACCTTTTTAATGTTTACATCCCTTTGAACATTGTAAAGGGTTTAAACCCTTTTTTTAAGTTGAGTAGCTTTTTTCCCCCTGGGTGAATCTCCCCCCGGGCTAAAAGGTCTCCCCGTGGGGGAGTACTCTTCCTCCGTGGGAGAGTATCCCCGGGGATAGTGTTCTCCCCGTCAGTAACTCTCCCCCGTGGTAGTACTCTTTCCCCCGTGGGTGAGTGCCTCCCTCGTGGTGAGTAGCTCTCTCCCGGGTAAGTAGCTCCCCCCCGTGGGGGGTTAGCCTCCCCCGTTGGTGAAGCTCTCACCTAAAGGGGAGTACCCCACCCGGGGGTGATTTTGCTCCCCCCTTGTGTGGTGCTCTCCCCCGTGGGTGAGAAGCTCTCACCCCGTACGTGGAGCTTACCCCCTGGGGGATACCCCCCCCCGGGGGTAGTAGCTCCCTCCCGTGGTGAGTAACTCTTCCCTGGGGGTGATAGCTCTCCCCAGGGGGGAGTACTTTTTCCCCGGGGGTGAGTACCCTCTCCCCCGGGGGTAAATGCTCTTCCCCCGGGGGTGAGCAGCCTCACCCATGCCTGAGTAGTTTTTCCCCCCGGAGTGAGTAGCTTCCCCCGGGGTGAGAAAAGCCCCTCCCGGGGGTAGAGCTCTCCCGGTGGGTGAGCAGTTTTCCCCCCCTTGGGTGGAGTCTCCCCCCGTGCGAGTAGGTCTCCCTCCGTGGGTGAGGGGCTATCCACCGTGGGTGAGTATTTTTTTCCCGTAAATGAGTACTCTCCCCCCGTGGTGGGGTAGGTCCCCCCGCGGGCGAGTGGATCTTCCCCCGGGGGTGAATTGCTCTCCTCCATTGGTGAGTCCTCTCAACCAGGGGGTGATAGCTCCCCCCAGTGGGTTGACCTCCCCACCCGGGGGGTGAGTGCTCCCCCCTGGGGGTGAGTAGCTCTCCCCTGGGGTGAGTAGCTCCCCCTGTGGGTGATAGCTCTCCCACGTAAAGGTTTTAGCTCTTCCCGTGGGGTTGTACTCTCCCCCCGGGGGTGAGTAGCTCCCCCCCTTTGGGTGAGTAGTTTCCCCCCCTGTGGAGATAGCTTAAACCCCCGGGGTGAGTAGTTTCCCCCCCCCCGTGGGTGAGTAGCTCCCCCCCCGTGGGTGGTAGTTTCCCCGCCTCCCCCTGTGGGTGAGTACTCTCCTCCCGTGGTGAGAGCCCCCCACGGTGGGGTGAGTACTCTCCCCCTGGGTGAAGCTCCCCCCCCGTGGGTGAGTAGCCTCCCTCCATGCTGAGTGGGTCCCCTCAGGGGTGAGTGGATCCACCGGGGGTGAGTATTTTCCCCCCCGTCAAGAGTAGCTCCCCCCTTGGGTAGTAGCTCCCCCCCGTGGGTGAGTCTCCCCCTGTGGGGGTAGCTCTCCCCGGGGGTGAGTGTTTTCCCCCCGTGGGTGAGTAGCTTCCCCCCGGGGGGTGAGTACTTCCTCGCGTTGTGAGTAGCTGTAAACAATGGCACACTCAGGAATGGTGGGGGGGGAGACTACTACTTTGGTGCCGCTGAGGGGGAAGTACCGGGCGGTCATTGAACACGAGGCCAATCACGAACCGTAAGGTATATTTTTGCGAGAAAAGTTGCCGAATTTCACGAAAGTCGCAGCCCCCCTAACGGAAATATTTTGTAAATTTGTTTCGCACCCATAAGCATTAAAAAAAAATTCCCCAAGAAATAAACGTTACCTACACAGAAAATAATGAACATGATGAATAAAATAAAAAAATTCACATTCCTTTTTGAAGAATGGGGTTGTAGGGAAAACGGGGAAAAGAGGAGGGATGGAGGAGTTTACAAGTTTGGAAAGGGGAATCCCCTTCCATTAAGACTTCAGGTACCTAGTCTTTATCCTGGGTTTCTTTCCCCTTTTTTGTTTTTTTTTGTTTCTTAAAAGCCCTGGACCACTTGAGTCACGGATCCTGTCGCTCAACAAAAGGTTCCGACAGGTTGTTTTTTTGGGGTAGTTGAATTTGTTGGGGGACAAGAAAGATGTCCTTCAAATGACACAAATCAGCTCAGGCTTATTTATCTTTAAAAAATTCATCTAATAGACATAAAAACAAATTAATAATAAATACTCTAGAAAAGAATAAAAATAGCATTACGAAGTCACGAGTTGGGTGGTTGTTTTGTTGTGGGGTGTATAAGGGGCCCCTGAAAGATAAGCCTAAATAGGGGGGGTAAGCGCCAGCAGAGGGGACGGTGTTAGTCAGTGGCCCTTTTTTTTTCCTCCACAACAAGGAGGAATCAGTTTTGGATGTCCTTTTTCTATCGATTAATCGTTTAACTTTAAACATATAATTGCAGGGGGAAAAATTAGTGGGGGCATTGGGATCTGTGGAGACAATATATATCTAGGGAAATAAGAGGAGAAAATTTTTGGAATATAGATACAATAGATGTGTAAATTGGTAATGAATGTTGCAACATGGAAAGGGTGAAAACAGTGGTATATCATATCTAATTAAAGTTTGGTATTACCCATAACCAAGCCCCCCTTTAATACAAGGTTTTAATCAAAAATCCTCCATTATCATTTTCAACCCCAGCCCCGATTTCTTTCCCCTAGCATTTAGGTTTTCCCCACCCCAATTTCTCACTTGGTTAGTGGGTTCCTAAACATGCACTTTACATCTCCCAAATCCTCTCTCTCTCTCCCTTTTTACTCTACAAGGGGGGACGGGGGTTAAAAAACAGAGAAGTGAGGGAAAAAAAAAAAGAAACATTTTTGTAAAGAATTTTCTCCCCACATATAATAATAAGGGGATTTAAAAAGGGCCCCAATGGAAAAAAGTCACGATTTTTTTTTAATTTATTTTGGTTTTTTTACACATATGCTGCTATATGAAAATCAGTAACTAATTTTTGGGATGCCGAATAAACTTTCTCATCCTTACTACGACATGTCACCTTTCAAAGTTCAACCAAATTTTTTTACGCGCTGAATTTTCACACAAAAAATTTATCCTACTTTACACTTTCAAAGCTTAGCCTTGTCTAAGGGATACTACCCCCACCCACGATGCCCCCCACACCAGTCCAACCCCTGATGTCTTATTTAAATTTCTACGGGAAAAGGGACAGTGGTTTATGAAAGCTAATCCTGAGGGAAAGGGATAAAAGATAGCCCGTGTTTTTCCTTCCAAGCTTTAGAATTTTAAGACACTTCCCCTGACACAAGAATTCCACGGTAGTTTAAACCCTTTTCTCACCTCTTTCCGGGTTTTTGCTTTTACCTATCGTTTTCCCCCCTGAAACGCACTTTCCCCCCAGTTCCATCCTAGGGTCAAAAATCACCCCGACGACGCCATATTTTGTGTTCCCTAGGTAAGACTGGGGGGACAAAAGTAGAAAATGGGAAACAAAATTAAAAGGGAAAATTACTAGAATATGAGAAAAAAAGGAACCTATTCCCCTATAAAAGATATGCTGTACCACCTGCTCTTTTAATTAACACAGAGTGATAACCCTGATAGGTTTAGCGCTTCCTTTTGATTACAATAATTTTAATTAACAGGAAAGACATAAATGTATGTTATATAGGGGGGGGGGAGGCACAGAAATTTGTGTTTTGAGCAGGGGAAAAAAAACCAATGAAAATAACACAGAAATTTTAAAACAAGGGTTGATCCTGATAATAATGGCTCTTAGGGAGCTTGGGCCCGAAAATTGAGCAGTAGGCCCTTACGGGGCTTGCTTTCCAGAAGGAAAAAAAAATTATCAATCAGTTGAAATTTACTCTAACAAATAGAAGTTAATACATGGCTCGAAAAGGGAATTGAAGCATACCCAAAAAGAAACTTTCAATTTAAAACATACTCAAGGGAAAACCAAATTCTGGGACCAACAAAAAAGAAAATTTTCAAACTCCAAATATAAAATTCAGAACGTCCTAATAAATAGAGAACATACTTGACCGATACAAGAACTAACACTTCACCCATTTTCAAGGAATCCCCTTTCCCTTTAAATACGTCTCTGGTTACTTCCTTCATCCACTGGCCCAGACTTTTTTTCAGGATTCCACAAGGATTCCAGGTTCCCAGATTACAAGTCTGGGCTGATCCCCGGCTAGATTGTTTAAGGCTCTGTAGCTCACGACACCTCCACGTGTGCCCAGGCTCTCTTTAGGGGGCCGGGGTTTCACTAAACTTTTTTCTGGTTTGTCCCAACACTAAGAAGAACATTACAAAAAACTGAAAGCTTACAAAATTACAAATTTAAAAAAACACTAGTACAATTCATCAAACAATAAAATGGCATATCAAAAAAAAATTCACTACAAAACTAAAAAAAATAAAAGTCTAGCTGAAAAAAACACCCAATAAAAATTAACACACTTTAAGACACCACTTTTAAGGAAGGGGGGGCTCTTGGCGTGGGAAGGGCTTTTTGGGCTAAAAAAATTAGACCTTTTGCTCCTTCCCAGACGAACCTAATTACCCCTCAAACCTTCCTTTTCATCCCATCCCCCCATCCCCCCTTTTCCCCTTTTCCCCCATCCTCCCAGCCCCCCTTTTCCTTGCCCCGTTTGTAACCTATGGGGTCCCCCCCTTCGGTATTACAGTTTTAAGAGAAATGTTTTTTGGGGGGATCCCCCTCTATTGGGTTCCCTTGGGTGTGAGTAGTTTCCGTGGAATCCAAATTTGATGAAGGCACCCTATCCCTTCCCAATTCCCCAAAAGGTGGGGGGGGTGTCCCGCAGGTGAAAGTGATCTCCAAGGGGTCTGTCAGTTCGGGAGGTGGCAGCCGAAGGAGTATGCTTTTTGGGGGTTTTCTGATCGCCCTCTCTTTTGTCCGCTGGGGGGGCTCGGGGATATGAATTGAAAAATTAAAAGGGGGTAAATACCCACAGGTTGTTAGGTAAACCATATGCAACAGTTAGGATCTTTATTTCGAAAAAGTTTTGCCTACACGTAGGCTTCTTCAGTCGAGTACAGAAAGTTAATAAAAGCAAAGGACTTGAAACGATGTAAACAGTCCATCACCCTTAAAGTTTTGAGGTGGGGATCCTCAGTCTGGAAGACAAATTTTTCCAAAAATCTGAAAAAATATTGTTTTAATTTTGGAACAATGTCTTCTCCGATGAGGGGGGCTGACCCACCCAAAACTTTAAGGGGGATGGGTGTTTTCATCGTCTTCAATCTCTTCTGCTTCTATTAAATTTTTGTACTCGATGAAGAAGCCACGTGTAGGCGAAACGTTTCGAAAAGAACCCAACTGTTGCTATGTTCTTACCCAACAGATAGAATTGCTATTTCCCAAAACACTAGTTTTACGGTGCATTTGGGGAGGGTAGGGACGGGTTTCCCTGCAGCATCTGCACTAAAGGCGGTCTCAAAGGGCCCTTTGATGAAAGAGGGGAAATATAGCCCTTTCAGCCTTTAGAACTATTCCCCCCACTGTCCCCCTTTTTTTTTTTTCTTTCCTTTTTTTCTTTTTTTTTTTTAAAATAATAATAAGAAAGAAGTACCCCCAAAACGGGGTCTTTGTTCCATTGAAACCCCCCTCCCCCAGGCCCCCTTTTTTTTACCGCTCCCCGTTCGACCTGGCTTCATTAATGGGCCGTTTTCCACACTTTTCCCATTTCTGTACCCTTCGTGGGGGTTTCGTCACCTCTCCATGCCGAGGCTCCGCCCATTTCTTCTAGTAATCTCCTCTTACATGATTAACTATCTTCGGCTTCCCCCAGTACGGGGCTGGTTTTTTGGATCACCCACTTTCCTCAGGTCAGCTGCCTCAAAAATGTACCAAAAATTTCCCGAGCATTTGCTGAAAAGTTCTTTGTGTCAGCTCTTTCCACCCAGAAATGACCCACCGACACCCATTTCCTTTATGACCGTTTTACAATGTAGGACTTAATTCTTTTCCCTAAACCGACCTTGCGACTGTTATCTTTCAATCATAGTATTGGTAAAAAATCTTTTATGAATGTGGGCCCAAAAAATACCTTTCACACTCTTCAAGTATGGCACATATTACAGTTCAAAAGCAGAAAAGCTCATGACTTTCCCCTTTTTCTTCCATAAAAACATTCCATTCCGTTCATAAAATGTTTTCCTTTATTCTTTCGTGGTACGGTACAGTTGTACAGTGTGATTTTCTGTCTTGCAGCGATGATATTTTGGAGCAATTTGCCCCTCAGGACCTTCCAATTCAGAAAGTGGATTTATATGTCCTGCCTGCTCGCAGGCGGAGGTGCTTTCCCAGTAACATTGCCCACTTAACCTTTGATTGCAAAGAACTCCCGCCCTCGTTTATATCGCGGGCCGTCGCCTAGGGGTCATAAAATCGTCCCTACATCCCAACCATGTCAAAATTACTGGCGTTTCAGACACCTCCCAGACCACAACTGGACCTTTCTCAGGCTCATATACATCTTCGTAACAGGAAGAAGTATCATTCCCTCCTTCCATGGCACAGCAGCAACACCCTTCACACCGACAACTGGAGTACAACAAGGCTCTTATCTCAGCCCTATACTCTTCAATATATATGTTAACGACCTCCCCCAGCCTGAACACAATGATACCATCATCCAATTTGCAGATGATGTTATCCATGTAGTTTCTTCAACCCCCATCTCTGGTGGAAACAAACACAGGAGATCAATAGGGAAAATGAACAAAGAACTAAGGAGAACAGCTAAATGGGAGAAGAAATGGAGAATCACAACCAACCCAGATAAAGTCCTCTTCAGCACCATCGACTGTTTAGCATCAACCATAGAGGACAAAGGGGGCATTTCCATCAGAGGTACACGAATCGCTAGGAGTAATCCAAACAAGATCCTAGGTATGAGATCGACAGATTACTCCACTCTACATCCCACATAACCAAGAAAGTGAACCTAGCAAAAGCCCGCCTCGGCCGACTTTACCGATTCAATGCAGCCCCCTCCCACATCAAGCAACACCTGTACAAGATGATGATCAGACCTCTGCTAGAATACCCTTGCATATCTATGTCACTAACAACTAAAATCAACATGCTAAACCTCCAAAGAGTCCAAAACAGAGCCCTCCGCTTTATCACTGGCACCAGATTCAGAGACAGAATCAGGACGAAAGACCTGCACACACAAAGAATCACTGCAATTAACAGCAGGCTAGACAAACTAAAGAAGAGACAATTATATGACATGCAGGAGCTCTATGTACCTGACAGAGAGAACCCACCCCAACCATCGAACACGACCGACTACACCATCAACAACCCCTCCCCATAAATCCCAAAGAATAACCCTCCAACAAGGAGTCCGACGCTTCATCTACAAGGAGAACTTCCCTCGACCAAGAATCCTGAGTGACCTCCCCGAAGTAGAAGAATGGATACCACCAGGACCATTCTACGTCCAATAACATGGATTAACGTTCCCCAATTCTGGGTGACCCACTTCTGGCAATCAACACCTTACAACTAACCTTGTAACATCTACAACCATCCTACAGCAGGGCACCATCTCAGAAACTGCTTAGCCAACTAACTCCAGGCGAGCAACCAACCTCCATCAAACGACCTGCAACTACCACCTGCAGCTGCAGCCTTACGACCGACCTCTTGTGCAAAAAAAAAGGCAATTGCTAACAGTATGCATCCTTCCAATTCAGTGGTACGCCGGTATACAGCTGGTATAGCGGTGTGCAATTGACGGGCAGGAGGTATACCTGTCTTATAAATTAAACTTTTTCACGAATAACACAACACACATGCACACGCATTTAAATTGCACCAAAGTGGATAGGACACTTACCTTCAAAACCCCACCTCCCCCTCCACCCTCCCAAACCTTTCACACATTCCATCCTTACCCATCCTTCTTACTTCCCCATCTTACCAAAGCGGTGGAGTGCCTGGTCTGTGGTGCTGTGGATCATGCCAATACATCTTGCAGTCTTCCCCCCCACTTGTTTTAATTGCAATGAACCTAATCCTTTTTTTTCCAGCCGATGTCAGGTCTATCTTAATGAACGAGAAATCTGTTGTCTTAAGGAGAGCGTAGGCCTTAGCTATGGCTATCTCTCGGCTCTGCCTTCACGGGAATCTTCCTAGTGTTCCTTATTCTCGAGTAGGAGACCTCCAACCTTGACGGTCCCCCCGCCTACCAGCTCTGGTGCCATGTCTTCCGGGGTCGCCTGTCTCTAATTCTGTAACCTCCACCTCATTTCCTTTTCCTACCTCTACCTCTTCATCTTCTCGCTCTCTAGTTTCTCAGTCTGTGAGGCCTCGCATGCCTGCACCTTGTTCGTGCCTATCGCCTGTGAAGTTCAACCTGTCTCCTAAGCCCAAATCTCTTCACATTCTTCCATTTCTTATAATTCACCAACAGTTCTCCTTTTCGGCCTAGGTACCTAGTTCTCACCCCCTCTCTAACTTTCACACGAAGGTGGAGGTTCATCCCCCCTCGTGAGGTCTCCTCTCCTCTTGTTCCCCACCAAACTTCCTCCTCAGTCCTCCTCCACCTTCCTTCCTCTCCTGTTCCATCACAGGACGATTCTGTCCCCGCCGGCACATCTTACTACCCTCTCCTCTTAGACCTCTTTGGTTCCATCCATAGTCTCCCTAATCTCTGCTTACTCCACCTCACCTACCTCTAAAGTCACGGTATAGGCATCTTCCTTGTCTGCTGAAACACTTGATGCTATCTCCAACTAAACTGCGGAAACCAAACCTTCGATGGACACCTGTGCACCACTTTATGCCTCTTCTTATTTTTCACAACCCTAGCATTCTGATTCCTCCATGCTTACACGCTTTCCATTGCCTCCAAACATTGACTTCACTGACCCTACCAGCCCGTAGATTTTATCGCTTCTCATTGTTAGTGCACCTGTCTTTGTTAATAATGACTTATTTACAATGGAATATTCATGGCCTCAGGGGTAACCAGGGAGAGCTCCAGGTGTTTCTCTCCCAGTTTTCCCCAGTATATGTCGGGTTACAAGAGACTAAGGTTCGTTCAACAGTTATTCGTCCTATTTTGGGTTATGTGCTGTTGTATTCTTCTGATCCCTTTCCTGATGAAACTTTTAATGAGAGAGCACTTCTTGTGAGCGTTGGTACACTGCTTCAACAGGTCTTTGTTCTCAGTTGCATTATTTGCTCAGATAGTATACAGTTTTCTCTCTATACCTCTCCCCTTCCTGTTCATTCTGTATCTCGGATGTAGCGCTCTTGATCTGCCACCACCCATCTTGTTGTTAGGTGAGTTTAATGCTCATCATAAAAAACGTTTCGGTCCTGGGACCTTGATCAAGGTCCCAGGACCGAAACGTTTTCTAATAAATGCTCATCATCGTCATCTTTGGGAAGGATCCCATTGTGACTCTCGTGGTAATTTAGTTGAGGCTCTTTTCACTTTCTCATCCACTTCATGTTTTAAATACGGGTGCTCCCACTCATTTTGACTCTTGCACTCGGTGTCTCTCTCTTGTATTGATCTTTCAATTTATTACTCATCAATTACCCTTGATTACACTTGGTCTGTTCTCACTGTTCTTACTTCTACTAGGTATTACCGACCTCCTCGTAGCCCCTGTTGGCAATTTGGACAAGCGAATTGGAACTTATACTCTCATCTCACGCTTTAAAGTGAGGACTCTTCTTCGTCCTCTATTGACGAACTGTTGCATCAGTTTTCGATCTTAGTTTTGACTGCAGCATCATGTTTTATTCCTCAAACTTCATGCAGGCATTCTCAGACATGCATGCCTTGGTGGTCTGCATGTGCCCGTGCAATGCATTTGAAATGTGCTGGTGTGGAACGTTTCTGATATAATCGGACTGCAGATCGTCTTTTAGATTTTAAGCGAGCAAGGGCAGTCGCTCGCCACATCATACACGATGCTAAAAGCACTTGTTGGCAAGGATACATTTCTCGGTTACCCCCGACTTGCCCCGTGTGTGTGTGTGTGTGGGGGTGTTGTTGTGTGTGTGTGTGTGTGTTTGGGTGTGTGTGTGTGTGTGTGTGTGTGTGTGTGTGTGTGGGGTGTGGTTTGGAGAGGTACGAAAGTTGTGTGTAAGTACACTCCAGATCGGCTCCAGTTTTCTAGGTTGGTGGTGTTATGTTGCGGAACCTCTTGAGGTTCCGATGGATATGAGCAACTATCTTGTCCATGTCTCCCAAGGGCTTCACATCTGTTCCTCGTTTCTCGCTTCAAAATCTCTCAGGGAGCAATCACCTTTGGGTTTCTCTCTAATGGGAATTGAAGCCAAAAATAAAGCATCTTTACTGTCTTAGAGCTAGAGTCCATGCTTCCGCTTTCCGGCCATCGGCAGTTGGGCCCGAAATATTCATATCTGTATGCTACAGCATCTGCATTCTACAGCCCTTGCAGTCCTTTTGAGCCTTTTCAATCTTGTTTGTACGCGAGGGGTTCTCCAAACTATAATGGAAATCTGCATTGCACTTCCATTTTGCAAACCCGGCACTTCGGAGCTTGTTACCTCTCACTATCGTCCCATTGCCCCTGACCAGTGTAGTCTGCATTTTGTGATGGAATGATTGGTGAATAGACGCTGATATGGTACTTAGAGGACTCACAAGTCTTTCTCCTCGCCAATATGGCTTTCCCCAAAGGGGCCCCGCTCTATTCTGGCCCCCTTTGCTAAACTTAGATACGTATGTGAGAAAAAACCTTTGCTAATAAACACTCCGTCCAAGCAGTCTTTTTTGACCTCAAGAAGCACATGACACCACTTGGAGGTAAACATCTTAGCCCAGGCCCACTCCTTAGGCCTCCGTGGTAATCTACCTCCCTTTTCTAGCTGCATTCTTATCTAAAAGACATTTTCGTGTCCTGTTGACGCTTCGCTTTTCCTCAGACTTTGTTCTAATCATATAAGTACAGGTATTCTTCATGCTGTAATATGGCAAGTTACAAAGCACACACAGTTAATTTCCCTTGGTATTGAGTAACACAAGAGATGCCCGGGTGAAGGCTGGTTTTCCCCCAGTGCTATTCCCAAATCTGCCTCAATGAATATTTTGGGGTTCTCTACTTACACATCCAATAATACAGGTTAAAGAACTCCCTTGTTAGCAGCAGATAATCAATAAGTATGTTTGGGAAAAAAAATTTATTAGGCCGACAAAAGTGTTAGACTGCGGGCTTGTTTATAGAATGTGTCCTGGTGTTCCTCCACTGTTTGAACAGAAAATCCAACTCGTGTACACAAACTCTTTACAAAACTTCTAAACAATGAGCTTAACTCATCTCTACAAACTTTATTTCTACTCACAATAATTATTACAATGAATACATAATACTAGAAAAATAATTATTTTTCTAGTATTATGTAATAAGTATTACTTTATGTGTCTGATTGTAATCAGACGCACAAAAAATATTATACACTGACTCACGAAATCGTAATGACACGATTTCAAATAAACCTTACCACGGGCGGGGATAGAACCCGCGATCAGAGAGTCTCAAAACTCCACTATACCGCAGATAAAAAAAAATTCAGTAGAACATCAACATGCGAGAATGGTCACACTTCTAATACATTTTTTTAGTTAATTTCCAGCTTTTACAGTAATGGGGATATTTACAAATCATTTACAGAAGACTTGTATATATGTCAAGTAAACTCTGACAATGTTTACAGTTGCAGAGAGGAAAAGGGTGGAAATGTTTTACGGTATCAGTTATATAAATAATAATAATAATCACAATATTAACAACAATAGTAATAGTGACAGTAAAATACTACTACTACTACTACTACTACTAATAATAATAATAATAATAATAATAATAATAATAATAATAATAATAATAATAATAACAACCACCATGACATCAATAATAAGAATATTGATAATACTGTTAATTTCTGAAGCTCATCTCCAAAAATTTATACAGCACATGTGATCAATTTAATGAAGGTGGCTATTTATTACACACTGCCCCAGTCCAGGAAAAAAATGTTCTTAGTGAAAGCTTCAGAAATGACACAACTTCGCTAACTCCTTTAATATTAATGAATAGTTGAGAATACATACACCCTCATTATTAGACATCTCAAGATGTCTAATAAGTAACCTCTCTCACTGACAAGTGTTCCATCTACAACTCCTCAAATTCGCCCTATACAGAATCCAGGTAACCAGGACCTGAGCTGGAGAACTTCAGGTATCAGAGAAACAAAGTTCACCTGACACATTTCCCATTCACATCATTCAACATATTTATAAAAAGATAGAAAAGGGATCCCATTTTCTCCCTTGTACACGAAAAAGACTCAAAAACTGGAAAATAACAGTCCCTGCACAGTTGTGGCTTTACAGTGAATCTTTGGCAAAGACACCGTTTATAGCAGCATCATAAATTAGGGTACACATTCCATGTATGACAGTATTAGAGTACATAAAAATTGAATATATTTCCTAACCACAAAAATCTTTTATACATTGTCACTCTACATCTCATTATCAATTTTAATTGAATAGCAAATCATCTTCAGAACACAAGAAAGTTTCATGTTTCCTCACACATTACAATAACAGCAATTACAATTTTCCTCTCTAAATAGTCATTACAGGTTGTTTTTACAAAACTAGAATCCCATCCCTGTCGGTCTGTGGTCTTATAGTCTCTGGTGGTACATCTTTCTTCCTGTTCTTCCTGGCCCATAACTTTCATCAAGTTCACTACTATTTTCTTGCACTTCCCTAGTTACGTTTAACTTTTTCTGGGACCCTCTTTACTACAGTTCCAACAAATGGGGTTTCTAGCATCATAACCTTTTTGCATTATTTCAACACCACCTTTCCTCATGATATGGGCCAATCCATTTGGAGTCCAGTTTTTCTAGAAGTTCAGGCTTAGATCTTCTTAGAAATCCTGGACCTATAAGTTGATCTTGGTCTCCCGTTAGCTGGATCGCTAGCGCACTCAGCTAGCACACTAAGGTCGGTACGGCTGGAAAACATTAGGAAGGGTTTCCAATAGGAACCTGCTGTTCCCGTTCAAACTTCAGTATAAAATGGGTACCTGGGTGTTAGTCGACTGGGGTGGGTGGCATCCTGGGATAAAACATCAGAACTAATTTGCCGAAATGCACAGCATAACAAGGGCTTTCTCATATAGTTGTATGCTCATTATCTCAACTAGGCCTGTATACTTGTACATTTACTTATAGAAATAAAGATTATTATTATTATTATTATTATTATTATTATTATTATTATTATTATTATTATTATTATTATTATTAATGTTAGTCTTGGTTAACCACTCTTTGGTTTTCAACTTGATGGGTTAATTAATAGCATGTTTCACTGACAGGGTTGATTGACAACTCACTCATTTTCTGAGTATCTTCAATCCCCCAAATTTTCGGGATGGGTGGTACCCAATTGAGCACAAAAAGGCGGATCCGTACCTAGAGAAGTATGGTAAGCTCAGTAGAGTTAACTGTCTAATACAAGTATTTAGGCTATATGTTAGGTGGTCATTACCACAGTCTGCTAGCAGTTGACTTCAAAGTTCTATGGGTTCTCTCTATTACTGAATTTCCCTTTTAAAAAGTCTTTAAATTTGCACTGGTAAACTCGCTTTCGATACTACATCTACTACCATTTTCGGCTTCCCAAAATGCAGAATCTTATGAAAATTCTTTGGAGGACAGTCTTGGATGGTGTTGTTCTAAGATGATACCACTCACCAAAATTTGGAATGATCAGTTCACTGTCAAACAATGACTATAACCATCTTACCAGGATGTAAATCTATTAGATCTCTTTGCAAACTTCTTTTTCCCTTTTCTTCAACAACTGGGTAATTCCTGCGTTAATTTTACCAATGTGAACTCGTGGTATCTTTATTGAGGAAATGTTTTCCCCACCACACAGCGGCTTCATCAGTTCAAAGGAGGAATCGTGAAGGACAGGAGAGAATGATGGTAATCAGTCTCAACGTTGACTGATTACCTCATCTCCCTCCTGTTCTTCACGATTTCTCCTTTGTATGGACTGATGAAAAGTCACTGTGTGGGCGAAAGTATCTCATTAACGATACCCAAGAGTTTGCCCATGTGTCTAATTTATCATCGTGTCGGTTCTCTGAACCAATCGCATCGACATCTGTAATTCCTGACATTTTCTCACACTGCACTGTATGTACGATATTTTGGCAAAGTGGCACATGAATTCACATATTTACAACATTACGACACATTCTGGCCAATATAAATTTTGTTTGTCCTTTCCAGTTCTTATGTTTTCCTTGTGATTATCATTGTGACCTAGAGCACAAACTTCCTGAACCATTGACTCTGTGGGATAACAACTCCATGATAGGTCAGGTTGCCTTTAATTCTTCTATACAATATCTTGTATCTCAAAATATTGTAATGATATATGTCCGCACTTTCGTAGGGATAGATTTTCCACGGCGATCTTTCCTCCGTTTCCATATTACTCTTCCTGTGAAGTCTGGAACATCTGTTCTTCTACCGACAGGAATCATACAACTTTACTACCTGTATAGTTGGTGTCCTACTGGGAAATATCGGTAATCTAAGACTAATACCTTTATTATATAAGATCTGAAAATTTATAATGTCTCTCTAAACCATATATCTGCTCATTCTGGGTCTAACAGTCTTACATAAAGATATCCAGATGTTTGCAACATGTGTCTTAACTATCATATTGTCGCTATTTCTATACCTTTCTTGACAAACGTAGAAATCAGGTTATTTCCCCTAGAAAAGTAAAAATCCCCTTTAAACTTTCTTTTGCTCAAAACCCGTAATATTTATATTGTATCTAGGGACACAAAACTTTTTCCCCCGCTACATTTCTGCCTGTCATCCAATCAGGCAAGGTTAATATCTTGCTTAATGTGGTTTTCACACCTTGCAGTCAATAATTAACTTTTCTTTTCTATCAGGTTTACTCACAAGGCATGGGGCTAAAATAAGTTGCAACTGAATCTCAAAAACCCTTTTTTTAACATCTCCCCCTATCATACTCCTAATTTATCTCTTTTGCTGTCGGGGGGTTTTATCAAGACATTCTAACTGGGTCATTTTTTTGGAGATCTGAGCATACCAACATTGGGTTTCCCCAACTAAAACATCTATTTGCACCGTACTGTTTTCTGTGTTCCATAGTACGTTCTAAAGTGTTATTAACTGTATGTTCGTATTAATGACTTTCTTCTGTTTACTGTATTTCACTGTTTGTTTTTAAATTTTTGATCTGCGTAACATATGGTCATTTTGTTACTGTCTGGGCTTTTGTGTTAAGTAGGGCTTTTGTGTTTCGACTGGTTTCGTGTTAATTCGACTGGCCATCTCTGTTACTGTATTTGGGTTTTTCTGTTATATATTTTTTCTCTGCTATGACTGTACCATTCTATGTTTCGTACTGCACACTTCTTCTGTGTTTCTGTACTGCACCACTTCTTCTGTGTTACTGTACTGTCTTCTGTGTTAGTTACTGGCTTCCTGTTTTTAAAGCGGCCTTTTCTGTTCAGTACCGGCCTTCTTTTCTGTACGGGCCTTCTCTGTTACTGTACTGGCTTCTCTGTTACTGTATTGTACCAGTTCTGTGTTACTGTACTGGTCTTCTCTGTTACTGTCTGGCCTTCTGTTTTCAGTACTGGCTTCTTTTACTGTACTGGCCTTCTCGTTACTGTACTGGATTCTCTGTTAAAGTACTGCCCTTTTCCCGTTACGTATGGCCTTCTCTGTTACGTACGGCCTTCTCTGTTACGCACTGGCCTTCTTGTTTTCTGAAACTGGGCCTTCTTTTTATGTACTGGGCCGGTTACTGATGGGTTTTTGTGTTGCTGTATCTCTTCTCTGTTACTGTATGGGTTCTGTGTTTTCTGTATTTTGGCCCCTCCTTCTGTGTGCTGCACGGTCTTCTGTGTTTGTACTGGCTTGTGGTTTTTTACTGGGTTTTTGTGTTACGTACTGGCTTTTTGTGTTCTGTACTGGGGCTTGTGTGTTACGTACTGGTCTTGTGTTCTTGCGTTCTTCTTGTTCTATGCTGTTCTTCTGTGTTCTGTACTGTTTCCCGTGTTTTTTGTATGTTTTCTGTGTTACTGTTTCTGGTCTTCTGTTTACTATGTTTCTTCGTGTTTGTATGGTCTTCTGGTTACTGACGGGCTTCTTGTTACTGTAATGGTTTCTGTGTTTCTGTAATGGTCTTCGTGTTTCTGTACTGGTCTTGTGTTTTCTATGTGTTTTTGTGTTTGTAAAGGGCTTTTGTGTTTTTTATGTTTTTTGTGTTATTGTACTGTTCTTTGTGTTACTGTACTAGTCTTTTGTGTTACTATCTGTTCTTCTGTGTTACTGTACTATCTTCTGTGTTAGTATGTTCTTCGTGTTACTGCTGGTCTTCTGTGTTATGTTGGTCTTCGTGTTACGTACTGGTCTTTTGTGTTACTATGCTGTTCTTTGTGTTACTGTACGTTTTTCTGTGTTATCGTACTGTTTTTCTGTGTTATGTACTGGTTTTTTCTTGTTTTCTGTACTGGGCTTTTGTGTCTGACCCTTCCTGTGTTTACTGTACCCTTTTCTGTGTTACTGTACCGTTCTTCGGTTCTGTACCGTTCTTCTGTTTTCTGTACCCCTTTTCTTGTGTTACTGTACCCTTCTTTTGGTTACTGTACCCTTTTTCTGTGTTTCGTACCCTTCTCTGTGTTACTGTACCGTTTTTTTTGTGTTATGTACCGTTTTCTGTGTTACTGTACTGGGCTTCTGTGTTACTTACTGGTTTCTGTGTTATATGCTGTTCTTCTGTGTTATTTTACTGGGTTTTTGTTTATTTTCTGTTTTTTGTTTATTTTCTGTTCTTCTGTGTTTACTGACTAGTTTCTGTGTTATATGCTTTCTTCTGTGTTACTGACTGATCTTCTGTTTTATTGTACTTTCTTCGTGTTACTGATGGTTTTTCTGTGTTTCTGTACCGGTCTTCTGTGTTATGTATGGTCTTTTGTGTTATTAAAAGTTTTCTTTAATGCTTTCTTCTGTGTTACTGTACTGGTTTCTGTGTTTTTGTATGTTTCTTTTGTGTTTGTTTTGTTCTTCTGTGTTATGTATGGTCTTCGTGTTACTTTATGGTTTCTGTGTTACTGTTTTTCTTCGTTCTGTACTTTTCTTCTTTTCGTACGGGGCTTCTGTGTTATATGCTTTTTCTTTTCTGTATGGTCTTCTGTGTTACTGTCTGGTCTTCCCGTGTTTTTGTACGTTTTCTGTGTTATTGCACGTTCTTTTGTGTTTCGTACTGGTCTTTGTGCTACTGTATGGTGTTCGTTTATTGTACTGTTCTTCTGTGTTATTGCCTTTTTTTTTTACTGTGCCCCTTTTTCTGTGTTACTGTCCGTTCCCCGGTTACTGCATGGTTTTCTGTGTTATTGTACTGTTCTTCTGTTTTATTGCCTGGTTTCTGTGTTATTGTACTGTTTTCTGTTGTTTCGTTGGTTTTTCGGTTACTTATGGTTTTTTGTGTTATATGCTGGTCTTCTGTGTTACTGTACTGTTCTTCTTTTTTACTGTATGGTTTTTTGTTTACTGTACCGTTTTTTCTGTGTTTTGTCTGGTCTTCTGTGTTTTTGTACTGTTCTTCTGTGTTTTTTGATGGTCTTCTGTGTTACTGTCCCTTTTCTGTGTTACTGTCTGGTCTTCTGTGTTTTTTTACTGTTTTCTGTGTTTTCTGATGGTCTTGGTTATTGTACGTTCTTCTGTGTTATCTACTGGTCTTCGGTTATTGTACTGTTCTTTGTGTTTGTCTGGGCTTCTGGTTATTTTGCTGTTCTTTTGTGTTTCTGTATGGTCTTCTGTGTTATTTTTCTTTCTTTTTGTGTTTCGTATGGTCTTCTGTGTTTTGTATGTTTTCGTGTTACTGTATGGGCTTTTGTGTTATTGTACTGTTTTCTGTGTTTGTGTACTGGTCTTCTCTGTTTATGCTGGCCTTTTCTGTTACGTTTCCGGCCCTTCTTTTACTGTACTGGCCTTCTCTGTTACTGTATGGCATTCTCTTTACTGTATTGTACCAGTTCTGTGTTACTGTACTGGTTTTTCTGTTTCTGTTGGGTTCTCTGTTACAGTACTGGCCCCTTTTCCTTTTTGTACTGGCCTTCTTGTTACTGTACTGGCTTTCCCTTTTTACTGTCGCCTTCTCTGTTACTGTATGGCCTTCTCTGTTACTGTATGGCCTTCTCTGTTTTCTGCACGGCCTTCTTGTTTCTAAATGGCCCCTTTTTGTTACTGTACTGGTCTTTGTTTGCTGTACTGCTCTTCCTTTTTACTGACGGACTTCTGTGTTCTGTAATTTTGCCCGTCCCCTTTGTGTTGCTGCACTGGTTTCTTGTTACTGTATGGTCTTGGTGTTTTTTGTACTGGTCTTGGTTACTGTCTGGTCTTGTGTGTTATGTATGGTCTTGTGTTTACGTCTGGTCTTCTGTGTTACATGCTTTTCTCTGTGTTACTATGCTGTTCTTCTGTGTTACGTACTGTTCATCTTGTTTTGTATGTTCTTCTGTGTTACTGTACTGGTCTTTTGTGTTATATGCTGTTTTTTTGTGTTACTGTATGGTCTTCTGTGTTACGTACTGGGCTTTTTGTGTTACTGTACTGGGCTTCTGTGTTATGTAATGGTCTTCGTGTTACGTACTGGTCTTCTGTTTATATGGTTCTCTGTTCTGTCTGGGTTTTTTGGTTATTGTACTGTTTTTCTGTGTTATTGTATGTTCTTCTGTGTTACTGTACTAGTCTTCTGTGTTACTATGCTGTTCTTCTGTGTTCTGTACTGATCTTCTGGTTTTTGTACTGTTCTTCGTTTACTGTACTGGTCTTCTGTGTTAGTCTGGTCTTCTG
>NC_069431.1:38322449-38366230 GCF_026875155.1 Cherax quadricarinatus
ACATTCATATTTTGAATGGTATTTCATTGAATTTTTTCCCAAACTTTGAACACTCCCCTGGGTTTTTCTTATTACGTGTTTCTGTGGTTTCTTGTGAAGGAGTTTCTCAATTTGAAGCGTTTAAAAAAAACTATTTAGGGTCCCAAGAGTCGAACCAGAATCTCTGACATATAAATGTATCCAAGAAAATGGGTCGTTCAGCTTTGTTTTTGGAATGGGTGATAGATGATTTTGCGATTGAAGGCAAGGAAATGTAAGATCTGATTCATGAGATTTACCTGTACTAAAGGTCAAATCGGAACTAGTGTTTTTTTCTATTGCAATGTTTTTCTTTTTTTTTCTAATTTTTTTTTGGAATTGTTGAAGGAATAAAAATTTTGGATGTGTTAGCTGCATTTTAAAGTGATTTTGGTTTTTCCTCAGTATTGCTACGATTATTTTTTTTATCTTATAAAGCACTGGTATGCTAGTGAGTAACGGATTTTACTCCTCCACCCCCCGACCTTGGTTTCATGGGGGGTGACACCAAAGAGCCGCCGGGGGGACCCCAAACCCCTAGAAACGCCTCTGCTAATGTCATAATTTTTGGAACGCTGTTTTAAAATGTAATATCGCTTTTTTAATAACGAAATTTTAATTTAAAAGGTAAATTTTTTAAGTTTTTTTTTCCCCGAAAACTTTATTGATTTCCCTGGCAAGGGATGGGTATGAGGAGCCTAAAAAATCTAAATGGGACTCGTCTCAACAATACAATTTTGTATGTACAATCACACGTCCACACCACAAAAAACATACATACACACATACACATCACATGCACACACACACACACATACACACACGCGCGCTGCGCGCACGCAAACACGCAAAACAGACGCAAAACCACACACAAATATCCCACGCACACACAAACGCTGGGCACACAAAATGTACACACATGCACACACACACACACACACACAACACACACACACACACACACACACACACACACACACACTCCACCATAATCGCGAAGAGGCGGGCCAGCAAGCTGTGACCTCGACCCCTGGCAACCACAATCTTTATAATTGTCAAGTACTGTAATATATTAATCGTTAGTATATTTTACACCATTAATGTTATGGAACACTAAATTATATTTTTTTTTTTTATATTTATTTAAAAACCAATACATTACCCCAAAATAAAGAAACAGTATGGATCTCAATCAAATTAACTGACAAAAACTGCTTGCACCTACTGTTGCAAGATATTGCTGCCAAAACATTACATCAAGAACTTACGGCAACACATAGCTAAAAAAAAAAAATTACTTGTCACAGGGTCATGAATTGACTATATACACATTTCATTGATGCTAAAACCTTGCATATATATAAATGTTCATATTACATACATCTGAACAAAGGGCTCAACACACATGAACTTTAAACTTTACAGAGAAGTAATATCAGTTAAATCCTCATCCTTCGCATTAATCCCCCCCCCCAAAAACCAAAAACCTAACATCTTAATCTACTAAAATAGGGGGGAAACATCTAGATACGTACCTAACAATCAGCTTGTACATATACCAACATTTCGAATAAAAGAAAAGAATATGCTTAGAACTCAATACTGAAAGCTCTATACTGTTACATTAAACCCATATACAATCTCAGACACAAAATGGACTACGTCACTAACTGTCTTCGATATGTCTGTATAACCATACAGACTAAAACTTAACATCAAGAACTTAGCATTGACACAAAACCGTATCAGGGTACCAGACCCATAATTATAAACTTTAAAAAGAATCGAATCATACATATATAAAGTATTACATAACGTTGACCATTACAAAGGCTCAAACAATAGAAAGGGGATTTATTTTATATATATTTTTTATATATATATATACTATATATACTATATATTATATATTATATATATATATAAAATATATATATATATATATACCACCCACACACACCACCCACACAAACAATTTCACAAATCACATTAATCAGATGCACTGTATGCACAAAGCAAAAACAGTATATAAGTATATCTCATCATGCAAAAACCCAGAGTAACATAAATACAAACTAAAAAAAACACTTCATGTCGCAAAGAACTTATTACTCAAGATCGTGCATACAATTACTGATCCACATCAAAATTATACATAAAAAATCTACTATATTATACCTACTTCTGAAAAGTGTTATATCTAAAATAACGAGACCTTGTGCTCTACATCCACACTTGGCCTTCCATAAAGTCTCCATGACAACAAGGAAACCATTCCAAACCCACATTACACAACACTCTCACGACCAACCCCCAAAGGAGGCGAGCCCGCTGTGACCCCTGACTCCCTCCAACTATGAAAAAACCCTTCTTTCACTCATTATCAATCACAGATTTATGAGAATCCCTACGTTAGCCTTTCTATACCCATCTGAGAAATTCCTGATCCCATCATCCATACAAATCTCTGTTACGACACATCGTACGATAGAACGTTTACCGCATGAACCTTCCTCTTCCCACTATCCCCTCTCCCCCTCAATAACCATACGACATATATATCTATATTATATATATATATATATATATATATATATATATATATATAAATATATATATATAATATATATATATATATAATCTACCATGATATAATCTAAAGTCTTATGACACCCTCGTCTAACCCACCATATCTTGACTTAATAAAGCACGCAAAACCGACACCCACGACCCCCCGACCCTCTGTAGCAACCTACCCTACTTAACCAGCACAGACATCCTCTAGCCCTTCACATAATGTAACTACATGGACCCGCTGTATCATTCTCTCACAGATACACACCCCCACCCTCTACAACCTGTCTGTTTCGTTAGTATCTCACCAGAGGAAGGATCCCATGCAGAAAAGAAACATTACTCACGCGCCGGGGTTTTAACTTCATTTTATATTAATCTAAACCAAATACTTCTTCCACGCATACATGGGGATACAACCCTCAACTGGGATTACGCACCACCTACAAGTAACCTACACAAACCCTTATACGAACTTTCTCAGTTCCTAAACCAACATCAACAGCCCTCAAACGATTTCGCACTCTCCAAATCCATTCCTCAGATACCACATACCCAGCCTGTCGTGTATCCTTCCAACTGCCCCGTGTTCACACCTCACCAACACTTCCCATTTAATAAACAACATTTAGCCTCCGTCTCAATCCATCAACCCCAACCCACCTGACTTACTGGTAAAATTTACAAATTCCCTCGTAACCAATCACAACGTGAACCCACAAAAATTTTGTACACCCATTTAGAATCCCCGCAATCGCTGTCCTTGTAATTGGGAACACAGCTGCAACATGCCAAATTCTTACTATACAATAAAATGTTTACGACTATGACTCTCTGTATAAGGAGTTAGGTGTGGGGTCTCAGAACACTTAGACGCCCCACGATCGTTTCCAATAACATATCCGAGTTTCCTCCCGCGCAGCAAACCATGTAATCCTTAGAAATAATACACAATCTTTAATGACACCTCCCATTCTTTAACAACATTACATTCTCCCCCCTCTTACACCCCCACAAGAAAACCCATCCCATGCCCTTGACTTCGCACTATTTACCTGCATACCCGTGGGCACTTCCAAATAATTGCACAACTTGTTTCCAACACTCCCATTGGACATCCTTCACGAATGAGACAGTTGGTGTCGTAACCATATCCAATTAAACCCGGCCAGGCACACTCCCACCCCCCACACATTCACTACATGGCCGTACATAAGCTACGGTCAACCATTCTATAAAGGGTGTCCTGGAAAACACGCAAAACAATAGTTGGGACATGGGGCATCCTGTCTAAGGCCTCTTCCATTGCAAAATCCCCCCATACACCCATTATTCTGTATCCTCATTTTCGCCCCCCCTTGTATAAACGTAATTTACCATTCGACTATTTCCTCCCCAAAACCTGTCTCCTAAGTATAACCTGCAAGCTCCCCTTTCCACTTTCAAATCCATATGCTCCCTGCCATTATAGAGCCAACAAAGCCGCCCTCCACCCCACCCTTATCTTCCACAAAAATTCTCAGTATCCATGGCCTTCAATCATCGAACTTCCCAGCAACCAAACTGAGATTTGAAGACCTTCCCACAACACATTTGAACCTATTACTAAAATTTTTGCGAACACTTTGCTATAGTCTGCACACATCAGTGATATGGCTCGGTACTCCCGAAGGGTGGGCGCCCCTTGCCTTCGGGACAACACTACAATGCTGTTACCTGCTTCTCCCCCAACTTACTTCTCCTTCATACGATTAAATAACCTAACTATAAATCCCTTATAACGTCCAATGTTGTAAATAAAAATTCTATGGGAGACCGTCAATACCCGGGCGTTTCCCCCTATCCTCTTCCCCTTAACGCATTCTCTATTTCCTCTGCCGTAATAGTCCCACTCAAGCCTTTCTATCCACTATTTCCTAAATTACACGTCACTAACGTACACCACCTTGTCCAACGGCCACGTCACCCACCCCCCACTGATCCAGTACTTCTCGTACAAGCCTCGCATACGCAGAATCCCCTTCGAGGTTCGTATCTCCTGCCTGCTCTATAATTCCAACCATCTCCGTTACCTCTAAACATGGATAGCTGTCACCGCCTGCCTTTGCTTTTGATGCCGCAAAACAGACTGACGGCTTGTCTCCCGCAAAGCATTCTGCCACCCTGCCTGCTCCTTACAGCTGAAACATTCATTTTGCATACCCTCAAACCTCCCCTTTATTTCAGCTATTTCATCATAGGAAAATTATTCCACCCCACCCCCCGCCCATAGCAACCTCTTAACCTATCCTCCTATAATAGTTAGCCCGTCCACATTTTAAATTATTAGACGTTTTCCTTCTCTTCACCTAAAACTTTCTAATCCTTTCCTTTGCAACCATATCCACATGTCCATTGTCATCCCTCCCTGTTTTCCACACTAAGCTCCCTCCATAGGACTGAAAACCCCTCCAAACCCTCATTCATCACCTAACACACTTATATTGAATTTCCAATAACTTCTATATATGTCCGCGAGTAGTGTCCCACCCAACCTCCACACCACTGCCTATGATCTGGACATTGTAGCCATCAACAGTACTGAAAGCTTTCAATACGTCCCTGAGAAAGGTACACTCTATCTAGTCTCGCAGCATATCCATCCTAACAAACGTATATTCAGTCTCCACACCGCCCCCCGAAGGCATCACGTACCTAACATCCCTTAATAAAATCTAAGAGCCACCGACATATATCAGCCCTCTTGGGGTCCACACCAGCCACCCTGATTACACGATTCCAGTCCCCACAACTAGCGCACCTCTGGCAGTGCACTTAAGAAAAACCACAAGATCCTCACACACAAAATCATTCTTTACCTTTATGTTATTTTCTGCCCGCGCATTACACACTCAAAAAGACACCCGCTCTACCATCCACCACCCATCCACACGCAACACATCCCTCCCCGCCTCCTCGCTTCTCTGTAAAACAAACGGTCGTCTCCTTATTAAAATTCCCCACTTCACCTTTTAGACGGTGGAGATGGCAGGGTAACTACTCGAATTCCTTGCCACTCCAACACCCTACCTCTTTTAAATTGGCTTCCTGCAGGAACACAACATCCACTCCTAGATTTTGTTCAGGAAATTACGGATACCAATCTTCTTCATACTGCTACACCTCAACCCATTAACATTTACAGACTACACTAAGGCCTATTAAAGTTCTCCACTGCCCCTGCTTCCTCTCATCACTCTTTACAACTCCAGAGCTTGAATTTAAGTTTGACACCTTCAGAGTGCTCTCTTTCCCTCCCCCCTTCTTCCGGTGCCCCTATCATGGCTATACCCACCTACCTTCACACTTCACCTCAGTTCTGTTTCCCAGGCCTTTGTGCAGGCGATAAAGGACGTCTTCAGATACCTGACGTAGCCGCCCTATTTCTCGTGGACGTACACGTTACACATATCTTGATCAGATGTTGCCTCTCTATGAAACCTCCCACCTCTACATGAGAATGGTTTAATGATCAGCGGACGACTCCATCCACCATCACGTCCAAATTATCATGTCTCCGACTTTCAGGAAGCTGGACGGCTCTCCGATGACACCCACCCGCTCAGATGTTAACGTTCCCTCTCGGTAGGTGGACAATGTCTTCAACACCTTCCACCCAATTCTTCCTCAATCTCGAGAACCTTCTCCTGTACTTGCCTGCTCCACCTTATTTCCACAAGGAGGGTCGCTACCTGATAGGCAGCTGGGGGAGGGACTCCAAATCACCGCCAGTCCTGTGTGCCCGATCCAACTATCTCGCTCAACAAAACACCACGCCCCCTCATCGATGTTTTGTTTTTCCTCTGCACTTTGAAGCAGGGGCTTGCGACAACCACCCTCAGGTCCCAGGCACACGTCTTCGGTGTCACAGGTCGCGCTATGTGATCATACTCACCACATAGGCGGCATGTACGTCGTTGTCATGGGTCCATGACCATTAACCTGGAGTCCTAAAATCTTGTAGATACATTAGTGAGGTATTGGGTGCCTAACGTCATTTTGAGGTTGAAAGAACCCTCTGGATAACCAGCATAGGCACCTGCCGCCACGTACCATGTTGTGCATAATGCACCGTCCATATGTCTCAAAAACTTTCCTTTATATCCGCTCGGTCCGTCTCAAGGGAACGATTGGTAACTTGATCACACGTATAATGCCGTGAAACATCTATCAATCTTACACTGACAAGCTGGTGTGACGCTAAGACCTTACGTGCCTGGAAACCTGGTGACTAACGATTCATAAACCGTAGCTGATAGGCAGTTTGACGAACTATTCTTTGGCTTCCGTTTAATGCTACACCATACAAGTCATATCTTGTACACCATATGTCTCCCGGATGATCGTTGGCAATATGACTTGGCAGAACTAGGCGTTAATCGTTCCTTAGTAGCTCAATGCCTAATGTATTTATCCGGGTCTCAGATAAAGCCATTTCTTGGACAATCAAGTGCACTATGTTGTTAACAGTGGGCTTGACAGCACCACTTCACACCGCTGCAGCCAGGGTATCTGACATGGGACATTCCGTCTCTCACCCTGCGGGGCGAGAGAGGACGCTTTCTGGCCTGCTCTTCTTTACACCTGGTGGCGAACGTGTACTACAAGTACGCAAATGGCGGTTCGTCAAGGTAGAAGAGTTTGTTTAGAAAGACACGTAGCAACTCTATAAATTATTTATTAGAAAAAACGTTTCGGTCCCAGGTCCGAAAACGTTTTCTAATAAATATGTTATAGTGTTTGCTTACGTGTCTTTCTAACCAACTTGTCGGTAATTTATTTACCAAGGTTTTTACGAGTAGAAGAGTAAACACGGTCTGTGTGGATTTATTCGTGGCCTCTCTCAGTGTGTGCATCGAGCAGTGTCTTGTTGCATCTACCATCATTCGCGTCGTCTATGGCATCCCCACTGAGGAATTATATGGTGTGGCTCTCAATGGGATGTCGAGGTTTTTTGTAAATTCGCAAATGCGGCTTTTTTACTCCAAGATTGTGGGAAGCTTTTCAAGAGAGGAAATGCTGGTGAATTCAGCCTTAGAGGTTATGTCGGCATGCGTCTCCACATAACGTCACCTGGTGTCATAGTAAGGATACGTTGCCTTTCGAGGCGGAGGAGTAGTTATTCGGAGTTTTTGGCAATACGGCACGGTGGTAATGCAGCTGACCAAGGGAGTATGGAGGGAGGGCCCATACGGTGGGGCTCCGGAAGGTCCTGCCCCCTGAAGATGACATTAAGAACAGCCGGGGGGGAATTCCATCTTAACGTTTATCTAGGAGCCACTACTGGACCCAAGTTTTTGATTTTACTATGCGGGCCACGTAAGACATGCAAGTTATGCAACTCGTAATGACCATATGGCTGCTCAGGTGCTCCAGACGCCTTGTTGTACGTATCAGGGAAACCTTTCCTGTGGTCCTAAGAACCGAGCCTTTGATTCTGGGAGACTGGGTCACTCGCCTGAACAAGGCCTAAGCTTTTGAGTGAGGAAGTTACAACAAGAGGAGATGCGGTTTATGGCGTGCGGCACCCTGTCGGTGGCCACTACAAACGTGCCCACGCCACGTGTGGGGCCTACGGAGCTGTGGGGTTGTCACAGGAAAGTCTTGATGGAGAAAGTGCCTAAAACGATCTCTGGATGGAGGCAGAGCATAGCCCAGACGTTTACCGGAGATGTCAAGAAGTGGTGAAGGATTGATTCGCCCAAAGATGGGAGACCTGGGACGTGCCTACTATGTCACGGATGCATGAGGTGGTGGGGGAAGTATTCACAGAGCGGCTTCGTCTCTGGTGAGGGAAATGTGTGTGGAAGTTGGTTCCCGCAAACGGACGGCAGGAGTGTCGGATATTGGACGAGTCCTGACACGGGACAGCGTTCCAGGGGAAGAAATTATGGTCGAAAGTGGCGGAGGCGCCTTCCTGCAGACGGGGTTGGGGCAAGCGCCCAGCATGTGGGTAGGGCACGGGGGGGTGAGGGGGCTGAGGAAGTTAAAGGTCAAAGAAGGTCAGTGTAATTGTGCATGTAGGACGGGAAAGACACAAGCATAGAGGAAAACTCCTTTTGGATTTCAAGTGTGTTTACCATCAGTAAATGGTTCTGCGAGGCAGAGTTTAAGTGTGTGTGGTGGAGTTGTTCTTGCGCAGATATGCTGTGGACGTATGATTTCATCAAGAAACACAATTAAGTTTAGGCGAGAGTTACGGTTAAAGGGCTACCGAATGTATGTTAGCAGTTCTTTAAAATTAAAGGGTGGGGTAGCTATCGCAGTAAGGAGTCCAGCCTTTGGCGTTTTCTTAGATGGGGGGAGGTGCGGGCAGGGTGGGTGCGGGGTGGAGGGGTACTGGGGTGAGGTGCAGGTTTGTCTTATTTGGCGCTTACATGCAGCGGAAAGCAACATAAAGTTAAAGTAGAATTTGTGAGGGAGGCTTTAACGTTTTACTCTCGGGAGTTTGCCGTTCATTACGTCATGGGTGGGGGATTGAATTGCGTTATCCGCCTGGCGATGTTGCTGTCCTCGGGGGGCGGGGGCGGTTTTACCTGTCTTAGGAATCTTGCTGGGGGATGCCAGGGGTTTATGATGTGGTGGGGCGGGGGTGGGTGGGTTGGTTGGAGATACGTTCGTTCGTATGGACTATGCGGACGTCTGGGATAGGACCTTATGTAACACATTGGATTAGAGTTGGGCACGTACAGGACCTTTGATGTGGGGTTTTCAGATCACGTGCAGTGCTAGCGGACTTGAAGGATGGAATGAACAGGGTTTATCCAGGTTATTGGTAAATGAAACGTGGGGCTATTGGAGGGGAGGGGGATGGGTAGCTTTTATGGACTGGTGGGAAGGATATTGGGAAACGCGACGGGCAGGTGAATGTTTGGTTTGGAATGGTGGGAAACGCGTGCAAACCTGGAATAGCGAGTTTTTATAGAAGCGGGGAAAAGAGGAGGCGAGGTGGAGGTATGGCTTGCAAAACTATCTGGAGGGGCAGCAAATGATTACTAAGTGGGGGGCGGGAGTAGTAGTCGGTATGACCGACATTGAACAATCTTCGTAGTCGACTTTGCAGAAATTTCACAATGAACGTTTCAATGCGGTTAGAGTCAGAGCAGGTATGGAAGAGTGGCTATGGGTGACAAACCTTCGGGTTTGTGTCTTGCGCAAATTTAGGGTCAGGGCAACAGCGACGTTCCCTCTTGCATTGGAAGTATTGCAAGGGTTTGGGTGGTTGCTGCCGGGTCAAGTACTCTCCACCACGGACCGCATGAGTTTTTATGCTGATCTATGGTATTGGGGGGAAAATACTAAGGAGGGGAGTAGGGGGGGGTCCAGCGCGGGTGGCCTGGTGAGGAGGGATTTCAGCAAAAGTTATTAAGTGACAGGGATAGAAACGGTATAGAAGGTAGACTTTCGAGTGGAGGAGGGTTGAGGAGGCGATTTTTAGTATGAGTAAAGGAAAGGCCCAGGTATACATGGCATTTCGAATGATTTTTATAGGGCGCCAGTTGTGGAAGTATTTAAGTTGGTTGGTTGATGTATTAAATTGGCATGCTCACGGAGGGGAGGTTAGGTATGTCAACAAGGTTTGGGTGAGTTTTGTTTGGTGCCCAAAAAGGCGAGGGGGAGGGGTCTGATGTGGCATATAGAGCAATATCTTTTTCCTATTATGCTCTGACTATAAAATCTTTGCAAAAGTTTTAGGAAACAGATTAGGAAGGTTATGGGTCGGTTTTCCGAGGGACGCAAGGATACCAGGGTAGGAGCATGAGGACGACATGTACGTATTCGGAGTTTTGGGAGGAATGAGCAAGGGGGAGGGTGTCCTCGGGCTCTTGACTGAGCAAAATGCTTATGACTGTGTTTTGATAGGGATTTATTGAGGCTTATTTTATTGAAAGCAGGGTTTTTGGGAGGGGGTTGTCAGATGGGTTGATACGTGTATGTCACGGCTATGGTTACGCGTACAGGTAAACGGTTAATTGGGGCAGCCAGTCCGTATGGAAAGGGGTTTTTGACGGCAGGGTTCGCCCCATTCTCCCAGTGCTTTTTGCTTGTATGCAAAACCCCTTTTATGAAGTGGTGGATGGTGGTTTGAGGTGTGAACGCTGAGCAGCGACCATTGGCAGCACGTGTGTGGGTACGTAGGTATGATACCACAATTTTGTTTAAAAGGGAGGGAGGATTTGCAGATCGTGGATAGATTGTTGAGTTTTTTTGGTGTGTGCAGAGTCTGGCTGTGCGTTCAATTAAGGCAAATCGTAATTATTGGAGGTGGGTACATGGGTGGGGGGGACGAGGTTGGCGAAAGGTATGGGTGGTCAGTCGTGGTGCAACTTAAAATATGTGGTATCGTGTACATGACAGATGAGGAGGGAGAGCGAAGGGTGTAAACTCTGAATTGGTGATTAACAAGGCTTTAGACGAACTTTCTTTCGGGGGTTAAGAGCTGGGATGTCTCATTGCATCAGAGGACGTAGTGGCCAATTACAATTGTTTATAGTAAAGTATGGGGTTGTGGCTGCGGTGTACCCTTTAAGAGATATGGATATTAAGAAACTGCGAGAAGGGTCTTACGTTATGTTTGGGTTTTGGGAGAGACTTGGTTAAGTCGGGAGTTTGTCAGGTTTGACCATGTTCGTCCTGGGGGTTTAGGTTCTTGGCTTTTGGGGCGTCGGGTGAAGGTCTTATGTAAAGCACGGTTCCTCAGGGGCGGGCGGTGAGAAGGGCATCCGGGTGGGTCGGGTATGAATGAAATGCGTAAATGGTGGAGCGGCAGGGGATAATGGAGTGTGAGGACATGATGCGTTTGTTGTTGAAGTTGAGAAAATGCGCAACGGATCCAGGTGGGGCAAATGGTCAGATATGTTGTCGTAGGAAATTGTACAGGGATGGTCTGCTTTTCTGCTGTATAATTGGGGGGAAATATGGATGGTTTTTTGAAATTAAGTTGGCACCATGGGTTCGTGAATGGTGTAAGATTTGGTCATGGGGATTTTAGCATCAAAATCGTCTTACATAGGATGGGTTTGTTAGGGAGGCAGATTGCTTGCGTTGCGGTCTCGAAGAAACGACTTTTCATGCTGCTCTTATTTGTGATACCTTGGACAAGTTGTTCGTGGCTGGGGCGGGTTTTAGAATTTTCTTAGTGGGGAAAGTATTTCACCTTACGGCCTAACATGGACGGTAGGAGGAGTTTCAAGTGAGGGACGAAGAAGCAATAATGTACGTGGTGGCTGATTTACTCTTTAATCTCGTGGGGTATGCGGGGAAACCGGGGGCCATCAGGTAGGATCAGGGGCATTGCGGCAGGTATCTACAGGACCGTATTGCAGGAAATAAACTCATATTATGGTAGAAGTTGGGATACTAGTTTTCCTGCAAATATCGAAGTCTTACTGTTAAAATATTGCTGAACTGTGGGGGGGGGTAAGGCAACGGGGGGCTGGGGACTCCCCCCGTGGTAGCACCAAACGGTATGTTTAGAGAATTCAGGTAGAGGGCGGGTTTTAGGAGTGACGTGTATGTATTATGAATGGTTCCATGCGTCTGTGTGTGTAATGGTTGTGGCGTTGTGTGTGGCATGAGATCTTGGATATAATCATAAAATGGTCATACAGTTTGATATTACAGATAAAAAGCAATATTCAGTATATGTTCAGCCTCTAAACAAGACTGAAATTGGTCCCGGACTATGGCGGAGTTTGGTGAGTATGTTGGAGTCTTTCCTGGAATTCCCGTTATGTTTAGTTTAGGGCGTGTCCTTTTGTAAGCGGAAGCCTCGTGATGTCAGCGCTAAAAGTACAACGTTATACTTGCTTTAGGGGATATTCATAAGCAGACCTTTTGGTGAATCGATTGTAAACTTTTGTGAAGGGCAAAAAGTTGTCATTTGCCTGAGATTGGTTTTGGATCTGTATAGCGGTCTCCGCTGTGAGGGGGGGGGGGGTTTGGATGTATAATGTTCTATATTGTATTCTTTGGACATTCAAGTCCTGGACAGCAGCTTTTGTGGGATGTTGTTCCCTCCCAGTGATATCACATGTATTTTTTTTATTTCATTTATGGTGCATAATAGTCAGTTGATGTTCATTTAAGCACCTTTATAATATCACTGTATACAAGCAAGGTATACTTTTTGTGGGTTTATATTTAGTTTGAGAAACTAAATATGGGTTGGTCAGGGGGGTATTAGGAGTCAATAGTGTTTCCTCATTATGTAATCATGCATGCTAAATCTGTGGAAAGTTTATGTTATTATTAAGGGTTTTTTGCAAGTTTTGATTTTCCTTTTTCAATATATCGCCAAAAACCAAAAATAAAGGAACATCATGTTGTAAATTTCAAGATTCATGTAGGTTTCTGATAGTCTATTTTGTATAACCTTGTACCATGAGTGCTACAACATATTGTTTATATGATATTGTTTTTTGTATATAATTTTTTTTTTATAGGTCATAGTGCCATGGAGTGTGTTGCAAATGCATTAGTTTAATATGAAATTGTTTTTGTATATAAAATTTATATATAAAAAATAAGACTGTCAGGTTTTGGGTTATATAGCTATTTTGTGGTTTAGTTAAAATATGTTCCGGAGTTCTCTGTTTAGTTATATGATGTCTTTTATATTGAAGTTTCATGTTTTACGTATTTTTAAATAAAAAAAAAAAAAAAAAAAAAACTGGACAAGGAGAGCTCGCCAACAAACAGCAGGGGGTGCCAGAGCACAAACCGCACTCTACGTGGTCAGGCAGCGAATGATTGCTAACAAGCAACACACCCAAACACACAAATATACAGATCAAACAAAAACGCTGGCAAACAAAAATGTACACACATGCGCACACACACACACACACCACACACACACACACACACACACCACACACACACACACACACAACACACAATCAGCGAAGAGGCAGGGGCCAGCAAGCTGTACTGAACCCTGCAACACTCAATCTTTATATTGTAAGTATGTATATTATATTAATCGTGTATATTTTACACCATTAAATGTTATGGAACACTGAATATATTTAAGTTAATGACAATTTTAGGGTCTTTACATACAAAAGGTGATATATAACCTGACTGTATGGTCCTGGACACACCATTGTGCATATTTAGTAATTTAATAAATGCTAATTATATTAAATATCTGTTTGGAAATTGCTGAAAAGGTGATTGTGAGGGAAAGTTCAAACAGATAGGAGTAGCAAGCCGAGTTATGGTGACGATTGTTTGATTGCCCGTCTGCTTGTTTAAGTTAGGGTTCAGTCTATCTCCGCTATCCCCCCACCCTTTTCTCCACCCGGAAAGGTGACGTTGTGGGGTACCGACCAAATGATAATCACTTGACTCACAGCTCCCAAACACCAACTGTTAGTAAAAGGCTCTACTCCTGTTTTTAATGGATATAATATTGATTCGCTGCTACACGGTCGAGTTGGCGGTTGTGCCCTGCACCCTCTGCTGTTTTCAGGCGAGCTACTGGTATCAACATGGCGCAGAGTGTGGAGGAGGCGCGTTAGAATACCTTTGGTATTGAGCTGCTTCGTGGGGCGATTTCACCTCTTCAGCGCAGGTATTACTCCCAAACAATCATTAGGGAGACCTATGGAATCCAGGACGACTGAGGTGTACGGTTGTAGCCCGGAATGGGGCTTACAGAATCTTCGTTCAAACCTGAATTCCAGTCCGTGTACGAGTCTTTGGTGACGAGATTACAGGGACGTGAGTCTTTGATGCGACTCCAGCTGTGAGGTGCGTTTGATCGACGTATCTCGCCACTTCGGGGGTTAAGATACGTTAATGTTCCATGGCGGCAGATGAGGCTGGACATCAGGAAGTGTTTTCGAGGCATATGGAACCGTACATCTGGCACAAAAAGGGCAAGTGGACGGCAGGTGCTTACATGGGCCGTCCGTTGAGGGTACCTTTTCCCTGAAGATGATCTGAGGAATCCATACCGTCTTACTCACGTACTGCCCCATACTTCTTTGGTTGCTCGTTGTGGCATTTCCCAGTAGAACACTCACATTCGTCGGGTTGCACCGCAGAATGGGGTTGGAGTTTCCACGGTAGTTTCTGGTTCTCGTTGTTTTCTGCCCTCTCCAGACCGTTTTTTCTTGATCTTCAGCCTGGTTCCAGTTGCCGGCCACAGACCAAGCTCCCCTCCTAAACCTGGGTATCTCAACAGAAGGATTACTACGAATCCTCTGGTTCTCACCCTTTAATCGCCGTATCTCCATCTTAGCACTCTGAGCTCTTCTCTCAGCTGCTCTGGGTAAAGTTGCTCAAGAAAGCAGGGCCAACTGGTATCAGATTACAGAGAGCACTCAAACAGGTCTTCACAGAGACTAAGTACACGTCACCACTTGAGCTAAGTACACGTCAACCTGAGCTAAGTACACGTCACCACTGGGCTAAAGTACACGTCACCACTGGGCTAGTACACGTCACCATGAGAAACTAAGTACACGTCACCACTGAGCTAAGTACACGTCACACTGAGCTAAGTACTCGTCACCACTGAAGCTAAGTACAGTCACACAGAGCTAAGTACACGTCACCACTGGCTAAGTACCACGTCACCAGTGAGTACGTACACGTCACCAGTGAGCTAAAGTACAGTACCACTCCAACAACAATGGAGGAACTCAGTTTCGGATGTCCTTTTTTCTATCGATTAATCGTTTTAACTGTTAATCATAGAATTGATCAGGGGGAAAAATATGGTGGTGCATTGAGGGAGTCTGTGGAGACAATATTATCTATGGAAAGGTCAGAGGAGAATGTATGAAAGTATAAGGTATACAATATGTACGTGTAGAATTGGTAATGAATGTTGCAACATGGAGACGGCTTGAAGGACAGTGGAATATATATATCTGAATGTAATGTTTGGTATTCCTATAACCAAGCCCCAATCAAACAAGGTTCAATAAAAGGTCCTCCATTTATTTACAACTGCACCCCAGATTTTTTTCCCTACATTTGGGTTTCCCTACCAAAAATTACTCTCACTTGGTTCGGGGTTTCCTAAACATGCATTTGACATTCCCAAATCTCTCTTCTTCTTCCTTTTCACCTAAAGGGGGAGGGGGGTTAAAGAAAACAGGAAAAAGTGAGGAAAAAAAGAAAGACACATTCTGTAATATGATTTTGTTCCCCTTTATAGTATAAAATAAGGAAAAAAAGGACCCCAATGGAAATAAGTACTGATTTTTTTTTTGGGTTATTCTAGGTTTTTTACCAAATCTGCTAGTATGAAAATCTATGAACATAGTTGTGTATGCCGGGAAAAAAATTACTCATCCTTATCGATCTGTCACCTCCCAAGTTCAACCAAATATTTTTACACTGTGAATTTACCAAAAGAACTGTTATCCTACTTCAGCCATTTCAAAGTTTTGCCTGTCAAAGGTATACTACCACCACCCACGATGCCACCACACAAGTCGACAACACCCTGATATTTATTAATTGCTACGGGAAAGGGAAGTGGTTTATGAAAGCAAATCCCTGAGGCAACAGGGTAAAAGAAGATAGCCGTTTTTCAACATGTCCAATGTTGAAAATTTTTTTAAGACATTTCCCACTAGTACAAAACCCCCCCGGGTTTTGTCTATGCTTCTCTCTCCCTCATTTTCCCGGGGTTTGCTTTGACCTATGTTTCCCTTAAAAAATGCAGTTTCCACCCAGCCCCCATCCTAGGGCAACAGATCCCCAGAGAGCCTTTTGTGGTTCCCCCAGGCAAGACTTGGAGTGGACAACAGTATGAGAATAGGGAAAAAAATTAAAAAGGGGAAATTACTAGAATATAGAGAAAAGAGGAAAGATCTATTCTCCCTATAAAAGATTGGCTACCACCTGCCTTTTAATTAAACAGAGCGTTTTACCTGTAGGTTTGCGCTTCCTTTTGGGTTAAATAATTTTAATTAACATTTAAAAATATAAATGTCTGTTTTATAAAAGGGGGGAAAAACACAGAATTTGTGTTAGAGCAGGAATAAAACCCAAGGGGGAAAAAACAAGGATAGGTTTTAAAACAAGGTATTTTCCTGTTTAAATATGGCACTTTTGGGTACTTGGCCTGAAAATTGAGCATAGGCACCTTACAGGGGCTTTACTTTTCCCGAAGGAAAAAAAAAAAATTTAATACAGTTTGAAATTTCTCAACAAAAGGAAGTTATAACATGGCCCCAAAAAGGGGAAATGAAATATACCCCAAAAAAGAAATTTCAAAATTTTAAATACATACATACAAGGGAAACTCAAATTTGGCACCAACAAAAAAGAAATTTTCAATCTCCCAAAATATAAAATATCAATCGCCAAAAAATAATAAAGCAGAACAAATTTTACCCCATACTGAACCCAAAACTTCACCCAGTTGCAAGGGGACTCCTTTCCTTAACATACTGTCTCTGGGACTTCCCTTCAATCCACTGGCCTAGCATTTCTTCAGGGTTCCAAAGGTCCCCGGTTCCCCGATTCAAGTTGGTTGATCCTCCAGGACTAGAGTTGTTAAGGGTTTAGGCTCATGACACCTCCACATGTGCCCAGGTTCTTTAGGGGGTGGTTACTACTAAATTATTCCTATTTTTGTCACCAGACAACAAGCAAGAACACTACAAAAATATCTGAAAAAAATCTTTCAAAAATTACATAATTAACAAAAACCTAGTCAATTCATAAACAATAAAAAAAGACATATCAAAAATAATCACTTACAAAAAATAAAAATAAGAGATCTAGCTGAAATAAACACCCAATAAAAATTAACATATTAACGACCCAAATTCAAGAGAAAGGGGGGGGGGTGCTCCTTGGGGTGGGGGAAGAGGTTTTTGGGGCAAGAAATTAGACATTTTGGTCTCCTTCCTCAGACCGAACCTAATTACCCCTCAAACCTTCCTTTTCTATCCCATCCTCCCCATCCCCGCTTTTCCCTTTCCTCCACCCTCCCAACCCTCCCTTTTCCTTGCCCCGTTTGTAACCTCTGGGGTCCTCCCCTCTGGTATTACAGTTTCTAAGGGGAAGTGTGCTTGGGTTCATCCCTCTCTATAGGGTTCCTTGGGTGTGGTGTAGTTTGCCGTGGAATCTGCATTAGATGGAGGCACCCTACTCCCTTCCCGAATTCCCAAGAGGTGGGGTGGGTGTCCTGCAGGTGACGGGTGTATCTCCAGAGGCTGTCTGTCAGTTCTGGGAGGTGGCAGCCGGAGGAGGTATGCTTTGTGGTGGTTTTCTGATCGCCCTCTCTTTTGTCCGCTGGGGTGGCTGGGTAGATATGAGGTTGCTATTCCAAAGCACTAGTTTACTGGTGCATAGGGTAAGGTATGGCACAGGTTCCATGCAGCATCTTCACTAAAGGCGGTCTCAAGGTCCTCTTTGATGAAAGAGGGAGCTTATAGCCTTTTCATGCCTTCTAGTAACTATTTCTCCACTGTCCCTTTCTTTTTTTCTTTCCTTCTTTCTTTTTTTTCTTTAAAATAATAATAAGAAAGAAGTACCACCAACACGGAGTCTTTGTTCCATGATAACCCTCCTCCTCCCAGGCTCCTTTTTCTTACCGCATCCTGTTCTGACCTGGCTTCATTAATGGACCATTCTCCACACTTTTCCCATACCTCTGTACCCTTCGCTGGAGATGTTTCGTCACCTGCTCCAGGTGCCGAGGCTCCGCCCATTTCTTCTGGTGCCTCTGCCTCTTGCATGCATTTAACTATCTGTCCGGCTTCCCCGAATACGGTGTGAGGGTTTTTGGATCACCCACCTACCTCAGGTCAGGCTGCCTGCAGAACTGTACCTAAACATTCCAGAGCATTTGCTGATGACAGTTCTTTGATGTTTGCTCTTTCCACCCAGAAATGACCTACACGACACCCATTTCCTTTATGTACCATGTTTACAAGTGTGCAGTGGACTTAATTCTTTTCCCTACAACCGACCTCGCTGACTGATTATCTTTCAGATCATAGTATTGGTAAAACTCTTTTATGACATGTTGGCCAAAATATATTCTATCACACTCTACGAAATAGTGTGCACATAGTTACAGTTCAAAATACAGAACAAGCTCATGATCTTTCCCATGTTACTTCCATAAATAACATTCCAATCACAGTTCATAAGCAGCAACTCTCATTCTTGCATGGTACGGTACAGTTGACATGTGAATTTTCTGTCTGCAGCGATGATATTTTGGAGCAATTTGCCCCTCAGGACCTTCCAATTCAGAAAGTGGATTTATATGTCCTGCCTGCTCGCAGGCGGAGGCGCTTTCCCAGTAACGTTGCCCACTTAACCTTTGATTGCAAAGAACTCCCGCCCTCGTTTATATTGCGGGCCGTCGCCTAGGGGTCATAAAATCGTCCCTGGTCACAGACCGGGCCGCGGGGGCGTTGACCCCCGGAACTCTCTCCAGGTAAACTCCAGGTAAACATCCCAACCATGTCAAAATTACTGGCGTTTCAGACACCTCCCAGACCACAACTGGACCTTTCTCAGGCTCATATACATCTTCGTAACAGGAAGAAGTATCATTCCCTCCTTCCATGGCACAGCAGCAACACCCTTCACACTGACAACTGGAGTACAACAAGGCTCTTATCTCAGCCCTATACTCTTCAATATATATGTTAACGAAATCCCCCAGCCTGAACACAATGATACCATCATCCAATTTGCAGATGATGTTATCCATGTAGTTTCTTCAACCCCCATCTCTGGTGGAAACAAACACAGGAGATCAATAGGGAAAATGAACAAAGAACTAAGGAGAACAGCTAAATGGGAGAAGAAATGGAGAATCACAACCAACCCAGATAAAGTCCTCTTCAGCACCATCGACTGTTTAACATCAACCATAGAGGACAAAGGGGGCATTTCCATCAGAGGTACACGAATCGCTAGGAGTAATCCAAACAAGATCCTAGGTATGAGATCGACAGATTACTCCACTCTACATCCCACATAACCAAGAAAGTGAACCTAGCAAAATCCCGCCTCAGCCGACTTTACCGATTCAAGGCAGCCATCTCCCACATCAAGCAACACCTGTACAAGATGACAATCAGACCTCTGCTAGAATACCCTTGCATATCTATGTCACTAACAACTAAAATCAACATGCTAAACCTCCAAAGAGTCCAAAACAGAGCCCTCCGCTTTATCACTGGCACCAGATTCAGAGACAGAATCAGGACGGAAGACCTGCACACACAAAGAATCACTGCAATTAACAGCAGGCTAGACAAACTAAAGAAGAGACAATTATATGACATGCGGGAGCTCTATGTACCTGACAGAGAGAACCCACCCAACCATCGAACACGACCGACTACACCATCAACAACCCCTTCCCATAAATCCCAAAGAATAACCCTCCAACAAGGAGCCCGTACGCTTCATCTACAAGGAGAACTTTCCCTCGACCAAGAATCCTGAGTGCCTCCCCGAAGTAGAAGAATGGATACCACCAGGACCTTTCTACGTCCAATAACTGGATTAACGTTCCCCAATTCTGGGTGACCCACTTTTGACAATCAACACCTTACAACTAACCTTTTTAACATCTACAACCATCCTACAGCAGGGCACCATCTCAAAACGCTTAGCCAACTAACTCCAGGCGAGCAACCAACCTCCCATCAAACGACCTGCAACTAACCACCTGCAGCTGCAGCCTTCACCGACCTCTTGGAAAAAAAAAGGCAGTTGCTAACAGTATCATCCTTTCCCAAAAAAGTGTACCCCCGTATACAGCTGGTATAGCGTGTGCAAAATTTACGGGCAGGAGGTATACCTGTCTTATAAATTAAACTTTTTCACGAATAACACAACACACATGCACACCATTTAAATTGGGACCAAAGTGGATAGGACACTTAACCCTTCAAAAACCCCCCCTCCCCCTCCACCCTTCCAAACCTTCACACATTCCATCCTTACCCATCCTTCTTACTTCCCCACTTACCAAAGCGGTGGAGTGCCTGCCTGTGGTGCGTGATCATGCCAATACATCTTGCATCTTCCCCCCACTTGTTTTAATTTCAATGAACCTAAATCCTTTTTTTTCCCGCCGATTCAGGTTTTATCTTAATGAACGAGAAAATCTTTTCTTTAAGGAGAGCGTAGGCCTTACTTATGCATGGCTATCTCCGGCTCTGCCTTCCGGGAAAACTTCCTATGTTCCTTAAATTCCCCGAGTAGGAGACCTCCAACCTTGACGTCCCTCCGCCTACCAGCTCTGGTGCCCGTCTTCCGGGTCGCCTGTCCTAATTCTTTTGCGGTTTTTTCCATCTGAAACCTCCACCTCATTTCCTTTTCCTACCTCTACCCTTCATCTTCTCCCCTCTAGTTTCTCATCTGTGAGGCCTCGATGCCTGCACCTTGTTCGTGTCTATCGCCTGTGAAAATTCAACCTGTCTCCTAAGCCCAAATCCCCTTCACATTCTTCCATTTCTTATAATTTTACCAACAGTTTCTCCCTTTTCGGCCCCCGGGACCTAGTTCTCACCCCCTCTCTAACTTTCACACGAAGGTGGAGGTTCACACCCCCTCGTGAGGTCTCCTCCTCTCTTGTTCCCCCCCAAACTTCCTCCCAGTCCTCCTCCACCTTCCTTCCTCTCCGTTCCATCACAGGACGATTCAGTCCCCGCCGGCACATCTTACTACCCTCTCCTCTTAGACCTCTTTGGTTCCATCCATAGTCTCCCTAACTCTGCTTACTCCACCTCACCTACCTCTAAAGTCACGGTATAGGCATCTTCCTTTTCTGCTGAAAACATTTGATGCTATCTCCAACCAAACTGCGGAAACCAACCCTTTGATGGACACCTGTGCACCTCTTTATGCCTCTTCTATTTTTTTACAACCCTAGCAAACCTTTTTCCTTCAAACATTCTGATTTTCCCCCATGCTTACACGCTTTTCATTGCCTCCAAACATTTACTTCACTGACCCTGCCAGTCCGTAGATTTATCGCTTCTCATTGTTATGCACCTGTCTTTGTTAATAAAAAGACTTTATTTACAATGGAATATTTCATGGCCTCAGGGGTAACCAGGAGAGCTCCAGGTGTTTATCTTCCCGTTTTCCCCAGTATATGTCGGGTTCAAGAGCCTAAGGTTTGTTCAGCAGTTATTCGTCCTATTTTGGTTATGTGCTGTTGTATTCTTCTGATACCCTTTTCCCGATGAAACTTTAATGGAGAGCACTTCTTGTGAGCGTTGGGAAAAACCGCTTCAACAGGTCATTGTTCTCAGTTGCATTATTTGCTCAGGGAGTATACATTTTTCTCTCTAAAACCTCCCCCTTCCTGTTTAATTTTGTATCTCGGATGTAGCGCTCTTGATCTGCCACCACCCATCTTGTTGTTAGGTGATTTTAATGCTCATCATCGTCATCTTTGGGAAGGATCCCATTGTGACTCTCGTGGTAATCAGTTGGAGGCTCTTTTCACTTCTCATCCTCTTCATGTTTTAAATACGGGTGCTCCCACTCATTTTGACTCTTGCACTCGGTGTCTCTCTCTTGTATTGATCTTTCAATTTATTACTCATCAATTACCCTTGATTACACTTGGTCTGTTCTCACTGTTCTTACTTCTACTAGGTATTCCCGAACGCCTCGTAGCCCCCGTTGGCAATTTGGACAAGCGAATTGGAACTTATACTCTCATCTCACTGCTTTATGTGAGGACTCTTCGTCCTCTATTGACGAACTGTTGCATCAGTTTTCGATCTTAGTTTTGACTGCAGCATCATGTTTTATTCCTCAAACTTCATGCAGGCATTCTCAGACATGCATGTCTTGGTGGTCTCCTGCATGTGCCCGTGCAATGCATTTGAAATGTGCTGTGTGGGAACGTTACTGATATAATCGGACTGCAGATCGTCTTTTAGATTTTAAGCGAGCAAGGGCAGTCGTTCGCCACATCATACACGATGCTAAAAGCACTTGTTGGCAAGGCTACATTTCTACGGTTACCTCGACTTGCCCTGTGTGTGTGTGTGTGTGTGTGTGTGTGTGTGTGTGTGTGTGTGTGTGTGTGTGTGTGTGTGTGTGTGTGTGTGTGTGTGGTTTGGAAGAAGGTACGAAAGTTGTGTGTCAAGTACACTCCAGACTCGACTCCATTTTTCTAGGTTGGTGGTGTTATGTGCGGAACCTCTTGAGGTTCCGAGATATGAGGAAACTATCTTGTCCATGTCTCCCAAGGGCTTCACATCTGTTTCCTAGTTTCTCTCGTTCAAAGTCTCTCAGGAGCAATCACCTTTGGGTTTCTCGTTCTAATGGGATGGAGCCATATAAAGTATCTTTTACTGTCTTAGAGCTAGAGTCCATGCTTCCCGCTTGCCGGCCATCGGCATTTCGGCCAGATAATATTCATATCTGTATCTACACATCTGCATTCTAACAGCCCTTGCAGTCCTTTTGAGCCTTTTTCAATCTTGTTGTACGCGAGGTCCTCCATCATAATGGAAATCTGCCATTGCACTTCCCATTTTGCAAACCAGCACTCGACTTGTTAACCTCTACTATCGGCCACCATTTCCTGACCAGTGTAGTCAGCAGTGTGATGAAGATTGGTGGAATAGACGTCTGTTTGGTACTTAAGAACTCACAAGTCTTTCCTCCTCGCCAATATGGCTTTCGCAAGGGCCGCTCTATTCTTGGACCCCTTCGCCACTTAATACGTATGGGAGAAATCCTTAGCTAATAAACACTCCGTCCTAGCAGGTTTTTTGACCTCAAGAAGGCATATGACACCACTTGAGTAGAACATCTTAGCCCAGCCCACTCCTTAGCCTCCGTGGTAACTACCTACTTGCTAGCTGCATTCTTACTAAAAGACATTTTCCCGTGTCCATGTTGACGTCTTCGCCTATTCCCCAGACTTTGTTCCTAATCATACATGTATATGTATTCTTTCAATGCGGTAATATGGCAAGTTACAAAGCACACACAGTTTAATTACCCTTGGTCAAGAGTAACACAAGAGATGCCGGCTGAAGGCTGGTTCCCCCAGTGCTATCTCCCAAAATCTGCCTCATGAATATTTGGGCTTCTCTACTTACACATCCTTAATACAGTTTATGAACTCCCTTGTTAGCACAATTAATCAATATGTATAGTTGGAAAAGATTGATAGCCGACAAAAAGTGTGAGAGTGAGGGCTTGTTTATAGAATTTTTGTCCAGGTGGACCTCCACTGTTTGAACAAACTCCCAACTCGTGTAACACAAACTCTTTACAAAACTACTAACAATGAGCTTAACTCATCTCTACAAAACTTGATTTCTTAACTCACAATAATTATACAATGAATACATAATACTAAAAAAATTTATTTTTTCTAGTATTATTGGAATAATTATTTCTTTATGTGTCTAGATTTGTAATCAGACGCACAAAAGAATATTATACACTGACTCACGTAATCGTAATGACAAGCGATCAAATAAACCTTACCACGGTGGGGATAGAACCCGCGATCAGAGTCTCATAACTCCACCTAAACAACAGATAAAAAAAAATCAGTAGAACATCAACTTCAGAATGGCCACACTTCTAATACATTTTTTTAGTAATTTTCCACTTTTATAGTAATGGGATATTACAAATCATTTTACAAAAGACAGTAAATATGTCAATAAACTCGACAATGTTTACAGGTGCAGAGATGAAAAGTGTGGAAATGTTTTTACAGTATTAGTTACATAAATAATAATATCTCAATATTAACAACAATTATAATAGTGACAGGAAATACTACTACTACTACTACTACTACTACTAATAATAATAATAATAACAATAACCACAATGACATCAATAATAAGAATATTGATAATCCTGTTAATTTCTGAAGCCCATCTCCAAAAAAATTTATACAGCTCACATGTGATCAATTTAATCAAGGTGGCTTTATTACACACCTCCCCCAGTCCAGGGGAAAAATGTTCTAGTGATGAGCCTTCAGAAAGACACAATCGTCGCTAACTCCTTTAATATTAATGAATAGTTGAGATACATACATCTCATTCTTAAACTCTCAAGATGTCTAAAAAGTAACCTCTCTCACGACAAGTGGTTCCACTACAACTTCTCAAATGCGCCCCTGTAGAGAATCCAGTTACCAGACACTGACTGGAGAAACCCTTTCCAGGCAGCAGAGAAACGCTTCACCTGACAAACTTGTCCCATTAACATCATTCAACACTTTTAATAAAAAGAAAGAAAAAGGATCCACATATTCTCCCTTGTACATCGAACAAAGGCTCATATATGGAAAATAACATTCCCCTGCAGAGGTGTCGCTTACCAGCTGACATCTTTGGCAACAGAGCACCGATATAGCAGCATCATAAATTAGGGTACACATCCTGTATAGCCAGTATTTGAAGTACAAAAAAATGAATTACATCTAAGCAACAAAATCTATTAATACATGTCCGCACATCTACATCTTCCTTAATAATTTTAATTGAATAGTAATCATCTTCAGAACACAAAGTACATGATCCTACAACAATACAATAATGCAATTACAATTTTTTCCTCTCTAAATAGTCATTTACAGGCTGTTTAAAGACTTAATCCCATCGCAGTCTGACCATGGTTCTTATAGTTCTAGGGTAACTTTCTTCCTTTCTTCCTGGCCCTCAAACTTTCATCAAGTTCCCACTACAGTTTCTGCACTTCCCCTTATACAGTTTAACTTTCTGGACCCTCTTACTACAGTCCATCAAATGTTTTACTAGCTTCTAACACTTTTTGCATATTCATCAGCATTTCCACATGATATGGGGCCAAATCCATTTAGAGTTCAGTTTTCTAGAATTCCAGGCTTAGATCATTCTAGAAATCCCTGGACCTATAATTTGTCTGTCTCCCCGTAGCTCAATCGCTCGCTAGCGCACAGTCAGCTCGCACAACTAGTCCGGTAAGGCTGAAAACATAAGGACTGTTTCATAAGACACCTGCTGGTTCCCCCGTTCACCCATCAGTATAAAAATGGGTACCTGGGTGTTAGTCGAACTGGGGTGGGTGGCATCCTGGGACAAAACTGACCGAATTTGCCGAAAATCCTCAGCATAACAAGGGGGCCTTTCGTAATAGTAGTATGTCATTTATCTCAACAAGGCCTGTATAACCTTTACATGTACTAAAGAAAAACAGATTTATTATTATTATTATTATTATTATTATGATTATTATTATTAGTATTATTATTATTAAAGGCCTTGGTCAAACACTCTTTGGTTTTCAACTTAATGGTTTAAATAATAGCAGGTTCCACTGATCATGGTGCATGACAAACCACCTTCATTTTCTGAGAGTTCAAATCCCCAAATTTCGGGATGGTGTACCCCCAATTGAGCACAAAAAGGCGACGTTACCTAGAGAAGTATGGACAGTCCTCAGTTACCATTAACTGTCTAATACAAGTATTTTGGCTATAATTAGGATGGTCATTACACAGTCTTGCTAGCAGTGACTTTCAAAGTCAGGGGTTCTCTCTAATACGAATTTCCCTTTTTTATTTAATTTTTTTTTTTTTTTTTTTTTTTTTTTTTTTTTTTTTTGTTTTTTTTTTTTTTTTTTTTTTTTTTTTTTTTGTTTTTTTTTTATTTTTTGTTTTTTTTTTTTTTTTTTTTTTTTTTTTTTGTTTTTTTTATATTGTTGACAAAAGTCTTTAAATTCTGCACTGAAAACTCGCTTCTATTATACATTTACAACCATTTACAGCTTCTCAAACTTGCCAGGAACCTTAGAAATTCTTTGAGGACAGTCTTGATGGTTTTTTCTCCGAAGATGATACACGTCTCAAAAACTTTGAGTCATCATCTTCACTGTCAAACAATGACTATATCCAACCATACCAGGATGTAAATCGTTTAGATATCTTGCAACTCTTTTTCCCTTTTCTGCAACAACTGGTAATTCCTCGTAAATTATACACATGTGCAGCTCTTTGGGTATCTTTTATTGAGGAAATGTTTCACCACACAGTGGCTCTCATCATTTCAAAGGAGAATCGTGAAGAACAGGAGGAGAATGAGGTAATCAGTCCCTCACGTGACTGATTACCTCATTCCTCCCCTCCTGTTCTTCACGAGTTCTCCTTTGTCATGGACTGAGTAAGTCACTGTGTGGCGAAACGTTTTGCCTCAATAACGTTACCCATGAGTTTGCACATGTGTCTAATTTATCAACATGTCGGGTCCTCTGACCCAATCATCGACAACTGGTAATTCCTGCCATTTTCTCTCACAAGTGCACCTTGTAGTCCTAATTTTCTGGCAATGGCACATGAATTCACATATTTCACAACATTACCCACATTCCTGGCCAATTTAAATTTTTGTTTGTCCATTACAGTCCTTATTTTTCCGAGCTGATATCATTGTGCACCATAGCACAAACTTCCTTAACCATAGTACCTGGATAACAACATTATAGGTCAGTGCTTAAATTCTTCCTCACATTATTCTGTATCTCAAAATATTCTAATGATCTATGTCCTGGCACTTTCTTAGGGAGAGATTTTGCACTGGTGATCCTTTCCTCTGTTACATATTACCTTCGTCCCTGAAAGTCTGGACACATCTGTACGTCCTACCCGACAGGAATCATCAATTTTACTACCGTGTATATGGGTTCTACTCGAAATATCTGTTACTCTATGACTAATACCTTCTTATATAGAATCTGAAAATTATAATGTCTCATCTCCAACATATATCTGCCGCATTCCTGGGGCTAACCGTCCTACAATAAAGATATCCAATGTGGCACATGTGTCTTAATTTCATATTGTCGGATTTTAATACCTTTCTTGCACAAACGAGAACTATACAGGTTATTTCCACCTGAGAAAGGAGTAACATCTCTTGAACTTTCTTTTAGCCAACCTGATAATATTCATCTTCGTATCTAGGTCACATTAACACTTTTTCCCTGCTACATTTTCGCCATGTCATCCAATCTAGGCAGAGGTTGTCATTATCTTGCTTAATGGGGTTTTTCACACCTTGACAGTCAATAATTAATCTTTCTTGCTAGCAGTTTACTCACTAAGACTATGGAGGCTATAAAGTTGCAACTGAATCTTCATTAACCATTTTCTTCAACATCTCCTCTATCATACTCCTAATTATCTCTTTTGCTTGCTCGGTGTGTCTATACAATGACATTCTAACTGGACCATTATCAGTCATGGAGATCTGAGCATCACCAACAGTGATGTTCCTTTCCCCAACTCAGAATCATCTATTCTGCACCGTAAACTGTTCTTCTCTGTATTACTATACTGTACTTCTTCTGTGTTACTATACCTGGTACTGTTCTGTATTACTGCACTGTTCTTCTTATTACTGTATGGGCACTGTTCTGTTTTAATTTACTGATCAGCGTACGGTACGGTCAGCTTTGTTAACTGTAACTGTCTACTGTGGTTACTGTAAAGTCTTCTGTGTTACTGTACTGGTCTTTTGTGTTACTGTACTGGTCTTGTGTGTTACAGTTCGTACTGGCCATCTCTGTTACTGTAGTGGCTTCTCTGTTACTATACTCTTCTTCTCTGCTACGTACTGTACAGTACCAACTTCGTGTTATCTGTACTGCACCACATCGTCTGCCTTTTCTCTTTACTGTACTGGCCGTATTCTGATTACTGTACTGGCCTTCTCTGTTACTGTACTGCCTTCTCTGTGACGGTACTGGCCTTCTCTGTTACTGCAACTGCCCTTCTCTGTTACTGTACTGCCTTCTCTGTACTGTACTGGCCCTGCTCTGTTACTGTACCGGCCTTCTCTGATACTGTACTGGGCCTTCTCTGTTACTTTACTGGCCGTTCTCAGTTACTGTACCCGTTCTTTCTGTGTTACTGGTACTCTGCCTCTTCTGTTACTGTATCTGGCCTCTCTGTACTGTACTGGCCTTCTCCTGTTACTGTACTTCTGGCCTTCTCTGTTACTGTACTGGTCTTCTGTGTTGCTGTACTGGATCTTCTCTCTTACTGTACTGGACTTCTGTTGTACTGTATTGTTGCCGTCCTTCTGTTTACTGTACTGTGCCCGTTCTTCCTGTGTTACGGTACTGGTCCTTCTGTGTTACTGACTTGGTCTATTCTGTGTTACTGTACTGGTCTTTGTGGTGTCTGTACGGGTCTGTGTGTTACTTGTACTGGTATTCTGTGTTACTGTACGGGTCCTTCTGTGTTAATGTATTGATCTTCTGTATTATGGTACTGGTCTTCTGTTTACTGTACTGGTCTTCTGTTGTTTACTGACTGGTCTTCCTTTTGTTTTGGGGTTTTTTTTTTAAAAAAACTGTACTGGTCTTATGTGTTAATGTATGATCTTCTGTTTTATGGTAACTGGTCTTCCTGTGTTTCTGTACTGGCTTCCTGTGTACGTACTGGTCTTCGTGTTTACTGTACGGTCCTTTCTGTGTTAATGTATTGGTCTTCTGTAGTTACTGTACTGGTCTCTGTGTTACTGTACTGTCGTCTGTGTTAAATGTAATTGTCTTCTGTATTACTGTACTGGTCTTCGTGTTAAGTATGGTCTCTGTATTACTGTACGGTCTTCTGTGTTAATGTATTGTCTTCTGTGTTACTGGTACTGTCGTCCTGTGTTACTGTTACTGGTCTTCTGTGTTACTTGTAACTGGTCTTCTGTGTTAATGTATTGTCGTCTGTATTACTGGACTGTCTTTCTGTGTACTGTACTGGTCTTCTGTGTTATTGTATTGGTCGTCTTTATACTGTACTGGTCTTCTTGTGAATGTATTGGCTTCTGTTAGTACTGTACTGGTCTTCTCTGTTTATGATTGGGCTTCTGTGTTACTGTACTGTCTCCTGTGTTACGGTACTGGTCTTCTGTGTTTACTGTACTGGTCTTTCGTGGGTTTGCTGTACTGGTCTTCTGTTGTTATTGTAACTGTTTCTGTGTTATTTACTGTTCTTCTTGGTTACTGTACGAGTCTACTCGTGTTACTTTACTAGTCCCTTCTGTGTACTGACTGGTCTCTTTTTACGTACTGTATCTGTGATAACTGTAATGGCCTTCTGTGTTACGTACTTCTTCTGTGTTACTATGCGGTTCTTCGGTGTTACAGGACTGATCTTACTGTGTTATTGTACTTCTTCATGTTTCTGTACTGGTCTTCTGTGTTACTGTACTGGTCCTTTCTGTGTTACTGTACTGGTCTTCTGTTTACTACTATGCTGTGTCTTTTCTGTGTTACTGTACGGTCTTCTTGTTACTATGCTGGTCTCTGTGTACTGTAATGGGCTACTGTGGTTACTGACTGGTCTTCTGTGTTACTATGCTGTTCTTCTGTGTTACTGTACGTCTTCTGTGTTATTGTACGGTTCCTTTCTGTGTGTATTGTACGGTTCCTACTGTGTTACTGTACTGTCCTTCCTTCGTGTTACTGTACTGTCTTCTGTTTACTGTACTGGTCTTCTGTTGTTACTGTACTGGTCTTCTGTTTACTGTACTGGTCTCTGTGTTATTGCACTGTTCTTCGGTGTTACTGTACTGGTCTTCTGTGTTAATGTACCGTTCTCTGTTACTTGTAATGTTCTTCTGTTTACTGTACCGTTCTTCTGTGTTACTGTAACAGTTCTTCTGTGTTACTGTACCGTTCTTCTGAGTTACTGTACTCGTTCTTTCTGTTTACTGTATCGTTCTTCTGTGTTTATACTGTATACCGTTCTTCTGTGTTACTGTTAAGGGTCTTCTGTGTTATTGTACTGATCTTCTGGTTATTGTACGTTCTTCTGTGTTACTGGATCTGATCTTCTGGTTATTGTACTGTTTCTTCTTGTTACTGTTACGAACTTCTGTGTTATTGTACTGTTCTTGCTTGTGTTTATTGTTGCTGTGCTTGCTGTGTTACTGTAACTGTCTTCTGTGTTATTGGTACTGTTCTTCTGTTCTGTACTGATCTTCTGGTTTATTTAACTGTGCTTCTGTGTTATTTTTTACTGTTTTCTTTCGTGTTTACTGTCTGACTTCTTTTTATTGTACGTTCTTCTGTGTTAATGTACTGTTCTTCTGTGTTACTGTACTGCACCACTTCTTCTGTGTTACTGTACTGATCTTCTGTGTTAGTGTACTGGTCTTCTCTGTCACTATACTGGTCTTCTCTGTTTACTAATGCTGGCCTTCTCTTACTTCTGCATTGTACCAGTTTCCGTGTGACAGTACTGGTCTCTCTGTTACTGTACTGGCCTTCTCTGTTACAGTACTCCTTCTCTTTACTGTACTGGACTTCTCTGTTACTGTACTGGCCTTCTCTGTTAACTGAACAGGCCTTCTCTGTTACTGTACGGGCATCCCTGTTACTGCACTGGCCCTTCTCTGTTACTGTACTGGGCCTTCTCTGGTACTGTACTGGCCTTCTCTGTTACCTGGTATCCGGCCTTCTCTGAATACTGTAACTGCCTTCTTCTGTTACAGTACTGGCCTTCTCTGTTACTGTACCCGTTCATCTGTGTAACTGTAACTGGCCTTCTCTGTCTACGGAACTGGCCTTCTCTGTTACTGTACTGTACTGGCCTTCTCGTTACGACAGCCTTCTCTGTTACGGTACTGGCCTTCTCTGTTACTGTACTGTCTTCTGTGTTGCTGTACTGATTCTTCTGCTCTTACTGTACTGACTTCTGTGTTACTGGGACTGTAATGTGCCCGTCCTTCTGTGTACGGTACTGTGCCCGTTCGTCTGTGTTACTGTACTGGCCTTCTGTGTTACTGTACTGGTCTTGTGTGTTTTCTGTACGGGTCTTCTGTGTGACTGTACTGGTCTTCTGTGTTAATGTATTGATCTTCTGTTTTACCTGTACTGTCTTCTGTGTTCTGTACGGTCTTATGTGTTACAGTACTGGTCTTATGTGTTAATGTAGTCTCAGTATTTTACTGTAGTGGCTTCTGTTTTACTGTACTGGTCTTTTCCTGTGTTATGTATTGGTCCTACTGTGTTAACTGTACGGGGCTTCTGTGTACTGTACCGGGTCTTCTTGTGATACGTACTGGTATTCTATGTTACTGGTAATGGTCTTGGTCGACGTACTGGTCTTCTGTGTTACATGCTGTCTTCAGTGTACCTGACTGATCTTCGTGTTATGTACTGTTCATCTGTGTACTGTACTGGTCTTCTGTGTTACTGTACTGTCCATCTTGTGTTACTAACTGTTCTTCTGGTGGTTACTAGTACTGGTCCTCTGTGATACTATGCTGTTTCTTCTGTGTTACTGGAATTGTCCTACTGTGTTACTGTACGGGTCTTCTGTGTTACTACTTTTGCCCGCTGTTCTTCTGTGTTACTTGTACCTGGTCTTCTGTGTTATGTACTGTTCTTCTGTGTTATTGTTACTGTTCTTACTGTGTTACTGTACTGTCTTTTCTGTGTTACTGTCACTGTCTTCTGTGTTACTGTACTGGTCTTCTTGTTACTGTACTGGTCTCTGTGTTACTGTACTGGTCTTCAGTGTTATTGCACTGTACTTCTGTGGTTACCTGTACTGGTCTTCTGTGTTACTGTAAGTTCTTCTGTGTTACGTACCGTTCTTCTGTGTTACTGTACCGTTCTTCCTGTGTTACTGTACCGTTCTTCTGTGGTACTGTACCGTTCTTCTGTGTTACTGTACCGTTCATCTGTGTTACTGTACCGTTCTCTGTGTTACTGTAACTGGCTTCTTTGTATTGTACTGTTCTTCTGTGTTAGTGTACTGTTTCTTCTGTGTTACTGTTACTGATCTTCTGTGTTATTGTACTGCTGCCTTTCCTGTGTTACTGTACGGATCTTCTGGTGTTATTGTACGTTTTCTTCTGTGTATTGTGCTGTTCTTCTGTGTAACTGTACTGTCTTCTGTGTTTATTGTACTGTTCTCCTGTGTTACTGTACTGATATTCTGTGTTATTGTACTTTCTTCTGTGATTATTGTTACTGTTCTTCCTGTGTTACTGTACTGATCTTCTGTGTTTTATTGGACTGTTCTTCGTTTATTGTAAACTGTTCTTCTGTGTTACTGTACTGCACCACGTCTTTTCTGTGTTACTGTTACTGATCTCTGTGTTAGTGTACTGTAGTCTCTCTGTCACTAATACGGTCTTCTCTCTGTTACTATGCTGCCTGCTCTGTTACGGCATTGTACCAGTTCTGTGTTACTGTAGTGGTCTTCTCTGGTACGTACTGGCCTTCCTCTGTTACAGTAACATGCCTTCTCTTAACGGTACTTGCCTCCTGTTTTACTTACTTGGCCCTTCTCTGTTTTCGGTACGGGCCTTCTCTGTTACTGACTGCATTCTCTGTTACTGCACTGCCCTTCTCTCTTACGTAACTGGCCTTCTCTGTTACTGTACTGGCCTTCTCTGTACTGTACCGGCCTCTCTGATACTGTACTGGCCTTCTCCTGATACTGTACGTGGCTTCTCTGTTACTGTACCCGTGCTTCGGTGTTTACTGTACTGGCCTTCACTGGTACTGTACTGGCCTTCTCTGTTACTGTACTGGCCTTCCTCTGTACTGTTATACTGGCCGTCTCTGTTCTGAATGTGCCTTCACTGTACTCTGTACTGGCTTCTCTGTTACTGGTACTGGTCTTCTGTGGTGCGTACTGATCTTAATCTCGTACGGGTACTGGACTTTCTGTGTTACTGTATTGCGCCCGTCCTTTTCTGTGTTTACTGTACGTGCCCGTTCTTCTGTGTTTACTGTACTGGTCTTGTGTGTTACTGTACTGGTCAATCTGTGTTTTCTGTACTGGTCTTGTGTGTTACGGTCCTGGTCTTCAGTGTACTGTACTGGTATTCTGTGTTAATTATTTCTTCTGTAATTACTGTACTGGTCTTCTGGTTACTGACTGTCATCATGTGTTACAGTACTGGTATATCTATGTTAATGTATTGTTCTTCTGAATTACTTACTGGCTTCTGTGTTACTGTACTGGTTCTTCTGTGTTAATGTATTGGTCTTTCTGGTATTACTGTACTGTCTTCTGTGTTAATGTTATTGGTCTTCTGTATTACTGTACTGGCTTCTGTTTTAATGTATTGGTCCCCCCCCCCCCCTTCTGTTTACCTGTAATGGTCTCCTGTGTTACTGTAGCTGGTCTTCTGTGTTACTGTACTGGTCTTCTTGTTAATGTATTTGGTATTTCTGTATTACCGTACGGACTTCGGTGTTTACGTACGGTCTTCTGTGTTAATGTATTGGGCTTCTGTATTACTGTACTGGTCTCTGTGTTAATGTAAATGGCTTTTCTGTATTACTGATACTGGTCTTACTGTGTTAATGTATTGGCTTCTGTGTTACTGTACTGGTCTTCTGTGTTACGTACTGTCTTCTGTTTACTGTACTGGTGGTTCGGTGTTACTGTACTGGGTCTTCCTGTTCATTGTACGTTTCTTCTGTGTTATTGTACTGTTCTTCTGTGTTATTGACTGTTCTTCTGTGTTACTGTACTGTCTTCTGTGTTACTGTGTCTGGATCTTCTGTGTTAACTGTACTGGTCTTCTCTGTTACTGTACTGGTATTATGTGTTACTGTAAGGGTCTTCTGTGTTACTGGACTGTCTTCTTGTTACTGTACTGGTCTTACTGTGTTACTATGCGGTTCTTCCTGTGTTACGGGATTGATCTTCTTGTTATTGATCTGTACTTACTGTGTTTACTGTACTGTCTTCTGTGTACAGTACTGGTCCTTCTGTGTTACTGTACTGGTCTTCTATGTTACTATGCTTCCTTCTGTGTGACGGTACTGGTCTTCTGTGTTACGATGCTGTTCTTCTGTGATACTGTAATGGTCTACTGTGTTACTGTACTGGTCTTCTGTGTTACTATGCGGTTCTTCTGTTTTCCTGTACTGTCTTCTGTGTTATTGTACGGTTCCTTCCCTGTTTATTGTAAACTGTTCTTCTGTGTTACTGTATCTGGTCATCTGTGGTTCTGTACTGGTCTTTTCTTTTGTGTTACTGTACTGGTCTTCTTTTTACTGTACTGGTCTTCTGTGTTAAACGTAACTGGTCTTCTGTGTTATTGCACCGTTCTTCTGTGTTACTGTACGGTCTTCTGTGTTCCTGTTACCGTTGTTTCTTGTTACTGTACCGTTGCTCTGTGTTTCTGTACCCGATCTTGCCTGTGTTACTGTCCCGTTCATCTGTGTTACTGTACCGTTCTTCTGTGTACTGTAAACTGGTATTCTGTGTTAGTGTACAGTTCTTCTGTGTTATTGTACTGTTCTTTTCCTGTGTTACTGTACGATCTTCTGTTTAGTGTACGTTTCTTCTGTGCTAGACTCTACTGATCTTCAGTGTTAATTGTATTGGTTCTTCTGTTTTATGTGCGTTCTTCTGTGTTTACGTACGTTCTGCTGTGATATTGTACTTGTTCTTCTGTGTTACTGTACTGATCTTTCTGGTTTCTGTACTGTTCTTCCTGTGTTATTGTAACGGTTCTTCTGTGTTCAGTACTGATCTTTCTGTGGTTATTGTACTGTTCTTTCTGTGGTATTGTAACTGTTCTTCTGTTTTACTGTACTGTTCTCTGTGGTAGTGACAGTCTTCGTTTGCTGTACTGATCTTCTTGTTATGTACTGTTCTTGCTTCTTGTTCTTGTACTGTTCTTCTGTGTTACTGACTGGTCTTCTGTGTTACTAGCTGTTCATCTGTGTTACTGTACTGTCTTCTTGTTATTGTAACTGTTTCTCCTCTCTGTGGTACTGACTTTCTTCTGTACTTGTAAACTTGTCTTCTGGTAATGTAACTGTTCTCTGTGTTATTGGACTGTTCCTCTGTTACTGAACTGGTCTTCTCGGTTACTGTACTGGTCTTCTTTTACTGTTCCGGGTTCTTCTTGTTACAGTACTGTCTTCTCTGTGTTACTGGACAGTCTTCTGTGTTATTGCACTGTTCTTCTGAGTTACTGTACTTGTCTTCTGTGTTACTCGGTTACCGTTCTTCTGTTTACATGAAATGTTCTTCTGTGGCCTTCTCTGTTACTGTACTGGCTTCTCTGTTACTGTACTGGCTTCTCTGTTATGTATGCCTTCTCTGTTTACTGTACTGGCCTTCTCTGTTACTGTACTGGTTCTTCTGTTTACTGTACTGGTCTTCTTGTTACTGTACTGGCCTTCTGTGTTATTGTACTGGCTTCTTCTGTGTTACTGTACTTCCGTTCTTTCTGTGTTACTGTACTGGTCTTCTGTGTTACTGTACTGGCTCTTCTTGTTCTGTACTGGTCTTCTGTGTTACTGTATGGTCTTCTGTGTTACTGTACTGGTCTTCTGTGTTACTGTACTGGTCTTCTGTGTTCATGTACTGTCTTCTTGTTACTGTACTGGTATTCTGTGTTACTGTATTGTGTCTTCTGTGTTACTGATGTGTTCTTCTGTGTTACTGTACTGGTTCTTCTGTGTTACTGTACTGGTCTTGTGTGTTTTTACTGTACTGGTCTTCTGTGTTACTGTACTGGTCTTCTGTGTTTCTGTACTGGTCTTCTGTGTTACTGTACTGGTCTTTGTGTTACTGTATGGTCTTCTGTGTTACTGTACTGGTCTTCTGTGTTAATGTATTGGATCTTCTGTGATTACTGTACTGGTCTTCTGTGTTACTGTACTGGTCTTCTGTGTTACTGTACTGGTCTTCTGTGTAATGTATTGGTCTTCTGTATTACTGACTGGTCTTCTGTGTACTGTACTGGTCTTCTGTGTAATATGTATTGGTCTTCTGTATTACTGTACTGGCTTCTGTGTTAATGTATTGGTCTTCTGTATTACTGTACTGGTCTTCTGTGTTAATGTATTGGTTCTGTGTTTGTACTGTTTACTGTGTCTGACCTTCGTGTTATATCTTGTTTACGTATGGTCTTCTGTGTCATGTACTGGTCTTCTGTGGGTTTATGTATTGTTCTTCTGTATTAACTGTACTGGTTTCTTGTATTATCTGTCTTCTGTGTTACTGTATGGTTTTCTGTGTTAAATGTGTTCTTCTGTGTTACTGTACTGGTTCTGGTTACAAGTACTGGTCTTCTGTGTTACTAAGCTGTCTTTGTGTTCTGACTGGTCTTCTGTGTTATTGTACTGTTCTTCTGTGTTATTGTACTGTTCTTCTGTGTTACTGTACTGGTCTTTGTGTTACTGTACTGGTCTTCTGTGTTACGTACTTGGTCTTCTGTTTTACTGGCTGTTCTCTGTTTACTGTACTGGTCTCTGTGTTACTGTACTGGTTCTTTGTGTTACTATCGTTTCTTTTCCTGTGTTTATGTACGTTTTTCTGTGTTATTGTACGTTCTTCTGTGTTACTGTACTGGTCTTCTGTGTTACTGTACTGGTCTTTGTGTTATTGTACTGTTCTTCTGTGTTATTGACTGTTCTTCTGTGTTACTGTACTGTCTTCTGTGTTACTGTACGTTCTTCTGTGTTACTTACTGTTCTTCTGTGTTACTGTACTGTTCTTCTGTGTTACTTTACGTTCTTCTGTGTTACTGTACCTGTCTTCTGTGTTATTGTACTGTTCTTCTGTGTTATGTACTGTTCTTCTGTGTTACTGTACTGGACATTTCTTTCTGTGTTACTCGTACTGGTCTTCTGTGTTACTGTACTGGTTCTTCTGTGTTACTGTACTGGTCTTCTGTGTTATTTATGCTGTTCTTCTGTGTTACTGTGACTGGTCTTCTGTGTTACTTATGCTTGTTTTTCTTCTGTGTTACTGTAATGGTTCTACTGTGTTACTGTACTGTTCTTCTGTGTTATTGTACTGTTCTTCTGTGTTACTGTACTGGTCTTCTGTGTTATTGTACTGTTCTTCTGTGTTATTGTACTGTTCTTCTGTGTTACTGTACTGATCTGTGTTATTGTACTGTTCTTCTGTGTTATGTGTATTCTTCTGTGTTACTGTACTGCACCACTTCTTCTGTGTTACTGTACACTTTGTGTACTGTACTGATCTTCTGTGTTAGTGTACTGGTCTTCTCTGTCACTATACTGGTCTTCTCTGTTACTATGCTGGCCTTCTCTGTTACTGCATTGTACCAGTTCTGTGTTACTGTACTGGTCTTCTCTGTTACTGTACTGGCCTTCTCTGTTACAGTACTGGCCTTCTCTTTACTGTACTGGCCTTCTCTGTTACTGTACTGGCCTTCTCTGTTACTGTACTGGCCTTCTCTGTTACTGTACTGGCATTCTTCTGTTACTGCACTGCCCTTCTTGTTACTGTACTGGCCTTCTCTTTACTGTACTGGCCTTCTTGTTACTGTACCGGCCTTCTTGATACTGTACTGGCTTCTTGTTACTGTACTGCCTTCTTGTTACTGTACCGTTCTTCTGTGTTACTGTACTGGCCTCTTCTGTTACTTACTGGCTTCTCTGTTACTGTACTGCTTCTCTGTTACTGTACTGGTCCTTCTTGTTACTTGTACTGTCTTCTTGTTACTGTACTGGTCTTCTGTGTTGCTGTACTGATCTTCTCTCTTACTGTACTGGACTTCTGTGTTACTGTATTGTGCCCGTCCTTCTGTGTTACTGTACTGTGCCCGTTCTTCTGTGTTACTGTACTGGTCTTCTGTGTTACTGTATGGTCTTGTGTGTTTCTGTACTGGTCTTCTGTGTTACTGTACTGGTCTTCTGTGTTTCTGTATGGTCTTGTGTGTTTCTGTACTGGTCTGTGTGTTACTGTACTGGTCTTCTGTGTTACTTGTACTGGTAATTCTGTGTTAATGTATTGATCTTCTGTATTACTGTACTGGTCTTCTGTGTTACTGTATGGTCTTCTGTGTTACTGTACCTGGTCTTCTGTGTTAATGTACTGGTCTTCTGTATTACTGTAATGGTCTTCTGTGTTACTGTAACTGGTTTCTGTGTTATGTATTGGTCTGCTGTACTTACTGTACTGGTCTTCTGTGTTAATGTATTGGTCTTCTGTATTACTGTACTGGGTCTTCTGTGTTAATGTATGGTCTTCTGTGTTACTGTATGGTCTTCTGTGTTAACTGTACTTGTCTTCTGTTTACTGTACTGGTTCTTCTGTGTTAAGTATTGGTCTTATGTATTACTTGTACTGGCTTCTGTGTTAGAATCTGTCTGGTTTCTGTGTTAATGTACTGGTCTTTCTGTATTACTGTACTGGTTCTTCTGTGATATGTAATGGTCTTACTGTAATTCTAGTGTAGGTACTTCTGTGTTGATGTTTGGTCGTCTGTGTTATAGCTACTGTCTTCTTGTGTACGGTACTTGCTCTGTGTTACTGTACTAGGTACTTCTGTGTTACATTGGTATTCTGTGTCATTGTAAATGTTCTTCTGTGTTTTGTCTGTTCTTCTGTGTTACTGTACTGGTCTTCTGTGTTACTGTACTGGTCTTCTGTGTTACTGTACTGTTCTTCTGTGTTACTGTACTGGTCTTCTGTGTTATGTACTGGTCTTCTGTGTTACTGTACTGGTTTCTGTGTTACTATGCTGTTCTTCAGTGTTATGGACTGATTTCTGTGTTATTGTACTGTTCTTCTGTGTTACTGTACTGGTCTTTGTTGTTACTGTACTGGTCTTCTGTGTTACTGTACTGGTCTTCTGTGTTACTATGTTGTTCTTCTGTGTTACTGTACTGGTCTTCTCTGTTACTGTACTGTTAATTTACTGACCCAAGGAAACTTCTTAGCAATTTATTTGTAGTTGGGAAGGAGCTTCGTAGAACTGCTTTCGTCTTGTTATTGTCAGAAATAATGAACCCAAGGAATTGTGCCTTCAAATATCCAAGAAAACACTTACGTGGTTTAATTGTAAGACAATGAGCTATTAGTCCTTATATAACCAGCGACAGTGTAGCAAGATGATCCTCCCAGACATGAGTCATGATGTAAATATTATCGAAATACGCTGAAACATTCTTGAGGTCAGAAAGGACTATTCTCATAAGCCGGATATACGTGGCACACGCGGTGACCAAGCCGTAAGACATTGTGCGATATTGCATTAGTCCTCTATGAGTAGGGAAAGCCGTGTGTGGTTTAGAGTCTGGGTGTAATGACATTTGATGGTACGCTTTTGAGATGTCTAATTCAGAGAATTAGACAATTTATACAAGTCATGATCGATTACTGGCATGGGCTCAACGTCCCATTTAGTGATAACATTTAATAACGAAAATCTTGAGCCAGTCGGTAAGAATTGTCTGGTTTCTTAACCATGACAACTGCTGAACAGAAAGCTGATTTAGAAGGTTCTATGATATTTAACTTTAAGAGTTTGTCAACTTCGTTATCAAATGTTTTCCATAAGTGAACGGGAACAGTATGGATTTTCCGTCGTACTGGTTCATGAGCTGACAATTCAATCTTGTGTACAACGGTAGTGGTAAGTCCTGGGATCGAAATAAATGGTATAAAATACCGACACAATGGAAATACAAACACATATGCAGTATAATGTGATCCTTTATTGATAACGTATCGCCCACACAGCGGACGTTTTCAAGTCACAAACAGATCTACCTGGGTGGAAGGTACGAGAGTATTTATAGTCAGGTTGAGAATGTTGGGTCAGGTTGAGAATGCTGCATCTGATGATCTACCTTCCACCCAGGTAGATTTGCTTGTGACCTGAAAAAGCCCACTGTGTGGGCGAAACGTTGTCAACAAAGGATCACATTATATTGCATATGTGTTTATATTTCCAAGTCCTGGGATCCCTGTGAATACGTCTGATAAAGTATTTACTCTGGCACTTACTTGAGACTTTTATTTACTAGATGGTTCACTGTTGATGTTGATGTTGGAGGATGATCCGTTAAGATATGAAGCAGCTGCATCGATTCTGTGTGAGACTCGTCATCTATAATACAAACTTTACGCTCACAAGAATCATTACTGTTAACTAAGCTGTAAGACACAGCATCTTCATCAAAGGAGTTTAAACGAAGGTTAACTTCTCTCCGGTGGTACAGTTACCCTGGACATCCAAGAGATAATCTACCTTATTACAGACCTTTACTTCTTCATCCGGTCTGCAACAGGAAATATGATTGCTGAGTGTAATATTCAAGGGTTTAAGTTCTTCCATGTGGATAGATATAATGGGAAGGAAGGGGTGAGTTGCAGCGTTTTTTTGTGGGCCCTTATCTCTCCTGCAGTGTTCCTTGTAAGTCCTTATATCTCCTTTAGTGCTCCTTGTGGGTTCTTATCTCTCCTGCAGTGTTCCTTGTGGGTCCTTATATCTCCTGCAGTGCTCCTTGTAGGTCCTTATATCTCCTGCAGTGCTCCTTGTGGGTCCTTATCTCTCCTGCAGTGCTCCTTGTGGGTCCTTAGCTCTCCTGTAGTTCTCCTTTTTCTTTTCACTTTTTCTACTACTACTGCTACAACTACCACTCCTTTACTATTATTACTGTCTATTCTGCTACTATTACTACTATCTGTTGTGGCACAAATTACTCCCACTTCTACTTCTACTTCCACTACCATCATTACCACTTCCACTACTACTCTTTGCACCCCTTTTTCTCCCGTCACTGTCCTCCTCACCTATATATACTGACTCACTCACTCTCTTCATAAGTTTTTCTCTCTGCTATGTGCGGGTTATTTATGTATGAGCTAAAGATGTTATATGCACAGAGTCTGCAGTCTATAATGAAGTGATGAGAATACTCAAGTTTAGAAAATGCTTGTTCGATGAAAGAGAATTCCTCCTCAAGGAATTCACTACTACAGATTTCAAGGTCTTGAAGGAAGAAGCTTATGATAACGTTACGTTTAGTTTTGGTGTTGTGGTGAGAGTAGAAGTGGAGAAGATCCTGCTGGTTGGTCGGTTTTCACTAGACTTTAAAACGTAACTTTTACAACATAGCTGAACCTGTTGCCAGGAACTTCTCCAGCGTTGTCCTAAACAGCAACAAACCTACTGGCCCATGCTGGGTAGGTCTTTCTCAACTCCAATCTCTTCTGAGCAATCAACTTCAACATTCTCCACCTGACTCTTCACATCATTATGCTGCCTATATATACTCACGTACCTGCTTAGGTAGATCTGTGTGTGACTTGTGGGAGGAACGTTTTCTATAAAGAATCGCGTTATAAGAACATAAGAACATAAGAAGGAACACTGCAGCAGGCCTTCTGGCACATGCGAGGCAGGTCCAAGTCTCCTACCGGCTTAAGGCAATGTCCCAACCTAGTCAGGCCAGGTCACATTCACTTAAGGAAGGAACACGGCAACTGACCTAGTAGCACAAGCTAATCAGGTCCAACTCACACCCACCCACACCCACCCACACCCACTCATGTATTTATCTAACCTATTTTTAAAACTACACAACGTTTTACCCTCTATAACTGTACTCGGGAGTTTGTTCCACTCATCCACAACTCTATTACCAAACCAGTACTATCTTATATCCTTCCTGAATCTGAATTTTTCCAACTTAAAACCATTGCTACGAGTCCTGTCTAGGCTAGATATTTTCAGCTAGTTATTACATCCTCTTCATTTATTCCTGTCTTCCATTTATACACCTCAATCATATCCGCCCTCATTCTACAACTTTCTAGAAAGTGCAGATTCAGGGCCCTCAGTATATCCTCATAGGGAAGATTTCTGATACATGGGATCAACTTTGTCATCCTCCTTAGTATGCTTTCCAGAGCATTTATATCCATTCTGCAATACGGCGACCAGAACTGTGCTGCATAATCTAAATGAGGCCTAACCAAGGATATATAGATTTAAAGAACAACCTTAGGACTCCTATTATTTTTGCTTCTTGATATGAAGCCAAGAATTCAGTTAGCTTTATTGCGAACACTTATGCACTGTTGTCTTGGTTTCAGATTACTGCTAACCAGAACTCCTAAATCTTTTTCACTATCCGTAAAGATCTACATTATTTATTTTATATATGGCATGGTTATTTTCCTGTCCAACATTTGGAACTTTGCATTTGTCTTTATTAAATTGCATCTGCCACTGCATCAGTCTATTCAAATCTTCCTGGAGTGCTCTAATGTCCTCGACAGAATGAATTCGACGGCCTATTTTGGTGTCATCGGCACACTTGCTCAAGTCGCTCTTTATGCCCTCATCAATGTCGTTTATGTAGATTGTGAACAATAGGGGGCCCAACACTGACCCCTGTGGAACACGGCTCGTGACGCTTTCCTACTCTGATTTCTCCCCATTTTTGCAAACTCTCTGCTGCCTATTTGACAACCATGCCTCTATCCAGGAAAAAATTCTTCTATTCCACGTGCCATAATTTTCCTCAAAAGTCTCTGATGTGGGACCCTGTCAAAAGCCTTACTGAAGTCCATATACACAATATCATATTCGTTACCATGATCTACCTCCTCAAATACCCTAGTGAAAAAAGTTAATAAATTTGTAAGGCAGGAACGCCCCTTTGTAAAACCAAGCTGAGATTCGTTGATTAATTTCTGCTTTTCAAGGTGGCTACGAACTGCCTCGGCAATTATTGATTCCATAAATTTTCCCACTATGGAGGTTGGACTTATTGGTCTATAGTTCGAAGCTAAGGACCTGTCACCTGCTTTGAAAATAGGTATCACATTTGCCATTTTCCACTTATCTGGCGCCATGCCAGTCTGTAGTGATATATTGAAAATATTAGCCAAAGGTTTGCTAAGCTCCTCTTTACATTCCTTTAGAATGTCTGGGAATTTGTTAGGGTTTAATTTATCTATTTGCCTAAGGACCATGTCACTTGTGACACTAGTCTTGTATAGTTTATTATTATTATTATATTGCATGTGTGTCTACTTTTCTATCGTGTCGGTTATGTTAATATCTTATTAATATAGCAAAGCATAATATAACAACCCTCTCTACCAAGAAAAAAAAATATAAAAGAAGGTAGGAAGCTTGGTGGCCAAGTTGTATCATCAGGAGGTAAAGTTTGTTGAGTCACCAGGTCAAGTCTTCCTGGAATACTTCTAACTTACATTTTTACTGTATTTTTATTGTCATTCAATCGTAGAATTAACGAGGGGAACTGTTGTTCAGGGAGCACTGGAAGTAAAATTCAACACCATATTGTCACTGAAAGAAGCATTCATTGTTGTGTGTCACGATGATGCTGAAGCAGAGAAGCTACTCACTACAGAAGCCATCACTACTCTTACTACTCAAGGGTTTACT
>NC_069431.1:38366730-38447027 GCF_026875155.1 Cherax quadricarinatus
TACCCTGTTGGTGTTGGTTGTGTGTGTGGGTTGTTGTTGTGTGTTTTTGGAAGAAAACGAAAGTTGTGTGTCAAGTACACTCCAGACTCGGCTCCAGTTTTCTGGGTTGGTGGTGTTAGTGTTGCGGAACCTCTTGAGGTTCTGATGGATATGAGGAACTATTTTGTCCATGTCTCCCAAGGGCTTCACATCTGTTCCTCGTTTCTCGCTTCAAAGTCTCTCAGGGAGCAATCATCTTTGGGTTTCTCTTCTAATGGGATGGACCACATAAATATCTTTTACTGTCTTAGAGCTAGAGTCCATGCTTCCCGCTTGCCGGCCATCGGCATTTGGCCAGAAAATATTCATATCTGATCTACAGCATCTGCATTCTACAGCCCTTGCAGTCCTTTTGAGCCTTTTCAATCTTGTTTGTACGCGAGGGGTTCTCCATCAATAATGGAAATCTGCCATTGCACTTCAATTTTGCAAACCAGGCACTTGGGAGCTTGTTACCTCTCACTATCGTCCCATTTCTCGGGACCAGTGCAGTCTGCAGTGTGATGGAATGATTGGTGAATAGACGTCTGATATGGTACTTAGAGACTCACAAGTCTTTCCCTCGCCAATATGGCTTTCACAAGGCCCTCTATCTGGACCCCTTGCTCCACTTAGATACGTATGTGAGAAATACCTTTGCTAATAAACACTCCGTCCAACATGTTTTTTGACCTCAAGAAGGCATATGACACCACTTGGAGGTATAACATCTTAGCCCAGGCCCACTCCTTAGGCCTCCGTGGTAATCTACCTACCTTTCTACTCATTCTTATCTAAAAGACATTTTCGTGTCCGTTTGACGCTTCGCTTCCTCAGACTTTGTTCTAATTCATATAATGTATAGGTTTTCCCTTCATGCTGAATATGGCAAATTACAAGCACACACAGTTAATTACCCTTGTCAAGAGTAACACAAGAGATGCCGGCTGAAGGCTGGTTCCCCCAGTGCTATCTCCCAAAAATCGCCTCAATGAATATTTGGGCTTCTCTACTTACACATCCATTAAACAGGTTATAAAACCCCCTTGTTGGCACAGATTAATCAAAAATATAGTTGGAAAAGATTGCTTGGCCGACAAAAGGTGAGAGGGTGTTTGTTTTAGAATTTGTCCGGGTTTTATGTTTAACGAACTCCAACTCGTGTAACAACTTTTACAAAACTTTTAAAAAAAATAACTCAACTATCTCTACAACTTTTTTCACTCCAAAAATTTACAAAAATACATAATACAAAAAAATAATTATTTTTTTAGTATATGTAAAAGTTTATTTTATAGTCTGATGAAATCAGACGCAAAAAAAAAGAATATATACAAGACTCAGAAATCGTAATGATACGATTTCAAAAAACCAAATGGGTGGGATAAACCCCCGCGATCAAGAGTCTCAAAATTCCACTTACCGCAGAAAAAAAAAAAATTCAGTAGAACATCAACATGCGAGAAGGGGCCATTTTCAAATACTTTTTTTTTATTAATTTCCAGCTTTTAAAATAAGGGGGATATTTTCAAAAAATTTACAGAAACTTTATAATGTCAATAAACTCTGACAATGTTTTAGTTGCAAAAGGAAAAAAGGAAATGTTTTACAGTACTTCAAAAAAATAATAATCACAAATTAACAACAATAGTAATATGACAGTAAAATACTACTACTACTACTACAAATCTACTACAATAATAAAAATAAAAATAAAAATAAATTAATAATAATAATAATAACAATAACCACAATGACATCAATAAAAAAATATTATAAAACTTTAAATTTTTGAACTCATCTCCAAAAATTTATACACCACATGTGATCAATTTTAACAGGGGCATTTTTAAACCCTCCCCATCCAGGAAAAATGTTCTTAGTGAAAGCTTCAGAAATGACAAAACTTCGCTAACCCTTTTTAATATTAAGAAAGTTTTAGAATACAAACACCCTCTTTTTAAACTCTCAAGATATCTAATAAATAACCCTCTCACTGGGCAAGGGTTCCCTCTACAACTTTTCAAATTCGCCCTTAAAAATCCCGGTAACCAGACCCCATGGGAAAATTCAGGGATCAGGAAACAAAGTTCACCTGACACATTTCCCTTCCATCATTCAACATCATTTAAAAAAAAAAAGAAAAGGGGTCCACCATTCTCCCTTTTTACACAAAAAAAGGCTCAAAAATGGAAAATAACTTTCCCCTGCGGGGTGTCGCTTTACGCTACACTTTGGAAAACAGACACCTTTAAAAGCACATCATAAATTGGGTAAAAATTCCTGTATGCAGATTCGATAAAAAAAAATTTTGAATTATACTAACACAAAATCTTTTATACTGTCCCCCTACATCTTCCTTAAAAATTTTTAATTTGAAAAGAAATCACTTCAAAACACAAAAAGTTACATGATTCCTCGCACATAAAATAATGCAATTAAAATTTTCCCCTCTCTAAATAGAGCTACGGGTTTTTTAAGGATTTTAATCCCATCCCAGTCTGACCTGTGGTCTTATTTTCTAGGTGGTAACTTTCTTCTGTTCTTCCTGGCCCAAACTTTCACAATTTCCACTACATTTTCTGCATTTCCTTAACATTTTAAAACTTTTCTGGACCCTTTTTTATACTGTTCCATCAAATGGGTTACTATTCATAACCTTTTTGCATTATTCAACCACTTTCCCATGATATAAGAACATAAAAAAAAGAAAGGGGAACACTGCAGCGGGCCTGTTGGCCCATACTGGGCACCCCCCTTTACAATTCTCCCACAAACAAACATTTGACCTACCAATTTTCAATGCTACCCAAAAAATAAACTCGATTGCAAGTCCCACTCAAATCCAACCCATCCCACTCATGTATTTATCCAACCCAAATTTGAAAATACCCCAAATCCCACCCAATAAAACCCCAAAAGGTAGATGTTTCCCCTCATTACTACCCTTTTCCAAACCAAAACTTTTCCCATGCCTTTCTAAATCTAAAATTATCTAATTTAAAACCATTCTGCGGGCTCCTTGGAGAGATAACCTCAAGACCTTGTTAATTTTTCCCCTTTATTTAAAACCTATCTTTCCCCTTATACACTTCGACAGGTCTCCCCTCATTCTTCGTCTAACAAGTGAATGTACTTAAGAGTCTTCAATCTTTCTTCATAAAGGAAATTTCAAAACCCGAAAAGTTTTTTTTAAGAATTTATGTCCATTCTGTATTTTGGAGACCAAATTTCTGCATAATCTAGGTGGCCTTAAATGAGTAAAATGCATAGACCCTTGACTTCGTTTTTCACTTCTTTATATAAATCCCAGTAAACATTTGCCTTATTACGTACGCTTTGGCATTGCTGTCTTACCATAACCCCCAAGTCCTTTTTGCAAAACTGTATGGTTAATTTACCTTATTAAATTTTAAGTGCTAGGGTTTTGGGCCTCCCGGCTTAAAAACCCTTTCATTAAACACATTGAATCATCTGCCACTTTTTTTGACCCAAGATAGAGTTTGTCTAAATCCTCCTAAGTTCCCTAACATCTATTTAAATCAATTATCCTACCTACTTCGTGTCATCGGCGAATTGCCATATCACTGAAAACCCTTCATAAAAGATCTTTGAATATATTTTAAACACAACGGGCCCAAGACTGATCCCTGGGGAACGCCACTTGTTACTGACCCCCACCGGATTTAACCCCTTTAGGGACACTCTTTGTTCCCTGTCGTGAGCCATGATTCTCCACGAGAGCACCCTTCCCCAATGCCATGACTGCTACTTTCTTAAACAGTCTTGGTGCGGAACTTTTCAATGCCTTACAAAAACTAATAAAAATATCAAATTCTTTATCGGGAAAACACCCCAAAAAGTTTTCGAAGAAAGTTAAAAAATTATTTAAAGACAAACCGGCCTCTGTAACCCTGTGAGTATCATTTAAACAAGCTATGCTTATCGAATGGCTTTTATAATCTCGCTAAATTGACTTAGTAATTTGCCTACAATTTAGGTCAGGCTTTTTGGGCGGGAATTTTTACGGGAACGACTTGTCCCCTGTTTTAAAAAAAGGGAAATTTCATTAGCCCTCTTCCACATATCAACACTGCACCTTTTGAAGAGATAATTAAAAATATTATTAATGGTTCACAGACTCCATTTTGCATTCCTTTAGAACCCTTAAAAAAACCTCATCAGACCCGGTGACTTATTTTGCTTCAGTGGGTCTATCTGTTTCACAACCATTTCACTAGTGACTGTGATGTTACAAAATTTATCTTCTTCTGATCCACTATAAAAAATTAATTACCGGAATATTATTAGTGTCTTCCTGTGTAAAAACCAAAAAGAAAATAATATTTAAAATCGAGCACTTTCATTCTCTTTGTAGTAAGATGCCCATATTTATTTTTAAGGGGACCTATCTTATCTCTGACTTTTGTTCTATAGACCTGGAAAAAATTTTTTGGGTTAGTTTTAGAAACCCCTAGCAACTTTAATTTCATAGTCCTTTAGCTTTCTTATCCCCTTTTTAATGTCCCTCTTAATGTCAATATACTGATTCTAAAGATGACCCTCGCCTCTTTTGATACGCCTATAAATTCCTTTCTTATGCCCTAGTAGATATTTCAGCCTATTATTCATCCATTTTGGTCATTTCTTATTTGATCTATTTCCTTAATAAGGGAAAACGTTCTTTGAGCAGCATGTATTGTGTTCAGAAAACTGTCATTTTGATAGCTCTCTTCGTTACCCCAGTCAACAGATGATAAGTTTTTCTCTAAAGCCCATCGTAATCTGCTAAGCGAAAATCTGGGACTGTTACTGATTTACCCCTACTATCATACTTCCATTCAATTCTACATGAAATTTGGGATTTGTGGTCGCTAGCACCCAGTTCCTCTGAAACTTCTAAATTTTTAAACAAGGGATTCATTGTTTGCCAGAACTAAGTCAAGCAGGTTATTACCCCTTGTAGGTTCTGTCACAAACTGCTTCAAAAAAACAATCCTGAACACTTCTAAGAAATCGTATGATTCTAAATTTCCAGTCAAGAAATTCCAATCAATATAAAACTAAAGTTAAAGTCTCCTAGAATTACTACATTATCGTGCCTTGTGGCCCTAACAATTTCCTCCCATAGTAGTCTCCCCTGGCCCCTATCTAAATTTGGGGACGGTATATCACACCTAAAATTAATTTTTCATGTCCCTCTGAAAATTCTATCCAAACAGACCTGTATGTTTACTTCAGACTTAATACCCGTTTTTATGCAACAGTTCAAGCGATCTCGGACATACAATGCCACCCCACCCCCCTTCCCGATCCCTTCTATCTACTTGGAACAATTTAAAACCCTGAATGTGACATTCTGCAGGCATGTCCCGACTTTTTGAATTAAACCACGTCTCAGTATGGCAAATACATCTATGTTACCTGCACTAGCAACTATCTCAACTCGGTCCATCTTTTTCCTAGCACTGCGACTATTTGTTTTAATAAATATTTAATGACCCTCCTATCTCTTTACCCTTCCTGCTCCTTTCTGGTTTTTCCATAAACCTATTACTGTCATTGTCAATTAGTGCCACTGGCTTTCCCCAAAATCCTCCCTTTTTGCCTATTACAGTTCTCCTAGTACTGTTACTACCCTGCGACTTCACAGTTTTTTCCCGCCCAAAAACCCATACCACTAACTATTCCTAGTTTAAAGACCTAACAGCTCCCTCCACTGCGTTGGCCATGCTCCCACCCCACACCTAGACAAGTGAACCCCATCCCTGGCATACATGTCCCTTTCTTGCCATAGAAGAGGTCCCAGTTGTCAATGAATGTTACCGCATTTTTCCTTACAGTATTTGTCCAGCCAGCAATTGACAACCAATTGCTCTGGACAACCATTCATTCCAACTCCTCTCCTTGGCAAAATGCCACATAGACAGGTTTCCCACCCTTCTTTCCTAATTATCTTATTGCGACTATACCTGCTAATCAGGTCCTCACTCCTACATCTGCCAACATCGTTGCCTCCAGCACTGAGACAGATAATAGGAATTTCTCCCATTACCTCTCATGATGTCATCCAGACGGCTAAAAAATATCCTTCATCCCACCCCAGGAAAACACACTCTCTCCTCCCACTCCTATCCTTCAAACAGAATGCCCTATCCATGTACCTAATCTGGGTATCCCCAACAACAACAATGTTTTTTACCTTTCCCTTTGGGGTCGTCTGTAGTGATGCCCGAGTAGTCGACTCACATTCGCCAGGGAGCATTACACCACTTGTAGAATTCGTCATGACGTTTTTCGATGGTCTTCGTTGGGGTTTCTAGGGATGTCTCACTCACGTCTGCCAATGCTTCCTTGGTGCTCGTTGTGGCATTCCCAGTAGAACACTCACATTCGTCAGGTAGCACCGAGAATGAGTTGGAAGTTTCCACGGCAGTCTTCTGGTTTCTCGTTGTTTCTGCCTCTCCAACCGTTTTCTTAATCTTCAGCTTGGTTCCATGTTGCCCGGCCACTGACCAAGCTCCCCTCTTAACCTGGGGACTCACAACAGGTGGATTACTACGAATCCTCTTGTTCTCCTCCGTTAATCGCCGTATCTCCAGTTTAGCAACTCTGAGTTCTTCTCTCAGCTGCTGGTAAAGCTGCTCAAGAGAGGGCATCCTGGTTCAGATTCACAGAGAGCACACAAACAGGTCTTCACAGAGCTAAGTACACGTCACCACTGAACTAAGTACACGTCACCACTGAGACTAAGTACACGTCACCACTGAGGCTAAGTACACGTCACCACTGTTGCATATGTGCCAATCCATTTGGAGTTCAGTTTTCTAGAAGTTCCAGGCTTAGGATCTTCATTAGAAATCCCTGGACCTATAATTTGATCTGGTCTCCCCGTAGCTGGATCGCTAGCGCACTCAGCTCGCACACTAAGGTCCGGTACGGCTGGAAAACATTAGAACTTGTTTCCATAAGACACCTGCTGTTCCCGTTCACCCATCAGTATAAAATGGGTACCTGGGTGTTAGTCGACTGGGGTGGGTTGCATCCTGGGACAAAACTGACCTAATTTGCCCGAAATGCTCAGCATAACAAGGGGCTTTCTATATAGTAGTATGTCATTTATCTCAGCAAGGCCTGTATACCTTGTATATGTACTTATAGAAATAAAGATTATTATTATTATTATTATTATTATTATTATTATTATTATTAATGACCGTGGTCAAACACTCTTTGGTTTTCAATTTGATGGTTTAATTAACAGCATGTTTCCACTGATCATGGTGCATGGACAGACTCACTTCATCTTCTGGGATGTTCAAATCCCCAAATTTTCAGGATGGGTGGTACCCAAATTGAGCACAAAAAGGCGACGTATCTAGAGAAGTATGGACAGCCTCAGTTAGAGCCTTAACTGTCTAATACAAGTATTTTGGCTCTAAGTTAGGATGGTCATTACACAGTCTTGCTAGTAGTGACTTCAAAGTTCTATGGGTTCTCTCTAATACTGAATTTCCCTTCTACAAAAGTCTTTAAATTCTGCACTGGTAAACTCACTTCCATTATCCATTACTACCACTTTCAGCTTCTCAAACACGCAGGAATCCTTATGAAATTCTTTGAGGACAGACAGTCTTGATGGTTTTGTTTCTAAGATGATACACTCTCAACAACTTTGAGACATGATCAGTCACTGTCAAACAATGAATATAACCATCCATACCAGGATGTAAATCTATTAGATCTATTGCAACTCTTTTTCGCTTTTCGTCAACAACTGGTAATTCCTGATAAATTAGACACATGTGCAACTCTTGGGTATCTTTATTGAGGAAATGTTTCGCCACACAGTGGCTTCATCAGTCCAAAGGAGAATCGTGAAGAACAGGAGGAGAATGAGGTAATCAGTCCCTCAACGTTGACTGATTACCTCATTCTCCTCCTGTTCTTCACGATTCTCCTTTGCATGGACCGATGAAGCCACTGTATGGCGAAACATTTTCTCAACGATACCCAAGAGTTGCACATGTGTCTAATTTATCAACGTGTCGGTTCTCTGAAACATTCATCGACAACTGGTAATTCCTGCCATTTTCTCACAAGTGCACCTGTAGTCCTAAATTTCTGGCAAGTGGCACATGAATTCACATATTTCACAACATTACGCCACATTCCTGGCCAATATAAATTTTGTTGTGCTTTACAGTCTTATGTTTTCCTAGCTGATTATCATTGTGCACCAGAGCACAAACTTCCTGAACCATCATAGACTCTGCGATAACAACATTATAGGTCAGTTGCTTAAATTCTTCTCATACATTATCTTGTATCTCAAAACATTCTAATGATTTATGTCCTGGCACTTTCTTAGGGATAGATTTTGCACTGGTGATCTTTCCTCTGTTACCATATTACTTCCCTGGAAACTCTGGACACATCTGTTCTTCCTACCCGACAAGAATCATGAACTTTACTACCTGTATAGTTGGGTCTACTCGAAATATCTGTTACTCTATGACTAATACCTTTCTTATACAGAATCTGAAAATCATAATGTCTCATCTCCATCATATATCTGCTCATTCTGGGACTAACCGTCTAAAATAAAGATATCCAGATGTTGCACATGTGTCTTAGCTTTCATATGGTCGGTATTTTATACCTTTCTTGCACAAACGTAGAATTATACAGGTTATTTCCACCTGAGAAAGTAGTAACATCCCTTGAACTTTCTTTTAGCTCAACCTGATAATATTCATCTTTCGTATCTAGGGTCACATAAAACTTTTTCCCTGCTACATTTTCTGCCATGTCATCCAATCTAGGCAGAGGTTCAATATCTTGCTTAATGTGGTTATTCACACCTTGACAGTCAATAATTAATCTTTTCTTGCTGTCAGGTTTACTCACTAAGACTATGGAGGCTAAATAAGTTGCAACTGAATCTTCAATAACCATTTTCTTCAGCATCTCCTCTATCATACTCCTAATTATCTCTTTAACTTGCTCGGGGTGTCTATACAATGACATTCTAACTGGGTCATTATCAGTCATGGGGATCTGAGCATCAGGAACATTGATTTTCCCCAACTCAGAATCATCTATTACTGCACCGTACTGTTCTTCTGTATTGCTATACTGTTCTTCTGTGTTACTATACTGTACTGTTCTGTATTACTGCACTGTTCTTCTGTATTACTGTATTGCACTGTTCTGTTTTAATTTACTGATCTGCGTAACTGTACTGGTCATCTTTGTTACTGTACTGGTCTTCTGTGTTACTGTACTGGTCTTCTCTGTTACTGTACTGGTCTTCTCTGTTACTCTACTGTACCCATTCTTCTGTGTTACTGTACTGGTCTTCTGTGTTACAGTTCTGTACTGGTCATCTCTGTTACTGTATTGGTCTTCTCTGTTACTATACTCTTCTTCTCTGCTACTGTACTGTACCACTTCTGTGTTACTGTACTGCACCACTTCTTCTGTGTTACTGTACTGCCCCACTTCTTCTGTGGTACTGTACTGATCTTCTGTGTTAGTGTACTGGTCTTCTCTGTCACTATACTGGTCTTCTCTGTTACTATGCTGGCCTTCTCTGTTACTGTATTGTACCAGTTCTGTGTTACTGTACTGGTCTTCTCTGTTACTGTACTGGCCTTCTCTGTTACTGTACTGGCCTTCTCTTTACTGTACTGGTCTTCTCTGTTACTGTACTGGCCTTCTCTTTACTGTACTGGCCTTCTCTGTTACTGTACTGGCATTCTCTGTTACTGTACTGCCTTTCTCTGTTACTGTACTGGCCTTCTCTGTTACTGTACTGGCCTTCTCTGTTACTGTACTGGCATTCTCTGTTACTGTACTGGCCTTCTCTGTTACTGTACCCGTTCTTCTGTGTTGCTGTACTGGTCTTCTCTGTTACTGTACTGGCTTTCTCTGTTACTGTACTGGCCTTCTCTGTTACTGTACTGGCCTTCTCTGTTACTGTACTGGCCTTCTCTGTTACTGTACTGGCCTTCTCTGTTACTGTACTGGCCTTCTCTGTTGCTGTACTGGTCTTCTGTGTTGCTGTACTGGTCTTCTCTGTTACTGTACTGGACTTCTGTGTTACTGTATTGTGCCCGTCCTTCTGTGTTACTGTACTGTGCCCGTTCTTCTGTGTTACTGTACTGGTCTTCTGTGTTACTGTACTGGTCTTGTGTGTTTCTGTACTGGTCTTCTGTGTTACTGTACTGGTCTTGTGTGTTTCTGTACTGGTCTTCTGTGTTAATGTATTGGTCTTGTGTGTTTCTGTACTGGTCTTCTGTGTTAATGTATTGGTCTTCTGTGTTACTGTACTGATCTTCTGTGTTACTGTACTGGTCTTCTGTGTTACTATGCTGTTCTTCTGTGTTACTGTACTGATCTTCTGTGTTATTGTACTGTTCTTCTGTGTTACTGTACAGGTCTTCTGTGTTACTGTACTGGTCTTCTGTGTCACTGCAATGGTCTTCTGTGTTACCGTATTGGTCTTCTGTGTTACCGTACTGGTCTTCTGTGTTACTGTACTGGTCTTCTGTGTTACTGTACAGGTCTTCTGTGTTACTGTACTGGTCTTCTGTGTCACTGCAATGGTCTTCTGTGTTACCGTATTGGTCTTCTGTGTTACTGTACTGGTCTTTTGTGTTACTGTACTGGTCTTCTGTGTTACTGTACTAGTCTTCTGTGTTACTGTACTGGTCTTCTGTGTTACTGTACTGGTCTTCTGTGTTACTGTACTGGTCTTCTGTGTTACTGTACCGGTCTTCTGTGTTACTGTACCGTTCTTCTGTATTACTGTACCGTTCTTTTGTGTTACTGTACTGTTCTTCTGTGTTACTGTACCGTTCTTTTGTGTTACTGTACCGTTCTTCTGTGTTACTGTACCGTTCTTCTGTGTTACTGTACTGGTCTTCTGTGTTACTGTACTGGTCTTCTGTGTTACTGTACTGGTCTTCTGTGTTACTGTACTGGTCTTCTGTGTTACTGTACTGGTCTTCTGTGTTACTGTACTGGTCTTCTGTGTTACTGTACTGATCTTCTGTGTTACTGTACTGGTCTTCTGTGTTACTGAATGGTCTTCTGTGTTACTGTACTGGTCTTCTGTGTTACTGTACTGGCCCTTCTGGGGTTACTGTACTGTTCTTCTGTGTTACTGTACTGATCTTCTGTGTTACTGTACTGGTCTTCTGTGTTACTGTACTGGTCTTCTGTGTTACTGTACTGGTCTTCTGTGTTACTGTACTGGTCTTCTGTGTTACTGTACTGGTCTTCTGTGTTACTGTACTGTTCTTCTGTGTTACTGTACTGTTCTTCTGTGTTACTGTACTGGTCTTCTGTGTTACTGTACTGGTCTTCTGTGTTACTGTACCGTTCTTCTGTATTACTGTACTGGTCTTCTGTGTTACTGTACTGGTCTTCTGTATTACTGTACTGGTCTTCTGTGTTACTGTACTGGTCTTCTGTGTTACTGTACTGGTCTTCTGTATTACTGTACTAGTCTTCTGTGTTACTGTACTGGTCTTCTGTGTTACTGTACTGGTCTTCTGTGCTACTGTACTGGTCTTCTGTGTTACTGTACTGGTCTTCTGTATTACTGTACTGGTCTTCTGTGTTACTGTACTGGTCTTCTGTGTTACTGTACTGGTCTTCTGTGTTACTGTACTGGTCTTCTGTGTTACTGTACTGGTCTTCTGTATTACTGTACTGGTCTTCTGTGTTACTGTACTGGTCTTCTGTATTACTGTACTGGTCTTCTGTGTTATGTACTGGTCTTCTGTGTTACTGTACTGGTCTTCTGTGTTACTGTACTGGTCTTCTGTGTTACTGTACTGGTCTTCTGTGTTACTGTACTGGTCTTCTGTATTACTATACTGGTCTTCTGTGTTACTGTACCGTTCTTCTGTGTTACTGTACCGTTCTTCTGTGTTACTGTACCGTTCTTCTGTGTTACTGTACCGTTCTTCTGTGTTACTGTGCTGGTCTTCTGTTACTGTACCGTTCTTCTGTGTTACTGTACCGTTCTTCTGCGTTACTGTACTGGTCTTCTGTGTTAACATTGTCATGGACACGCCTTCCTCCTGAAGAAGAGAATGGAAAACTAACTGATGAATAACTTATTGGATAATAATTATGATATTTTTCTGAGGATTTTAATTAAAAATATATCAAATAAAAATTGGCGGCTGTGGTCCCAGTAAGATGTTGGGACATGAGTATCTTATTCCCAGGATGATGTTTTAGAATAAATGGTGTTGGTTATCCTGGGTGGCGGAGTTCGTCCTATGTTCTGAAAATCCTGCCACTACTTGGTTGTAGCACCACAATTTAGATTTCAGAAGTGAAGAGTCGTAATGTTCCACTACGTCCTGTAGACAGAGATCTTGCTCCAGTTAACAAGCGTCTACCCTGGTTAACAAGGCCAGCAGCAGAGCTGATAATCAAGAAACTAACACTGGTTATATAAGTGTTAAATAAGTTTAATATTGAAGAAAGACAAAATTTGGTGTTCCACTTCAATGTCATTACTGGTAACCAGGTAAATCAGTAACAATGAACAGAAATATTCCTGGTAGATCAACCTACCTGATAAGGAGAAGAGTGAAGGTGAAGCGATTCACAAAGTTCAACCCACATCAGGTAAGGTTAATACTACCAGGAGTAGAAATTAAAGCAAATCAGACCTGAGGAACTGAAGTTTAGCCTCAGCCGCTAGATGGTAGTGCTGGCGGTAACACGCTGATGGTTCCTGGGTGTCTGAACAACCATAAGCCCCACTTTTTAAGGGCTTTTTCCTTACAATATCCCCTTTCCAAAACTTATGGTCGGAGGCAGTAAGTTAATTTACAGAGGGAAAAGTGCTATGTACACTCTCGGCTCAGCCAATCTGAGAAGTGGTTTTATTAGCCAGATATATATATACAACTTTAAACTTATAGGACTGGATAGCCAAAGCCTATCTTAAGAGTCAGCTATTTGAACCTTTGAAGTTTCCCAGGTACATCAGTGGCTTGTGATCTGTTTCAAACACAAAGGGTTTTCCGTATCCACAGTGGAGTACCTTTCTTCCCTCGGCAGAAGCTTCTTACTGGTGGAAGATATAGGGAAGTGAATCTCATCATAATACTGTAGTAAAACAGCCCCGAGTCCTGTTCTGAGACAAAAGACTTTATTAATATCTGGTTGTTTTAGAACTGGAGAGTTGGAAAATATTCTTCTAATTTGTTCGAAGCTTTTATCAGCCTCTTCTGAACAAACAAGAGGTTCTTTTACATTCTTTTTTAAATAGTCTGTGAGAATCGAAGTCAGACCTTTTAAATTATGTACAAAAATTGTATAGAAATTTACTGACCCAAGGAAACTTCTTAGCAATTTACTTGTAGTTGGGAAGGAGCTTCATAGAACTGCTTTCGTCTTGTTATTGTCAGAAATAATAAACCCAAGGAATTGTGCCTTCAAATATCCAAGAAAACACTTACGTGGTTTAATTGTAAGACAATGAGCTATTAGTCCTTATATAACCACGACAGTTGTAGCAAGATGATCCTCCCAGACATGAGTCATGATGTAAATATTATCGAAATACGCTGAAACATTCTTGAGGTCAGAAAGAACTATTCTCATAAGCCGGATATACGTGGCACACGGGGTGACCAAGCCGTAAGGCATTGTGCGATATTGCATTAGTCCTTTATGAGTAGGGAAAGCCGTGTGTGGTTTAGAGTCTGGGTGTAATGACATTTGATGGTACGCTTTTGAGATGTCTAATTCAGAGAATTAGACAATTTATACAAGTCATGATCGATTACTGGCATGGGCTCAACGTCCCATTCAGTGATAACATTTAATAGCGAAAATCTTGAGCCAGTCGGTAAGAATTGTCTAGTTTCTTAACCATGACAACTGCTGAACAGAAAGCTGATTTAGAAGGTTCTATGATATTTAATTTTAAGAGTTTGTCAACTTCATTATCAAATGTTTTCCATAAGTGAACGTTTTCAAGTCACAAACAGATCTACCTGGGTGGAAGGTACGAGAGTATTTATAGTCAGGTTGAGAATGTTGGGTCAGGTTGAGAATGCTGCATCTGATGATCTACCTTCCACCCAGGTAGATTTGCTTGTGACCTGAAAAAGCCCACTGTGTAGGCGAAACGTTGTCAACAAAGGATCACATTATATTGCATATGTGTTTATATTTCCAAGTCCTGGGATCCCTGTGAATACGTCTGATAAAGTATTTACTCTGGCACTTACTTGAGACTTTTGTTTACTAGATAGTTCACTGTTGATGTTGATGTTGGAGGATGATCCGTTAAGATATGAAGCAGCTGCATCGATTCTGTGTGAGACTCATCTATAATACAAACTTTAAACTCACAAGAATCATTACTGTTAACTAAGCTGTAAGACATAGCATCTTCATCAAAGGAGTTTAAACGAAGGTTAACTTCTCTCCGGTGGTACAGTTACCCTGGACATCCAAGAGATAATCTACCTTATTACAGACCTTTACTTCTTCATCCGGTCTGCAACAGGAAATATGATTGCTGAGTGTAATATTCAAGGGTTTAAGTTGTTCCATGTGGATAGATATAATGGGAAGGAAGGGGTGAGTTGCATCGTTTTTTGTGGGCCCTTATCTCTCCTGCAGTGTTCCTTGTAGGTCTTTATATCTCCTGCAGTGCTCCTTGTGGGTCCTTATCTCTCCTGCAGTGTTCCTTGTGGGTCCTTATATCTCCTGCAGTGCTCCTTGTGGGTCCTTATCTCTCCTGCAGTGTTCCTTGTTGGTCCTTAGCTCTCCTGTAGTGCTCCTTTTTCTTTTCACTTTTTCTACTACTACTACTGCTACAACTATTACTCCTTTACTATTATTTCTGTCTATTCTGCTACTATTACTACTATCTCTTGTGGTACAAATTACTCGCACTTCTACTTCTACTTCCACCACCATCATTACCACTTCCACTACTACTCTTTCCACCCCTTTTTCTCCCGTCACTGTCCTCCTCACCTAATATACTGACTCACTCTCTTCATAAGTTTTTCTCTCTGCTATGTGCGGGTTATTTATGTATGAGCTGAAGATGTTATATGCACAGCGTCTGCAGTCTATAATGAAGTGATGAGAATACTGAAGTTTAGAAAATACTTGTTCGATGAAAGAGAATTCTTCCTCAAGGAATTCGCTACTACAGATTTCAAGGTCATGAAGGAAGAAGCTTATGATAACGTCACGTTTAGTTTTGGTGTTGTGGTGAGAGTAGAAGTGGAGAAGATCCTGCTGGTTGGTCGGTTTTCACTAGACTTTAAAACGTAACTTTTACAACATAGCTGAACCTCTTGCCAGGAACTTCTCCAGCGTTGTCCTAAACAGCAACAAACCTCTTCAGATCATTAATTCTCCACGCATCAACACCACTTCCAACAAAGTTATAATTCTTCCCAACAGCCAGGTTGCACTGAACGTCTCAAAAGTAATTTCACAAGCTAACACCAGAGTCGCCATCGCTTCTAGCACTTCAATAAAGGATCTAACCAGGACAAAATCCAAGCACCACGAACCAGTCAATGCAGGAGTTTACACTATACCCTGTGGAGGCTGTGACAAGATTTACGTAGGTGAAACAGCAAGAAACCTCGACACCAGCCTCAATGAACACATTTACGCATGTAGGAACGATAACTTGAACAACACTTGTGTACAACACCGAAATTCCACCAATCATCTCATGAAATTCAGAGACGCCCAATTATGATCAAAGAAACTAATTTCCGCAGACGCAAGTGCCTCGAATCAGCACTGATCGCTGTTTCGAATACAATTAAACAAAACAACGGCAGCTTCACCATCTCCGAAGTCTTAGCAAGAATCCTCCTGAAAACAGTAAACCCTGCCATCACATAGTCTCTCCTGTTATACTACGCAAAGCACATTACAGAGAGTGAACACTGAAATAAGCTGCCTCTTTCCAGTCTATATTTGTCCAACCTAATTTTATGTTACCCAAGTAATAGCTTTTATATCCTTTTACTCATGTACGAATTAATTGCTCTATCATATTGTATTACTTTTGTCACTACCACTACTACTACTACTACTACTACCACTAGTGAACATCGAAATGTTACCTCACTAGTATTGCACCTCACTCTGAGCCTTTATATACCCTCTGTGTCCATGTATTGTTTGTAATTGCTTGATAAAGCTCCTGGAGAGCGAAACGTTGCCACAATAAATGTCACATTAGTTGCACTTGTGTCCTTTTACTTTACATATTGTCGGTAATTCTACCAACTTTATTACAACAAACCTACTGGCCCATGCTGGGTAGGTCTTTCTCAACTCCAATCTCTTCTGAGCAATCAACTTCAACAATCTCCACCTGACTCTTCACATCATTATGCTGCCTATATATACTCACGTACCTGCTTAGGTAGATCTGTGTATGACTTGTGGGAGGAACGTTGTCTATAAAGAATCGTGTTATAAGAACATAAGAACATAAGAAGGAACACTGCAGCAGGCCTTCTGGCACATGCGAGGCAGGTCCAAGTCTCCTACCGGCTTAAGGCAATGTCCCAACCTAGTCAGGTCAGGTCACATTCACTTAAGGAAGGAACACGGCAACTGACCTAGTAGCACAAGCTAATCAGGTCCAACTCACACCCACCCACACCCACTCATGTATTTATCTAACCTATTTTTAAAACTACACAACGTTTTGCCTTCTATAACTGTACTAGGGAGTTTGTTCCACTCATCCACAACTCTATTACCAAACCAGTACTATCTTATATCCTTCCTGAATCTGAATTTTTCCAACTTAAAACCATTGCTACGAGTCCTGTCTAGGCTAGATATTTTCAGATCGTTATTACATTCCCTTCATTTATTCCTGTCTTCAATTTATACACCTCAATCATATCCGCCCTCATTCTACGACTTTCTAGAAAGTGCAGATTCAGGGCCCTCGGTATATCCTCATAGGGAAGATTTCTGATACATGGGATCAACTTTGTCATCCTCCTTTGTATGCTTTCCAGAGCATTTATATCCATTCTGTAATACGGTGACCAGAACTGTGCAGCATAATCTAAATGAGGCCTAACCAAGGATATATAGATTTAAAGAACAACCTGAGGACTCCTATTATTTTTGCTTCTTGATATGAAGCCAAGAATTCAGTTAGCTTTATTGCGAACACTTATGCACTGTTGTCAGCATAGTTGCTGATCCCTGTATTCCCTGTATTATATAGCATAGCATATTAGTATCATCCATGTGCTTTAGATACGAGATCCCTTGTAGGCCTGTGGCTTTGTGTGACGTCACGGGATACAGATGTGTAGGCTCATACCTCTGCCCCGGCCTCACTCGGCGGCAGACCATTCAGTGGACAGGCAAGGCAGCTGGGCTCCATCCCTCATCTCAGTCTGACAATATAGTTACCATCCTACAAGTGTGTCTACCTTCAACCTACGATATCTCCATTAAAGAACCCTTTACGATAAATGGTGGCATCGGAGGGCCTGTAATTCTGACGATTACAGCGATTTCTGGAGATAAAATTGTCGACCAGCAAGACGGCCATTTCGTGTCACCAGTAGGCCTACCGAGGTTCACCCCATCCAGCTACCTCAAGTCAGCTACCTCAAGCCAGCTACTCTACCAGCTTCTACATTATTCACTGGTCAGTCTCTTTGTATTAGTGTTTTCTGCTTATTTGCATCATTTCCCGAGGGGTTGACCCGAGTTTGCAAAATAAGCCAGCTTCCAGTCTGTGGTGGGGGAGTCAGAACAACCGAGCCCAGTCGAGCCTAGTCTACTCCATCCAATTCCTTGGCCTGCCAAGCCAGCTTCCACCCCTGCTGTGCTCATCATGTGAAGTTATCAAGCTTTCTGTGTGAAGGGTTAAGATAAGCCAGCTAGCAACTAACCCAGGTGTCTTACCCCAGTACTCAAGCAAGCCACGTGAGTAGTCTTCATCGCTTGTGATTCAAGCTCCAAGCATTCTGAGTGTTCTTTTTCATCCTTGTGGTGTTGTAGTATTTCGTGGGTTTATTTTAAGCCAGCCGGCTTAGAATTATCTTCGCGGCAGTGTGGGTGTTCTCAGTGAGGCTTACGACGTTCAAGCCCATAAGCCCAGCCACTCACGATCACGTGTGTCGCACCATTGCCGGTCTCAGACCTGTTAACCCACAAACCCAACTACAGTCAGCCATTACCCACTCACCAAACTTCTTCAGTGTTTTGGTGCACTGCTAAGGGTTGTAGCACCATATTTTAAGGACCACATAGGGGGTCAAGAGCTAGTGTGTGTCCGTGCCATCTTTAAAGCTTCCTGTGTGTGTTTATCGCCGATGTAAGCGCAATTCTACGATCATCTGTGCAGAGGACAGCAGCAAGACCATATAAAACAATCCATCAATCTCATTCTTCAAGTGTTACAGCGATAATATTTTTTTTTAGAGACATTTGCGAGTGTTGAGACATTTCTTTTGTGTTCCCAGTGATTTTTCTCTTAGTGACATTCAGTGACTCTTGATCAGACTCAGTGTTTATCATGTACTGATTGCATTAATTTCTTTTATCTCCTTAACTCAGTGTTAATTTTTGTGCATTATTTTATATCTGTTGTGTTGTGTATCTTTTTATACACTTGAAGTAAGTACTTAGTGTTTTTCCTTTGTTGTGTGTGCAACATATGAGCAATATAGAACTTGTGTTTACACTTCAGAATCACCTAGATTTTCTCAGTATTCCAGTGAAGTATTTCAGTAAATTTTTCACCTCATATTCTGCATCACAACTCAGTGGTGTCTGTTATTTTTTTTTTTCTTCCCAGCTTTTGTGTATTTTTATTTTGTTCCCTGTGTGTTGAACATTCTTGTGTTCATATTCTTTCATTTAGCCAGTGTTTAATTTGTCTTATTTCCACAGACAATAGTGCCATTTTTAAAGTCCAAGCAAGAAATCATTTTTACAAAATTTTTCACACATCAAGTTTCATTGCAAGAAAATCCCAGTATTGTGTTATATTGATGTGTTGTGTTCTGCATCACTGTAAGTCTTAAAACTTGTTTTGTTGTGTGTTTTTGCACCTATTAATCTTCATGTTTTATTGAACAAATTCACTTAGTGCAATTTTTAAGTTCTTCTTTTAAAGTAAATTGTTCTTTGCTTGTTAAGTGTTGTTTAAGTTGCAGTTAAGAGTTAAAGTGTTCATTCCTTGATATATTTCTTTTCTTGTGTGTTATAATTTTTATTATTGCACATTGATTCATTTTGCAATAATTCTTGTGCAAATATTGTGTTGCTATTAAAGTTTTTTCTTGCAGAAAATTTTATGCAGTGTTGTGCAATACTTGTTGATTAGCAATTGTTAATTTGATATATTGCTACAGTTTATTACAGTGCAGTTTCTTATGCTCTGTTCTGTGCATAGTATTTTATTCTGTCTGTGTCATTTTATTTTTATTTCAGTGAATTGTGTGTCTGTTTTAATTTTTGCACAAGTTTATTGAGTCCATTTTATCATTTTATTGTGTATTTTCCTGTTGCATTGAAAGTAAAGACAACTCACTGTGCCATCCTTTCAATTTAAAGTAAAAGTTGAGCAAATTAGATTTGAGTAAAGTACAAGTTCTCTTGATTTTCAAGTGTTGTTCATTCAGTTGCATATTCTTCTTGTGTGAGTTCTTTGCTTATTGTGTAACTTGTCAATTTTAATTACTTATGCAGAATAGTTAAGCATTTTCTTCCATTTAAGTTCACTGTGTTGTGTGTTCCTCAGTTATAATTTTCTTTTGTTCTCTAAATTCTTGTTTTACATTTTGCAAACATGTCTCAAGTTTTCTCAAGCGATGCCTCAGCACATGCTGCTAGTACAATCATTAATTTGTCAGCCCAAAATTCGAGTAACTCCTTATCAAACGATAGACATACTCAGACTTCTAGCCTGCGTAATTTCAGTCGTGATCCGTATGATGCTATGCCATTGTTCAATGGTGACCCAGACAACCTTGAAGGTTGGTTTACCGCAGTTAGGGCCAGAGCTAACGCTTCAGTTGATGGTCTCCCATCTGAGAGTCTTTTAATAAGTATCGGAAAGGAGAGTCTAGCCCGTTCTCCAGCAGCCTCAAATGTATTTAAATTAATTCGTATGAAGGACTTCCAAGATCTAACCAGTGGCAAGATTATGAACAGTTAATTCGAAATTATCTTGAACCGGTGCGAGAAACCGATCCGTTCCTTGTTCTCAAAGAATTAGTTTGCACGGCTCCGAGACCAGAAGAGTCATTAGAGGAGTTTGCTCTCCGTCTTAAGAGAGATAAGATTTCGTTCGGATTTTTAACCCCGGAGGGTTAGCCACCCAGGATAACCCAAGAAAGTCAGTGCGTCATCGAGGACTGTCTAACTTATTTCCATTGGGGTCCTTAATCTTGTCCCCCAGGATGCGACCCACACCAGTCGACTAACACCCAGGTCCCTATTTGCTGCTAGGTGAACAGGACAACAGTGTAAGGAAACGTGTCGAAATGTTTCCACCCGCCGGGAATCGAACCTGGGCCCTCCGTGTGTGAAGCGGGAGCTTAGCCACCAGGCCACCGGGTCTTAATAACCTAATGTCCTCATTTGTTAAAGTAGGCCAAAATTCAAGATATCTTAAAGATAGTGATAAACCAGCCCTTGATGGGTTTGCCAAATTAGCTGCATTTGGAGTCATTAAACAACTAATGCCACCGACATCTAAGTATGTGTACAGTTCAAGTCCGCTAGATGCTACTATGGGACCGATTAAAGCTCTAATCCATGTACGAAATTTGTGTCCCGAGGGAACCTTTCCCTTATCGTAGGTCTATGCCAAACACCTGTCCAATCCTGTACCTCCTCTAGTTTGTGCTACTACCAAACCTCCCAACCGCAATCACTCGCGCTCATCATCCAAAGCAAGTGTTAAGAGCCATCATTCCCGTAGCACCCATAGTACGTACAGTAACCACAGTCAAAGAATTTGCTACAATTGGGGTTTTCCCGGGTGGCCATATCGCTAGTAATTGTTATGACAGTCACCCTAAGAAGCGTCGTACTGATGATGAGTACCAGTCAGATCTTCCCTACTTTTACTTATCATAGAATTCATGGACATGACACATCTGAGTGCAATGCTCTCTACAATATGCAGTACTCCTAGATCTTTCCGTGGCCGTTCCAACCGCAGACCCAGGAGAGGAAACAGACGTCGTGGTTCACAATCTAATCAGAACCAGGCTCATTCTTCCAATTCGGGGGAATTAGAGCACCCCAGTCAAACCGCCCAATGGTGACGGTAGGTGATAATGAGAACACCATCCCCGTTCACAATTCCTTTGAAGCCTTAAGCAGTCTCGAAATGACAATCCTGCTGATAATGCTGCTTCACCCCGTCTCTGACGTAGAGGAATTTGGGGATGAAGTAGAAAATGCTCTCTCCGATGACAAACTCACCTTCCTGTTTGCATATAACTCCTAATGCAACGATTGGTCCATTAGTACAAGCTTCTGTCCATAATGCGCCCGTTCATGTGTTCATGGACTCTGGTGCGCAAGTTAATATCATTAGGTCTAGCTTGTTTAAAGAGAAGCGGTTACGACGTGTCCTCCTCGTTGAACCAACTACTGTAACCTCCCTAATGGAGTAGCTGGTTCTCTTCTGCGAGTCCGAGGTCAGACTTCACTCACCTTTACTATCCAAGGCAGAGACTTTACTGCTGCTTTTCTTGTTGTCGACCAGATTACTTTCCTGGTGACCTTCTTCTGGGATTTGCTTCCATGCGAGACTTTACGCATTGTGCTCGACCCTTTACCGATGGCATGCCCAAATAGACGACTTAATCGTTCCATTCTGGGGTTACCAGCTTGGATCAGAAATCTGTCATACTGCTGCAGAGTATGATGTACGCATTAAGTCCTTACAAGCCAATGCTTCTCCAGTAGCGTACCCAAGGGGTAAAGGCACTGGTAATTCTGTCACTCCCATCAGTGTTCCACCTATACCTTCAGACTTGCAGGATAGTGTTCCGTTGCCTCAAGTGTCCGAGGACACTCAGACAGCCTTGAGTGCACAGCCTATCCCTGCAATGACTGCTAGTTCGAGTAGTAGTTTCTCCACAGGGGATGCCTTGTCAGAAAACGATTACTTGGAAATTAGTAATGCCATCTCTTGTTGATGTCACATGCCGTTTGCAGAAAGACGTCTCTGTTGCGGCTAGTGCTCTCACTAGAGTGTCTGTTGTTGTTCCTAATGTTCCAGATGGTGATAACGTCCTAGTTGACAGTGATTCCTGCAAGGTCAAAGGTTTATTTGTTGAACCTTCCTTACATATTGTAAGAGACAATAAGATCCATTTACTCCTTGCTAACACTTTGGGTCACAGTGTTCGTCTCAGGGCAAATACCAACCTCGTTGACCTAGTTCACTATCCTTACCCTGTTCAAGTACAGGATGACGTGTCACCTGACCAGTGGGTCGGTGCTATTTCTACCGGGGAGACCTCATCCACTTCACCGGATCAATCTGTTTCACCAGTTGAGGAGAAAGACTTAGCTCCCACTGACTTCCCAGACGAAGTCAAGCGTTTGTTGACTCTGCTGAACAAACGTCGTAAAGCCATTGCTTTACCAGGTGAGAAGATGGGTATAACGAACTTATTGTCCCATCGTATTCCACTTGAACCTGGTACTAGACCTATCTACATACCTGCGTACAGAATGCCTCATTCACAAGTTGCTGTCGCAGAGGAACTGATCAATCAAAGGCTCAATGATGGAGTTATTGCACATAGCAATTCACCCTGGAATGCGCCCTTGATCCTAGTGCCTAAGAAGGATGGCACTTGGCGCCCGGTGATTGACTTTAGGAAGTTAAACGCGAAAATCATTCCAGATCGTTTCCCACTTTCCTTACTAGGTGATCTTTTAAGCATTATCGGAGATAACAAAGTCTTCTCGACCCTGGACTTGTTACAAGGGTTTTGGCAAGTCCCTCTTCACGAGGACAGCCAAGAGTTAACTGCATTCTCCACTCCCACAGGTCATTATCACTTCCTCCGTATGGCGTTTGGATTACGATCATCTCCTATCACGTTCTCTAGACTCATGACCAACATCTTTAGAGGTCCTTTTAGGTAAAGCACTTATGGTGTACTTAGACGACGTAATCGTCATGTCCGAAGATGTGGACACACACCTGAAAAGACTTGATATAGTACTTGGCAAGCTTGAAGAAGCAAATTTAAAGATCAAACTGTCTAAATGTCAATTTTTCAGATCAGAAATTAAGTTTCTTGGTCACGTAGTCACTCCTAGAGGGGTTACACTGACAAAAGTAAAGTAACTGCAGTACTAAATTTTCCAACTCCCAAAACTGCTGAGCCGTAAGATCCTTTGTGGGCTTAGCAGGTTTTATAGATCTTTCATTGCCAATTTTCTTCCATAGCTGCTCCTCTAACTGAGTTGCTTAAGAAAGATGCTCCTTTTGTTTGGACCTTCCGTCAAGAAACAACATTCCAAACTCTAAAAGAAAAGTTAACATCTGCTCCAATTTGAAATTCCCAGATTTTTCTAAGCCCTTCTATCTGACAACTGACGCTAGTTCAATTGGCATAGGTGCCGTACTAGCTCAGAAGACTGATAGCAAGTACAACGCAGTTGCATTTGCTAGCCGAGTCCTTACGAAGGCTGAACGTAATTATACAGTAACGGAGCAAGAAGCTTTAGCAATAGTATGGTCTTTAAAGCACTTCCGAGACATCATTTACCAACACCCTGTTCATGTCTTGACAGACCATGCGCCACTGATACCTTTATTCCAGAACAAACAGCCTACTGGAAGGTTAGCCAGATGGACCTTGACTATCCAAGAGTTCAATCCCACTTTTGAACATTTACCTGGCAAGTCAAATGTAGTCGCAGATGCTTTATCGTGACACGTTAGTGTAGTTACTGCAGATCCTCCATTTACTGTCGAGGATGTCAAAACTGCACAAAGAACAGATCCCATGTGGTCTGGTGTGATTCGATTCCTGCTCCAGGAAGATCTCATTCTTACTGTGAAGCCACCAGCACCCATTAGTGACTTTGTAATGAGCCAAGAATTACTGTATCGAACAGCCGAGTTGGGTACTCCAAGCAGAAGAGTTTACCAGTTAGTAATTCCACAGTCACTAGTGAACATAGCTCTACAGCTAGTTCATGATGCACCAGGTGTTGCACACCCTGGTATGGATCGTTCTGTGAAACAAGCCAGAATGAAATACTTTTGGCCACGTATGGCAACTGACAATTCCGAGTGTGTTAAGAAATGTAGTGTCTGTATGCAGCATAAAGGAAATGTCAATGGTCCTAACCCAATCCAAGTGTACCCACCACTAGCGAACCGTGGGAAAGAGTTGCCCTTGGTTTGTTAACCAATTTTAAATGTTCCCTCCAAGGCAATAAACATCTGTGTTATGGTAGACCATTTCACCAGATATTGTGAGTTAGTTCCTATTGCAGATAAGACTGCAGAGACAGTAGCTAAAGCGTTTAAAGAACGCATTATCTGCAGGCATACCACCCCAAAGTCCTTAGTAACAGATAATGGAGGTGAATTCTGTAATGAGATTCTTGAAAATTTGTGTACTTTATACAAGATCTCTAAATCCACCATTGTTCCTCATCATCCTGCCAGCAATGGGTTAGCGGAACGAACAAATAAAAAAGTACTTGATGTCCTGCGAGCCACTATCAACTCCAATAGTGAAACTTGGGATGAAGTTATACCAGATGTCCAGTGTGCCATAAATTCTGCTTACAATGCTTCCATAAAGGGGATACTCCACATTATGCATTGTATGGCGTAGACAAGCGTTTACCCTATGAGTTGTTATATTCTACTCCGAAACCTAATTACAACCCTGATGATTTCGTAGCAACTCGTACCAGCTTAGCTCAAAGTGTTTTCAGAAGAATCCGTGAAACACTTCATAAATCAACAGCAGAATTTACAAGAGTCGCAAACACTCGAGCAAAGCCATCCAAAATCAAAGTAGGTTCGAGAGTTATGCTGATTAACTTTAACAGAACGTCTGCAATGCCAAAGCTTGATCAAAAGTTTGTTGGTCCTTATCGAGTAGTTGAACATATCACTGGTAATAAGTATAAAGTTAGAGAGATTAGTACTGGTCAATATAAAGAATCGCGTTTAGATCATATGAAATTAGTATGCGATGTTGAGGATGTTGCTACCCAGACTAATGTGACAGACTCTGACAATCCTCCTGATCCTGTACTCTCTACCTCAGATACTCAGTCAGATACTCAACCTGAATGTCGTTACTCCTTGCGTACTCGACAAGTAATGAGAAACCCGCAAGTATCTTTTGTAGATACTCCTTCAGATCTCTCTCATCAAGGCATGTGTTAGCCATACAGAGGAATTCGATCCTCCCAGAGATGATAACCATTCTGCATATGTAAACCTTTCCCTCGCAGAATTGGGTTTAAATGTACATAGTCTGTATAATTAGATGTCCGAGATGAATGAAATTGTCAACTTGTGTTTTGTTATTAGCTGATCAGTTTGTCAGAAATTTTGGTGTTCACGTTCCCCTCCGTATTCTGAAATTAACAGTCTAGATTTGAGTGCACCGAATCTGCCTTTCTGTTAAACACTTCTTTGTATATATTTATTCTCCCTCAGAATCCGTAGAGTGCATGAATACAGATCGATCGATCAATTCCACCCATATTGTATAATGATTTGTTCTTATAGTTTGTAATGAATACGTTTAAAACCCATTACATCAAAATCATGTTGTACCATCCATTAGTTCTAAGTTATATATGAATTTGTTATTGTATAGAATCAGCCCAGATCCGCCTGCCTGTTCAGTCTGTAGTATAGTAGTGTATGTCGGGACGACATACGTAACATGACCGAGCTGTCAGCATAGTTGCTGATCCCTGTATTCCCTGTATTATATAGCATAGCATATTAGTATCATCCATGTGCTTTAGATACGAGATCCCTTGTAGGCCTGTGGCTTTGTGTGACGTCACGGGATACAGATGTGTAGGCTCATACCTCTGCCCCGGCCTCACTCGGCGGCAGACCATTCAGCGGACAGGCAAGGCAGCTGGGCTCCATCCCTCATCTCAGTCTGACAATATAGTTACCATCCTACAAGTGTGTCTACCTTCAACCTACGATATCTCCATTAAAGAACCCTTTACGATACTGTTGTCTTGGTTTCAGATTACTGCTAACCAGAACTCCTAAATCTTTTTCACTATCCATAAAGATCTACATTATTTATTTTATATATGGCATGGTTATTTTTCCCGTCCAACATTTGGGAAATTTGCATTTGTCTATATTTAAAATTTCATCTGCCACTGCATCAGTCTATTCAAATCTTCCTGGAGTGCTCTAATGTCCTCGTCAGAATGAATTCGACGGCCTATTTTGGTGTCATCGGCACACTTGCTCATGTCGCTCTTTATGCCCTCATCAATGTCGTTTATGTAGATTTTGAACAATAGGGGGCCCAACACTGACCCCTGTGGAACACGGCTCGTGACGCTTTCCTACTCTGATTTCTCCCCATTTTTGCAAACTCTCTGCTGCCTATTTGACAACCATGCCTCTATCCAGGAAAAAATTCTCCTATTCCATGTGCCATAATTTTCCTCAAAAGTCTCTGATGTGGGACCCTGTCAAAAGCCTTACTGAAGTCCATATACACAATATCATATTCGTTACCATGATCTACCTCCTCAAATACCCTAGTGAAAAAAGTTAATAAATTTGTAAGGCAGGAATGCCCCTTTGTAAAACCAAGCTGAGATTCGTTGATTAATTTCTGCTTTTCAAGGTGGCTACGAACTGCCTCGGCAATTATTGATTCCATAAATTTTCCCACTATGGAGGTTGGGCTTATTGGTCTATAGTTCGAAGCTAAGGACCTGTCACCTGCTTTGAAAATAGGTATCACATTTGCCATTTTCCACTAATCTGGCGCCATGCCAGTCTGTAGTGATATATTGAAAAGATTAGCCAAAGGTTTGCTAAGCTCCTCTTTACATTCCTTTAGAACCCTTGCGTACAGTTCATCAGGGTCTGGGAATTTGTTAGGGTTTATTTATCTATTTGCCTAAGGACCATGTCACTTGTGACACTAATCTTGTATAGTTTATTATTATTATATTGCATGTGTGTCTACTTTTCTATCGTGTCGGTTATGTTAATATCTTATTAATATAGCAAAGCATAATATAACAACCCTCTCTACCAAGAAAAAAAAATATAAAAGAAGGTAGGAAGCTTGGTGGCCAAGTTGTATCATCAGGAGGTAAAGTTTGTTGAGTCACCAGGTCAAGTCTTCCTGGAATACTTCTAACTTACATTTTTACTGTATTTTTATTGTCATTCAATCGTAGAATTAACGAGGGGAAAAATGTGAGTGGTGCATTGAGGAGTCTGTGGAGACTAACAACATTATCCATGGAAGCAAAGATGGGAATGTATGAGAGTATAGTTATACCGATGCTCTTATATGAGTGTGAAGCCTGAGCGGTGAATGTTGCAGCAAGAAGGCTGTAGACAGTGGAGATGTAATGTCTGAGGTCAATGTAGAGAATCCGTAGTATGGAAATTAGGAGGAGGTGCGGGATTACCAAAACATGTAGAGAGGATGGAACGAAGTAGAATGGCTTCGAGAGAGTATAAATCTATAGTGGAGGGGTGGCGAGGTCGGGGTCGGCCTAGGAGGAGTTGGAGGCAGGGGATAAAGGAGGTTTTGTGAGGGAGATGCTTGGACTTCTAGCAAGCATACATGTATGTTGAGTGTGAGCAAGGTAACATTTATGAAGGGATTCAGGGAAACTGGCAGACCGGACTTGAGTCCTTGGTGGGTCACCCTGCCTTGGTGGGTCACCCTGCCTTGGTGGGTCACCCTGCCTTGGTGGGTCACCCTGCCTTGGTGGGTCACCCTGCCTTGGTGAGTCACCCTGCCTTGGTGGGTCACCCTGCCTTGGTGGGTCACCCTGCCTTGGTGGGTCACCCTGCCTTGGTGGGTCACCCTGCCTTGGTGGGTCACCCTGCCTTGGTGGGGAACCGACGATGTGTTAATAAAAAAATAAAAAACAATAATAATAATTATAATAATAATCTGACATTACTACAAGTACATGATACAATTATTACAGACCAGCTGACAGACATTGTTGACGGGATCCATCCAGCTGAACAAGTGATAACAATAACTATTAACTACTAGATGAACAAGTGATAACAATAACTACCTACTACTAGGTGAACAAGTGATAACAACACTTTCTACAAGGGGAAAAATGAGACACTTATACATCACATGGAATCTTTGTAGAAGAAAACGTTTCGCCACACAGTGCTTCATCCCCAATACAAAGTAGAATTGGGTAAGGAGAGGAGAAGTTTGAGGTAATAGTCCCTCAATCTGGAAACGATAAGTTCAGTCCATCACTCTTGTAGGAAGTGACGGTTGAGGGACTGAGTTACCTTAAACTGTCTCCTCTCCTTACCCATTCCCTACTTTGTATTGACTGATTAAGCCACTGGTGGGCAAAAACGTTTCTTCAATAAAGATTCCCTGTGTTTATATAAGTGCTCAATTCCTTCAACTTGTCGTTTCAAACCATTCATCACATGGAGATCTGATGGCATAATTTTCCGTTATGTAATCTTCTTCTGGCAGCTCACCATCATATCCCAGACATAATTTCCTGTCAGGTAAATAGGAGGGGGGGGCGAGCCTGCTTGATGACCTTTCCAAATTCTGTTTTTATGTTTTATTTTCATTCTGTAGATGTCCAGTAAATGTGGTTTGTGGGTATAAAGATCTTTACCATCAATCATTCTGCGTTAAACGTCACACACATCATATTTCTATCCCATTCCTAATGTTCAGTCTGAACAACAACTGAATCCTCTGACCATGTCCTGCGAGCACTCAGTACTGTCACCTCACCTCACACCTACCTCCACCTCACCTCACCTCACCTCACCTCATCTCACCCACTTCTCCTCACCTACCTCACCTCACCTCCACTTACCTCACCTCACCTACCTCACCTACCTACCTCACCTCTCACCTCACTCTACCTCACCTCACCTCACCTCAACTCACCTCATCTCCACTACCTCACCTCACCTACCTCACCTCACCTCACCTACCTCACCTCAACCTCACCTATCTCACCTCACCTCACTCACCTCGACCTACCTCACCTCACCTCACCTCACCTACCTCAACCTCCACCTCACCTCACCTCACCTCACCTCTCCTACTCACCTCACCTCAACCTACCTCACCAACCTCACCTCACCTCACCTACCACACCTCACCCTCACCTACCTCACCTCACCTCACCTCACCTCACCTCACTCACCTACCTCATCCCTCACCGTCACCTACCTCACCTCACCTATCACCTACCTCGCCTCACCTCACCTTCACCTACGGCCCAAACCTAAAGTAATTTATTTAGTTTAATTAGATATATTTTCGTAGATTCCATAAAAATGTTTCCTCTGCTTATTCGGCAGAAACCGACACTTTCTAAACTCGCAGAAGCGTTTTTTATTTCAGTACGACTTAATTAAAAGAAGACGATAAGTGGAAGAGATTAATATTCTGGCTGTGTGATAATGTTTAATGAGTGAGTGGGACGTATAACATGGGATGATGGGCAGTGTCATAGTATGTACCATAGTAGATGATGGAGAGGGTCAATAGAATGATTGGAAGTGTCCCATAGTATGACATAGATAATGAGGAGAGTGCCATAGTATGACATAGGATAATGGGGAGTGTCATAGTATGACATAGGATGATGGGGAGTGTCATAGTAATTACATAGGATGATGGGGAGTGTCCCATAGTATGACATAGGATGATGGGGAGTGACAGAAGTATGACATAGGATGATGGGCAGTGTCATAGTATGGCATAGGATAATGATGAATGTCATAGTATGACATAGGATGATTGGGAGTGTCATAGTAACGACATAGGATGATGGGGAGTTCGTAGATAAATACAATAGGATGATGGTTAAAGAGTGTCGTAGTATGACATAGGAAATTGGGAGTGTCATAGATGACAAAGAATAATGGGAGTGTCCATATTATGGACATAGGATGATGGGGAGTGTCATATAGGATGATTGGAAGTGTCATAGTATGACATAGAATAATGGGGAGTGTCATAGTATGACATAGGATGATAGGGAGTGTCATAATATGACACATTATGATGGGAGTGTCATAGTATGACATAGATTGATTGGAAGTGTCATAGTATGACATAGAAAAGGGGAGTGTCATAGTATGTACATAGTGATGATGTGAGGCTTCATATAGGATGATGGAGAATGTCATAGTATGATATAGGATGATCAGGAATGTCATATAAGATGATAGAGAGTGTCATAGTATGACATAGGATGATGGGGATTGTCATAGTATGACATAGGATGATGGAGAGTGTCATAGTATGACATAGGATGATGGGGATTGTCATAGTATGGCATAGGATGATGGGGAGTGTCATAGTATGACAAAGGATCATGGGGAGTGTCATAGTATGACATAGGATGATGGGGAGTGTCATAGTATGACACGAGAGTCATGTGATCTCCGTCTACCCGTCCTCATCCCAATATGGCACTCTTCAGGTCACCATGCGTCACTCACACCTCACTCTTCAGGTCACCATGCGTCACTCACACCTCACTCTTCAGGTCACCATGCGTCACTCACCACTTCGCTCTTCAGGTCACTCATGCGCACATCACACCTCACTCTTCAGACACCATGCGTCCATTCACACTCTCACTCTTCAGGTCCACCATGCGTCACTCACACCTCACTCTACAGGTCATCCATGCGTCCCTCACCTCACTCTCACAGGTTCACCATGCGTCACTCACACCTCACTCTTCAGGTCACTTCACCATGCGTCACTCACACCTCACTCTTCAGGTCACCATGCGTCACTCACACCTCACTCTTCAGGTCACCATGCGTCACTCACACCTCACTCTTCAGGTCACCATGCATCACTCACACCTCACATCTACCAGGTCATCATGCGTCCACACACAATCACTCGTTCCAGGTCACCTGGCGTCACTCAACACCTCACTCTTCAGGTCACCATGGCGTACTCACAACCTCACTCTTCAGGTCACCATGCGTCACTCAATCACCCACTCTTCAGGTCACCATGCGTCCTCACGTACCTCCACTCTTCAGGTCAACCATTGCATCACTCACACCTCACTCTTCCAGGTCACCAATCGTCACTCACACCTCACATCTTCAGGTCACCAAGCATCACTCACACCTCACTCTTCAGTCACCAGCGTACACACACACTCACTCTTCAGGTCACCATGCGTCACTATCACACTCAACTCGATAGTTCACCGATGCATCACTCACACCTCACTCTTAGGTCAACCATGCATCAACTCACACCTCAACCTTCAGGTCACCATGGCGTCACTCACACCTCACTCTTCAGTCCACCATGCATCCTCACACCTCACTCTTCAGGTCACCATGCGTCACTCTACTATATCTCATCACACCTCACTCTTCAGGTCACCAGCTTCCACGCACAACTCACTCTCCGCCTATATATACTGTGTTTTCAAAACTCTAGGATGTTACAAGTGATCAAGTCCCAGGACCGAAACGTTTTAAAAAAAATATGTCCTAGTGTTTCTAAACCAACTTGTCGGTATGTGACTGTCAACGTAGGTAACAGAGCAGTATGTGACTAATAACACATGTATCAGAGCTGTATTTGATAAACAACGCAGGCAACAGAGCAATATATCACTAACAACACAGTCACAAGAGCAGTATAATGAACTAAAATACTGGTAACAGACCAGCATATGACTAGCAACACGGGTAACAGAGCAGTTTGTGATTATCAACACGGGTAACTCTGCAGTATGTGACTATCAACACAGGTAACAGAGCAGTATGTGACTGTCAACACAGGTAACAGAGTAGTATGTGACTAACAACACATGTAACAGAGTTATTTGGGGGGGGGGGGGGGGGGACGAACACGCAGGTAACAGAGCAATCTATCACTAACACACATGGTGAGATGAGCAGTATATGATTAATACATGGTACCAGAGGCAGCATATGACCAACAACACTGGTACAAAGCATATATAACTAACAACGCAGGTACCAGAAGTAATGATAAAAACACTTTTAAAAAACCAGCAAATGACTAACAACACAGGTGACAAAGCAGTTTGTGACTATCAACACAGGTAACAGAACAGTTTGTGACTATCAACACAGGTAACTCTGCTAATTATGTGACTATCAACACAGGTAACAGAGCAGTATGTACCAACAAAACAGGTAACAGAGCTTGTGGACGACTAACAAACACAGGTAATAGAGCATATGTGACTAACAACACAGGTAACAGAGCAGTATATGGCTAACAACATTTGGTAATGAAAGCAGTATGTAAATAACACAGTAACAGCAGTATATACTAACAACAACGGAAACAGATCATATATGACTAACAACACAGTGTAACAGAGCAGTAATGTGACTATCAGCACAGGTGACAGAGCAGTATAAATGACTAACAAGACAGTAACAGAGCACAGATGTCTAACAACACAGGTAACAGAGCAATATATGACTACTCCCACACCAGGTAACAGATCAGTAATGGCTAACAACATGGGTAACAGAGCATATGGACTAAGAAGAACATGTATCAGAGCTGTATGTGACTAACAACACAGTAACAGAGCAGCAATAGTCCACAAAACACAGGTAACAGAGCAGCATATGTCTAACAACACAGGTAACAGAGCAATATATGACTAACAACACAGGTAACAGAGCTGTATTTGACTAACAACACAGGTAACAGAGGAATATATCACTAACAACACAGGTGAGAGAGCAGTATATGATTAACAACATAGGTAACAGAGCAGTATATGACCAACAACACTGGTAACAAAGCAGTATATAACTAACAACGCAGGTAACAGCAGTATATGATTAAAAACGCTGGTAACAAACCAGTATATGACTAACAACACAGGTAACAAAGCAGTATATGATTATCAACACAGGTAACAGAACAGTTTGTGAATATCAACACAGGTAACTCTGCAGTATGTGACTATCAACACAGGTAACAGAGCAGTATGTGCCAACAGCACAGGTAACAGAGCAGTGTACGACTAACAACACAGGTAACAGAGCAGCATGTGACTAACAACACAGGTAATGGAGCAGTATGTGACTAACAACACAGGTATCAGAGCTGTATGTGACTAACAACACAGGTAACAGAGCAGTATATGACTAACAACACTAGTAACAAAGCAGTATATAACTAACAACACAGGTAACAGCAGTATATGACTAATAACACAGGTAACAGAGCCGTAATATGGCTAACAACACAGGTAACAGAGTAGTAATGTGACTAACAACACAGGTAACGGAGCAGTGTGTGACTGTCAACACAGGTAACAGTGTGTGACTAACAACACATGTATCAGAGCTGTATGTGACTGACAACACAGGTAACAGAGTAGTATGTGACTAACATCACGTGGTATGCAGAGCGTATGTGACAAACAACACAATTAACACAAGTAACAGAGCATATATGAACTAACAACAAGGTAACAGGGTAGTATTGACTAGCAACAGGTAACAGAGCAGTATAGATAACCAACACGGGTAACGAGCAAGTAAATGGACTATCAACACAGGTAACTGACATAAATATGACTACAATACAAGTAACAGAGCAGCAAATGTCTAACCAACATCAGGTAACAGAGCAATATATGACTAACAACACAGGTAACAGAACAGCATATGTCTAACAGAACACAGGTAAAACAGAGCAATTTATGACTAACAACACAGGTAACCGAGCAATATTTGAATATCGAAACACAGGTAACAGAGTAGTTTATGACTAACAACACAGTAACAGCACTGTACACTAACAACGCAGGTAACAAGCATTATATGACTAACAACACAGGTAACAAGCATATATGACTAACAAACGCAAGTCACAAGGCAGTATATAACTAACACGCAGGTAACAGAGGATCTAATGACTAACAACACATGTAACAGAGCATTATACGACTAACAACGCAGGTAACAGAGCAGTATATAACTAACAAGTACAGGTAAAAGAGGAGTCCTATGACTAAACAACACAGGTAACAGAGCAGTATATGACTAACAACGCTTGTAACAGAAGCAGTATATAACTACACAGCAATAGAGAGTATGTCAGCTACACCGTAAATCGTCTTCTCATCATTACTCATACTATATTTATTTCAATAGTATTAGTACAATATGCTCTTGTATTTTTTATTGAACGGAAATAAATACATGGCTCTTGAATTTATATTCATTTATGATTACAACGAAACAAAAAAAGGGCACAGAAATGGCTTTGAACAATATAACAAATAACTGCTCATAGGAGAGAGAACTTATGACGACGTTTCGGTCAACTTGGACCATTTACAATTACACTAACAGTAGGGAGGTGAGGGAGCGAGACAACCACTACCACTTTGCTGAATACAGTACACCATGATGACAACAACTTAAGTTTACCTTCCTCAAGGAACTCTCGTCTTTTGTTCAAAGCGTCTATCATTTTATGAAAAATAAAATAATACCGTAATTTCTTCCGTTGCTAGTTTATATGTTTTATAATACTATTATAACGTAAAACCTATATTTGTAACTTACGTAAAAACTGGAAGAACACATTATCACACTTTTTAATCCATACTTCTGATAATTTAACGGTTTTTCAGATTTTCCTGTTTGCCACTAAAATTGCAATATTTGACTAGAAAAAAATCATTATTTTAAAGCCAAGACGTAATATTTTAGATTTTAATATACTTTTCAGAGTTTAGGTGTACCAGTAACATATAATGTTTCTCAACTCTGGTATGAGAAATATATATAATATTTACTTACATTACTGCAGTCATATGGAAAAGCCGGACGTCAAATAACCTTCCCACCTTCACCTGTTTCCTTGACACTGGTGGTCTTCAGTTACAGAGGTGATTTGAGGGATAGAATATCCTCTCACACAGGTGAACATTTTCTTCCCCTTCCTGACACAGGTATTATTCTTCCCTCTTCCCTGACCAGTGATATTCTTCCCTCTTCCCTGACACAGGTGATATCTTCCCTCTTCCTGACACAGGTGATATTCTTCCCTCTTCCTGACCAGGTGATATTCTTCCCTCTTTCCTGACACAGGTGATTATTCTTCCCTCTTCCTGATCACATGTTGATATTCTTCCCTCTTCCGACAAGGTAATATTCTTCCCTCTTCCGACACAGGTGATATTCTTCCCTCTTCCCTGACACAGGTGACATTCTTCCCTCTTCCTGACACAGGTTGATATTCCTTCCCTCTTCCTGACAACAGGTGATATTCTTCCCTCATTCCTGACACAGGTGATATTCTTCCCTCTTCATGACACAGGTGGATATTTCTTCCTCTCTTCCTGACACAGGTAAATAGTTTTCCCTCTTCCGACACAGGTGATATTCTTCCTTTTTACCCTTCTATCCTAACACAGGTGAAATTCTTCCCCCTATTCCGGACACAGTAGGTGATATTCTTCCCTCTCCTGACACATTGATATTCTTCCCTCTCCTGAACCACAGAAATATTCCCCCCCCCACCTTTCCCCCCCCGCCTCTTCCTACACAGGTGATATTCTTCCCTCTTCCTGACACAGGTATATTCTTCCCTCTTCTGACACAGATGATATTCTTCCTCTCTGACACAGGTGATATTCTTCCCTCTTCCTGACACAGGTGATATCTTCCCTCTACCTGACACAGGTGTTTGATCATATGATGCCTCGATCATTGCTAAGTAACCGCTGTCTTCCTCTTTAAACAGACGACCATAATAAAAAATATAGATTATATGACTAACTAGTTTCTGACGCTATTAAGTTTGTATTAAGATAAGGGTCATTAATCTGCAGTTCACCTGTACATCATCAGTCAATTCCTCCAAAAAGCAGGAATTGAAGGTCGGTTTAGTAAGGTTTGTTAAGAAACAGGACAAGAGTTTTCACTGACCGGGCGGCTTTTTAGTCATATGATGACCCACTGCTGGAGCTTTGGTCATCTGTCGCGAGGCCTGTCGCATGGCTTAACCGGGTCCACCCCTTTTAAAAATTATGATTATGATTATAAAACCATTTTTGATACATTGGAAATAAAGAAACAACCCTCAGTGTATGGTATACTCCGAGATGCACCCTTCTCGTGTACATACCTTGTAACCAGAGTTATCAAAGTACCTGGATACTTGGAGGCCGCGCCGGAGCTCATTACTCCTGCCACATAAATTTCCGTAGTAAAAGTTACCTAGTATAAAGGTACGACTTTTTTTCACCTGCAGAATAATTTCTGGGGTGAGAAATAGAAAGAATAAATAAAATATTAAGGATATCGATATTCCCATTAAAGGTTTCCTACAAACTAGAACTCCTTTGTAATTTTAAAATAATTAAAAAAAAAATTTACCCGGTGGTATCAATGCGCGGAAGTCTGCCATTATTTTTTCATGTTATTTAGACAATGGAAATAAATAACTCGTTCTAAAATCTATTCTCACCCATAGACTCATGAGCAATAAATCACTATTTACATGTTATAAAATTAGCAATGAGAACAATTCGTATACATTACTTAAGGGAATATTACTACAATGTATATACATAAAGAGCAGCAGCGTATATACAATCCCCTTTTCTCCCCTAATAGATGCTTTAACCTACTGTTAACCCATTTGGGATCGTTTATTTTAGACCTAACATCTCTCTGGGGGAATGTTAATATACTCTGGGCACGGTGTACATATTAAGAAAAAAATCAAAAAGGCAGCGCCATTCATAATCAATCAAATCATTAGCTAGATAACGCCCAATCAAGATCCGACAATGTTCTCTAAGTCCATTATAATCGGCAAACGAAATCAGGGATTTTACTATATTATCATTATTCTTGCAATTCGCCAGTTAATGCAAAAGTGATGGATTTGTGATCACTTGCACCAAACTCTTTCATTGATCTCCAGATTATTCACAGTGTTTCCTTATTTGAGACAAGACTAGGTCTAGCAACATTATCCAACCCCTGGAATGCTCTGTCACGCTCTGCTTCAGAAACAGTCCTGAATGTTTCCATTTTTAAAAGGTTTTTCACTGGACTCTAGATTACCCTGTCAAAGAATTCCGGTCAATTTGGACTAAAGTTAAAGTTCCCTCTACTAAGACTAATGTTTGTAAAGAATGGTTCAGAAACATGACATGTTGATAATTAGACACATATCAACTCTTGGGTGTCCTTTATTAGGAAACGTGTCGCCACACAGTGGCATCAAATCAGTCCATACGTAGGAGAAACTGAAGACAGGAGGAGAATGAGGTAATCAGTCCCTCAGACCTTGAGTCGATGGTTCAGTCCATCAATCTTGAATAGAATACGGCATATGAGCAGAGAAGCAGCTTATAAAACCGGTTGGCAGGAGAGGTGCAGGAGAGGTCCACTATGACTATGTTATTGTGTTTAGAAGCCCCTAACTAAATTTCGTCCCAAAAGAAGTCCCCTCTATCGGATCCAAGCCCTGGAGGTCGGATATTACACCTAGAATTAGTTTTTCTTGACCCTCTATACAAACTCACCCAAACATAGTCGTTAACTTGCTCCATCCATTTTATACTGTTTTAAATGCAACAATTAATATTTTCTCGAACAGATAATGCAACTTATCCTCCTCCCCTTCCCATTAGATCTATCCGCGAGAGCTGCTAACCAACTACTACAACTACTACATAGCTACTACTACTACACTTACTACACTGCTGCTACTAATTGACTACTACTATTTCTACTAGCTACTCTACTTCTATTTACTATTTTTTTTTACTAAACTGCTACTACAAAATATTCTACTTTATCTATTATTGTTACTACTACTACTAATTTACTATACTACTGCTAATGCTACACTTCTACATCCACACTACCCACCCTACTCTACTACTGCTGCTGCTACTACTATTTCTTCTACTACTAATTACTAATTACTATACAAAACCGCTACATCTAACACAACACTACTGGACGTGCTGCCCTGCTGGTGCTACTACTACATAAGAACATAAGACATAAGAACGAAGGAACACTGGCAGAAAGGCCTACTGGCCCATGCCGAGGCAGGTCAAGTCCTCCTACCGGCTTAAGCCAATGCACCGCAACCCTAGCAGGTCAGGTCACATTGACTTAATGGGTGAACACGGCAACCGACCTTGTAGCACAAGCTATCAGGCCCAACTCACACCGCACCCCAAACATCCACTCATATATCTATCCAACCTATTTTTAAAGCTACACAACGTTGTGGCCTCTTATAACTTACTCGGGAGTTGTTTCCACTCATCCAACAACTCAATTACCAAACCAGTACTTTCCTATATCCCTTCCTGAATCTGAAATTTTTTCCAACTAAAACCAATTGCTTCGAGTCCTTCTAGGCTAATATTTTCAGCACACTATTTACATCCCGTTTATTTTATTCCTGTCTTCCATTTATACACCTCAATCATAGCCCCCCTAAATTTCCCTAAACGTCCTTTCTAGAGAAGTGCAGATTCAGGCCCTTAGTCATCCTCATAGGAAGCTTCTGCTACATGGGATCAACTTGTCATCCTCCTTTGTACATTTTCCAGAGAATTATAACCATCCTGTAATACGGTGACCAAAACTGTGCACTAAATCTAAATGAGGCCTAACCAAGATGTATAGAGTTGAAGAACATCCTGAGACTCCTATTAATTTATGCTTCTTGATATGAAGCCAAGATCTATTAGCTTTATATTGCTAACACTTATGCACTGTTGTCTTGGTTTCAGATTACTGCTAACCAAACTACCTAAATCTTTTTCGCAATCCGTAATATTAAGATCTACATTATTTATTTATATGTGGGCAGGGTTAATGTCTGTCCAACCATTTAGACCTTTGCATTTGTCTATATTAAACTTCATCTGCCACTTCTCCGACCACTGCATCAGTAAATTCAAATCTTCTTGGAGTGCTCGAATGTCCTCGTCGAATGAATTCGACTGCCTATTTTGGGTCCATCGGCAAACTTGCCGATTCCGCTCTTAATGGCCCTCATCAATGTCGTTAGTAGATTTGTGAACAGCAGGGGGCCCAACACTGACCCCTGTGGAACACTCAAGCGTAACGCTCCTCCACTCTGATTTCTTCTCCCCATTTATGCAAACTCTCTGCAGCCTATTTGTCCAACCATGCCTCTATCCAGGAAAAAATTTCTCCTCCCTATTTCCATGTGTGCTTTAATTTTCCTCAATAGTCTCTGATTGGGACCCTGTCAAAAACTACTGAAGTCCATATAGACAATATCATATTCAATACCAGATCTACCTCCTCAAAATGCCTTATGTGAAAAAAGTTTAATAAATCCTTGCTGAAGACCATTTGGCAGTCTTGCAGGAAGACCGGTTTTGCAGTCTTGCTGGAATACCGAGTTTGGCAGTCTTGGCTGGAAGACCTGTTGGGCAGTACCTTGCCTGAAACATGTTGGCAGTCCTTGCTGGAAGACCATGTTGGCATCCTTTGCTGGAGAGGAGACCATGATGGGCGCTTGCTGGAGAGAAGACCATGTTGGCATCTTGCTGGAAGACCATGTTGGCAGTCTTGCGGAGAGGAAGACCATGTTGGCAGTCCTTGCTGGAAGACCATGTTGCAGTCGTAACTGGAAGACCATGTTGGTGCAGTCTTGCTGACGACCGAGTTTGGCAGTCTTGCTGGAAGACCGTGTTGGCAGTCTTGCTGAAGACCGCGTGTTGCAGTCTTGCTGGAAACCATTTGGCAGTCTTAGCTGGAAACCATGGTGGCAGTCTAGCTGGAAGACCATGTTGGCAGTCTTGCTGGAGGAGGAAGACCATGTTGGCAGTCTTGCTGGAAGACCATGTTGGCAGTCTTGCTGGAGAGAAGACCATGTTGGCAGATCTTGCTGGAGAGGAAGACATGTTGGCAGTCTGCTGAAACCAAGTTGCAGTCCTTGCTGAGAGGAAGACCATGTTGGCAGTCTTGCTGGAAACCAAGTTGGCATCTTGGCTGGAAGACCATGTTGGCAGTCTGCTGGGGGGAAGACCGTTTGGCAGTCTGTCGGAAGACCGTGTTGTCAGTCTTGCTGGAAGACCATGTTGGCATAGTCCTTGGCTGGAAGACCAGTTGTCAGTCTGCTGGAAGACCATGTTGGCAGTCTTTGCTGGAAGAACCAATGTTGGCAGTCTTTGCTGGAAGACCGATGTTGGCAGTCTTGCTGAAGACATGTTGCAGTCTTGCTGGAAGACCATGTAGGCCGTCTTGCTGGAAGAACCATGTATTGGCATGCTTGCTTGAAAGACCATGTGGCATCTTGCTGGAAGGCATGGTTAGGCAGTTCCTTGCTGGAAGACCATGTTGGCATCGTTGCCTGGAAGACCATTTTGCAGTCATTTGCTGGAAGACCATGTTGGCAGTCCTGCTGGAAGACCATGTTGGCAGTCTTGCTGGAAGACCATGGTTGGCAGTCTATGTCTGGAAGACCATGTTGGCAGTCTTGCTGGAAGACCATGTTGGCATCTTGCTGGAAGACCATGTAGGCAGTCTTGCTGGAAGACCATGTTGGCGAGTCTTGCTGAAGACCATTTTTGGGCAAGTCTTGCTGGAAGACATGATGGTCAGTCTTGGCTGGAAGACTACATGTTGGCCAGTCTTTGCAGGAAGACATGTTGGCAGTCTTGCTGGAAGACCATGTTGGCAGTCTTGGCTGGAAGACCATGGTTGGCAGTCTTGCTGGAAACCATGTGGCAGTCTTGCTGGAAGACCATGTGGCAAGTCTTGCTGGAAGACCATGTTGGCAGTCTTGCTGGAAGACCATGTTGGCAGTCTGCTGAAGACCATTGGCAGTCTTGCTGGAAGAACCATGTTGGCAGTCTTGCTTGAAGACCATGTTGGCAGTCTGCTGGAAGACCATGTTGGAGCAGTCCTTGCTGAAGACAAGTTGGCAGTCTTGCTGGAAGACCATGTTGGGCAGTCTTGCTTGGAAGACCATGTTGGGCAGTCTTGCTGGAGACCATGTTGGCAGTCTTGCTGAAGACCTTGTTTGGCAGTCTTGCTGAAGACCGATGTTGGCAGTCTTGCTGAAGACCATGTTTGGCATCTTGCTGGAAGACATAGTTGGCAGTCTGTGCTGGAAGACCATGTTGGCACTTGGCTGGAAGACCGTGTTGCAGTCTTGCGAAGAACCATGTTGGCAGTCTTGCTGGAAGACCATGTTGGCAGTCTGCTGGAAGACCGTGTGGCAGTCTTGCCAGGAAGACCGTGTGGCAGTCTTGCTGGAAGACCATGTGCATCTTGCTGGAAAGAACCGTGTTGGCAGTCTTGCTGGAAGACCCGTGTTGGCAGTCTTGCGAAGACCATGTGGCATCTTGCATGGAAGACCGTGATGGCAGTCCTTCTGTAAGACCATGTTGGCAGTCTTGCTGGAAGACCATGTTGGCATCTTGCTGGAAGACCGTGGTTGGCAGTCTCGGAAGACCAATGTTGGCAGTCTTGTGGAAGACCATGTAGTCCCACAGTCTTCTGGAAGACCATGTTGGCATCTGCTGAAGACCATGTTTTGCAGTCTTCTGGAAGACCATGTTGGCAGTCTTGCTGGAAGACCATGTTGGCAGTCTTGCTGAAGACCAGTTTGGCAGTCTTGCTGAAGACCATGTTGGCAGTCTTGCTGGAAGAACATGTTGGGCAGTCTTGCCTGGAAGTAACCATGTGGCATCTTGCTGGAAGACCATGTTGGCAGTCTTGCTGGAAGACCATTGATGGCAGTCTGTGCTGAGACCATGTTTGTCATTCTTGCTGGAAGACCATGTTGGCAGTCTTGCTGGAAGACCATGTTTGGCAGTCTTGCGGGAAGACCCATGTTGCAGTCTTGCTGGAGACCGAGTTGGGCAGTCTTTGCTGGACGACCATGTTGCATCTTGCGGAGAGCCATGTTTGGGCCAGTCTTGCTGGAAGACAATGTTGGCAGTCCTTGCTGGAAGACCGTGTTGGCAGTCTTGCGAAACCATGTTGCAGTCTTGCTGGAAGACCGTGTGGCAGTCTTGCTGGAAGATCATTTTTTTGGCAGTCCTTGCTGGAAGACCATGTTGGCAGTCTTGCTGGAAGACCATGTTGGCAGTCTTGCTGGAAGACCATGTTGGCAGTCTTGCTGGAAGACCAATGTTGGCAGTCTTGCTGGAAGAACCAATGTTGGCAGTCTTGCTGGAAGACCATGTTGGCAGTCCTTGCGGAAGACCATGTTGGCAGTCTTGCTGGAAGAACCATGTCGGCAGTCTTTTGGCTGAAGACCATGTTGGCAGTCTTGCGGAAGACCCATGTTGGCATTACTTGCTGGAGATGAAGACCATGTTGGCAGTCTTGCTGGAAGACCAAGTTTGGCAGTCTTGCCTGGAAGACCATGTTGGCAGTCTTGCTGGAAGACCATGTTGGCAGTCATGCTGGAGAGGAAGACCAATGTTGGGCACTCTTGCAGGAAGACCATGTTGGCAGTCTTGCTGGAGAGGAAGACCATGTTGGCAGTCTTGCTGGAGAGGAAGACCATGTTGGCAGTCTTGCTGGAGAGGAAGACCATGTTGGCAGTCTGCTTCGGAAAGACCATGTTGGCATCTTTGCTGGAAACCATGTTGCAGTCTTGCTGAAGACTCTATGTGGCAGTCTTGCTGGAGAAAGGAAGACCATGTTGGCAGTCTTGCTGGAGAGGAAGACCATGTTGGCAGTCTTGCTGGAAGACCATGTTGGCAGTCTTGCTGGAAGACCATGTTGGCAGTCTTGCTGGAAGACCATGTTGGCAGTCTTGCTGGAGAGGAAGACCATGTTGGCAGTCTTGCTGGAAGACCATGTTGGCAGTCTTGCTGGAAGACCATGTTGGCATCTTGCTGGAAGACCATTTTGCAGTCTTGCTGGGAGAGGAAGGACCCATGTTTGGCAGTCTTGCTGGAAGACCATGTTGGCAGCTTGCTGGAGAGAAGACCATGTTGGCATCTTGCTGGAGAGGAAGACCATGTTGGCAGCTGCCTGAGAGGAAGACCACTTGGCATTCTTGCTGGAAGACCATGTTGGCAGTCTTGCTGGAGAGGAAGACCATGTTGGCAGTCTTGCTGGAGAGGAAGACCATGTTGGCAGTCTTGCTGGAGAGGAAGACCACGTTGGCAGTCTTGCTGGAAGACCATGTTGGCAACTTATGTCTTGGAGAGGAAGACCATGTTGGCAGTCTTGCTGGAGAGGAAGACCATGTTGGCGTCTTGGGCGGGGGGGGGGGGGGGAGGTGAAGACCATGTTGGCAGTCCTTGCTGGATAGAAGACCACGTTGGCATCTTTTGCTGTAAGACCATGTTGGCAGTCTTGCTGGAGAGGAAACCACTTGGCAGTCTTGCTGGAGAGGAAGACCATTGTTGGCATCTTGCTGGAGAGGAATACCACGTTGGCAGTCTTGCTGGAAGACCATGTTGGCGAGTCTTGCTGGAGAGGAAGACCATGTTGGCAGTCCCTTGCTGGAAGACCCATGTTGGCAGTCTTGCTGAAACCATGTTGGCGAGTCTGCTGGAGAGGAGACCATGTTGGCAGTCTTGCTGGAAGCCCATGATGGCGGGTCTTGCTGGAGAGGAAGACAATGTTTTGGCAAGTCTTGCTGGAGATGAAGACCATGTTGGCAGTCTATCTGGAAGACCATGTTGGCATCTTGCTTGCTGGAGAGGAATACCATGTTGGCAGTCTTGCTGGAGAGGAAGACCATGTTGCAAGTCTTGCTGGAGAGGAAGGAGCACGTTGGCATCTGCTTGAAGACCATGGTTTGGCAGTCTGTGCTGGAGAGGAAGACTACCACGTGGCATCTTTCAGGAGAGGAAGACCAGTTGGCAGTCTTGCTGGAAGTGAAGACCACGTGGGCAGTCTTGCTGGAAGACCATGTTGGCAGTCTTGCTGGAGAGGAAGACCATGTTGGCAGTCTTGCTGGAAGACCATGTTGGCAGTCTGCTGAGAGGAAGACCATGTGGCAGTCATTGCAGGAAATAACCATTAGGCAGTCTTGCTGGAGAGTAAGACCATGTTGGCAGTCTTGCTTGAGAGGAAGACCATGGTTGGCAGTCATGCTGAAGACATGTTGGCATTCTTGCTGAGAGGAAGACCCATGTTGCAGTCTTGGCGGAGAGGAAGAAACCATGTTGGCAGTCTTGCTGGAGAGGAAGACCATGTTGGCAGTCTTGCTGGAGAGGAATTCGTAAAAATTTTGCTTGTTTGAATATTTCAGTAAGTCCTGCTGGTTTTCAGAGATTCGTTTCTGGACATCCTACCTCTTGTGTTAATGCTTTTGCCAATTATCCTGGTAGAGTTCACCAGTTGTTTAGTGATGTGTGGAAGGAAGATTCACCTGAATATGATGGTGATTTCACATTAGAATGATAGAAGGCGTAGGGCAGCCGTGCCACCTAAGGTATTAATATCAAATGAACATGGGAGATCTGTTGAAGAATTGAGACACTTATACAACACATGGGAATCTTTGTTGAAGAAACGTTTCGCCACACAGTGGCTTCATCAGCCCAATACAAAGTAGAATTGGGTAAGGAGAGGAGAAGTTTGAGGTAATCAGTCCCTCAATCTGGAATCGATAAGTTCAGTCCATCACTCTTGTAGGAAGTGACGGTTGAGGGACTGATTACCTTAAACTGTCTCCTCTCCTTACCCATTCCCTACTTTGTATTGACTGATTAAGCCACTGGTGGGCAAAAACGTTTCTTCAATAAAGATTCCCTGTGTTTATATAAGTGCTCAATTCCTTCAACTTGTCGTTTCAAACCATTCATCACATGGAGATCTGATGGCATAATTTTCCGTTATGTAATCTTCTTCTGGCAGCTCACCATCATATCCCAGACATAATTTCCTGTCAGGTAAATAGGAGGGGGGGGCGAGCCTGCTTGATGACCTTTCCAAATTCTGTTTTTATGTTTTATTTTCATTCTGTAGATGTCCAGTAAATGTGGTTTGTGGGTATAAAGATCTTTACCATCAATCATTCTGCGTTAAACGTCACACACATCATATTTCTATCCCATTCCTAATGTTCAGTCTGAACAACAACTGAATCCTCTGACCATGTCCTGCGAGCACTCAGTACTGTCACCTCACCTCACACCTACCTCCACCTCACCTCACCTCACCTCACCTCATCTCACCCACTTCTCCTCACCTACCTCACCTCACCTCCACTTACCTCACCTCACCTACCTCACCTACCTACCTCACCTCTCACCTCACTCTACCTCACCTCACCTCACCTCAACTCACCTCATCTCCACTACCTCACCTCACCTACCTCACCTCACCTCACCTACCTCACCTCAACCTCACCTATCTCACCTCACCTCACTCACCTCGACCTACCTCACCTCACCTCACCTCACCTACCTCAACCTCCACCTCACCTCACCTCACCTCACCTCTCCTACTCACCTCACCTCAACCTACCTCACCAACCTCACCTCACCTCACCTACCACACCTCACCCTCACCTACCTCACCTCACCTCACCTCACCTCACCTCACTCACCTACCTCATCCCTCACCGTCACCTACCTCACCTCACCTATCACCTACCTCGCCTCACCTCACCTTCACCTACGGCCCAAACCTAAAGTAATTTATTTAGTTTAATTAGATATATTTTCGTAGATTCCATAAAAATGTTTCCTCTGCTTATTCGGCAGAAACGACACTTTCTAAACTCGCAGAAGCGTTTTTTATTTCAGTACGACTTAATTAAAAGAAGACGATAAGTGGAAGAGATTAATATTCTGGCTGTGTGATAATGTTTAATGAGTGAGTGGGACGTATAACATGGGATGATGGGCAGTGTCATAGTATGTACCATAGTAGATGATGGAGAGGGTCAATAGAATGATTGGAAGTGTCCCATAGTATGACATAGATAATGAGGAGAGTGCCATAGTATGACATAGGATAATGGGGAGTGTCATAGTATGACATAGGATGATGGGGAGTGTCATAGTAATTACATAGGATGATGGGGAGTGTCCCATAGTATGACATAGGATGATGGGGAGTGACAGAAGTATGACATAGGATGATGGGCAGTGTCATAGTATGGCATAGGATAATGATGAATGTCATAGTATGACATAGGATGATTGGGAGTGTCATAGTAACGACATAGGATGATGGGGAGTTCGTAGATAAATACAATAGGATGATGGTTAAAGAGTGTCGTAGTATGACATAGGAAATTGGGAGTGTCATAGATGACAAAGAATAATGGGAGTGTCCATATTATGGACATAGGATGATGGGGAGTGTCATATAGGATGATTGGAAGTGTCATAGTATGACATAGAATAATGGGGAGTGTCATAGTATGACATAGGATGATAGGGAGTGTCATAATATGACACATTATGATGGGAGTGTCATAGTATGACATAGATTGATTGGAAGTGTCATAGTATGACATAGAATAATGGGGAGTGTCATAGTATGACATAGGATGATGGGGAGCGTCATATAGGATGATGGAGAATGTCATAGTATGATATAGGATGATCAGGAATGTCATACAAGATGATAGAGAGTGTCATAGTATGACATAGGATGATGGGGATTGTCATAGTATGACATAGGATGATGGAGAGTGTCATAGTATGACATAGGATGATGGGGATTGTCATAGTATGGCATAGGATGATGGGGAGTGTCATAGTATGACAAAGGATCATGGGGAGTGTCATAGTATGACATAGGATGATGGGGAGTGTCATAGTATGACACGAGAGTCATGTGATCTCCGTCTACCCGTCCTCATCCCAATATGGCACTCTTCAGGTCACCATGCGTCACTCACACCTCACTCTTCAGGTCACCATGCGTCACTCACACCTCACTCTTCAGGTCACCATGCGTCACTCACCACTTCGCTCTTCAGGTCACTCATGCGCACATCACACCTCACTCTTCAGACACCATGCGTCCATTCACACTCTCACTCTTCAGGTCCACCATGCGTCACTCACACCTCACTCTACAGGTCATCCATGCGTCCCTCACCTCACTCTCACAGGTTCACCATGCGTCACTCACACCTCACTCTTCAGGTCACCATGCGTCACTCACACCTCACTCTTCAGGTCACCATGCGTCACTCACACCTCACTCTTCAGGTCACCATGCGTCACTCACACCTCACTCTTCAGGTCACCATGCGTCACTCACACCTCACATCTACCAGGTCATCATGCGTCCACACACAATCACTCGTTCCAGGTCACCTGGCGTCACTCAACACCTCACTCTTCAGGTCACCATGGCGTACTCACAACCTCACTCTTCAGGTCACCATGCGTCACTCAATCACCCACTCTTCAGGTCACCATGCGTCCTCACGTACCTCCACTCTTCAGGTCAACCATTGCATCACTCACACCTCACTCTTCCAGGTCACCAATCGTCACTCACACCTCACATCTTCAGGTCACCAAGCATCACTCACACCTCACTCTTCAGTCACCAGCGTACACACACACTCACTCTTCAGGTCACCATGCGTCACTATCACACTCAACTCGATAGTTCACCGATGCATCACTCACACCTCACTCTTAGGTCAACCATGCATCAACTCACACCTCAACCTTCAGGTCACCATGGCGTCACTCACACCTCACTCTTCAGTCCACCATGCATCCTCACACCTCACTCTTCAGGTCACCATGCGTCACTCTACTATATCTCATCACACCTCACTCTTCAGGTCACCAGCTTCCACGCACAACTCACTCTCCGCCTATATATACTGTGTTTTCAAAACTCTAGGATGTTACAAGTGATCAAGTCCCAGGACCGAAACGTTTAAAAAAAATATGTCCTAGTGTTTCTTCTAAACCAACATGTCGGTATGTTGACTGTCAACGTAGTTAACAGAGCAGAATGTGACTAATAACACATGTATCAAGACTGTATTTGATTAACAACGCAGGGCCAACAGAGCAATATATCACTAACAACACAGTCACAAGAGCAGTATAATGAACTAAAATACTGGAAACAGACAGCATATGACTAGCAACACGGGTAACAGAGCATTTGTGATTATCAACACGGGTAACTCTGCAGTATGTGACTATCAACACAGGTAACAGAGCAGTATGTGACTGTCAACACAGGAACAGAGTAGTAATGTGCTAACAACACATGTAACAGAGTTATTTGGGGGGGGGGGGGGGGGGACGAACACGCAGGTAACAGAGCAATCTATCACTAACACACATGGTGAGATGAGCAGTATATGATTAATACATGGTACCAGAGGCAGCATATGACCAACAACACTGGTACAAAGCATATATAACTAACAACGCAGGTACCAGAAGTAATGATAAAAACACTTTTAACAAACCAGCATATGACTAACAACACAGGTGACAAAGCAGTTTGTGACTATCAACACAGGTAACAGAACAGTTTGTGACTATCAACACAGGTAACTCTGCATTATGTGACTATCAACACAGGTAACAGAGCAGTATGTGACCAACAAAACAGGTAACAGAGCAGTGTACGACTAACAACACAGGTAATAGAGCAGTATGTGACTAACAACACAGGTAACAGAGCAGTATATGGCTAACAACATTGGTAATAAAGCAGTATGTAAATAACACAGGTAACAGCAGTATATGACTAACAACACGGGTAACAGATCAGTATATGACTAACAACACAGGTAACAGAGCAGTATGTGACTATCAGCACAGGTGACAGAGCAGTATATGACTAACAAGACAGTAACAGAGCACAGATGTCTAACAACACAGGTAACAGAGCAATATATGACTACTCCCACACCAGGTAACAGATCAGTAATGGCTAACAACATGGGTAACAGAGCATATGGACTAAGAAGAACATGTATCAGAGCTGTATGTGACTAACAACACAGTAACAGAGCAGCATATGTCCACAAAACACAGGTAACAGAGCAGCATATGTCTAACAACACAGGTAACAGAGCAATATATGACTAACAACACAGGTAACAGAGCTGTATTTGACTAACAACACAGGTAACAGAGGAATATATCACTAACAACACAGGTGAGAGAGCAGTATATGATTAACAACATAGGTAACAGAGCAGTATATGACCAACAACACTGGTAACAAAGCAGTATATAACTAACAACGCAGGTAACAGCAGTATATGATTAAAAACGCTGGTAACAAACCAGTATATGACTAACAACACAGGTAACAAAGCAGTATATGATTATCAACACAGGTAACAGAACAGTTTGTGAATATCAACACAGGTAACTCTGCAGTATGTGACTATCAACACAGGTAACAGAGCAGTATGTGCCAACAGCACAGGTAACAGAGCAGTGTACGACTAACAACACAGGTAACAGAGCAGCATGTGACTAACAACACAGGTAATGGAGCAGTATGTGACTAACAACACAGGTATCAGAGCTGTATGTGACTAACAACACAGGTAACAGAGCAGTATATGACTAACAACACTAGTAACAAAGCAGTATATAACTAACAACACAGGTAACAGCAGTATATGACTAATAACACAGGTAACAGAGCCGTAATATGGCTAACAACACAGGTAACAGAGTAGTAATGTGACTAACAACACAGGTAACGGAGCAGTGTGTGACTGTCAACACAGGTAACAGTGTGTGACTAACAACACATGTATCAGAGCTGTATGTGACTGACAACACAGGTAACAGAGTAGTATGTGACTAACAACACGTGTATGCAGAGCGTATGTGACAAACAACACAATTAACACAAGTAACAGAGCATATATGAACTAACAACAAGGTAACAGGGTAGTATTGACTAGCAACAGGTAACAGAGCAGTATAGATAACCAACACGGGTAACGAGCAAGTAAATGGACTATCAACACAGGTAACTGACATAAATATGACTACAATACAAGTAACAGAGCAGCAAATGTCTAACCAACATCAGGTAACAGAGCAATATATGACTAACAACACAGGTAACAGAACAGCATATGTCTAACAGAACACAGGTAAAACAGAGCAATTTATGACTAACAACACAGGTAACCGAGCAATATTTGAATATCGAAACACAGGTAACAGAGTAGTTTATGACTAACAACACAGTAACAGCACTGTACACTAACAACGCAGGTAACAAGCATTATATGACTAACAACACAGGTAACAAGCATATATGACTAACAAACGCAAGTCACAAGGCAGTATATAACTAACACGCAGGTAACAGAGGATCTAATGACTAACAACACATGTAACAGAGCATTATACGACTAACAACGCAGGTAACAGAGCAGTATATAACTAACAAGTACAGGTAAAAGAGGAGTCCTATGACTAAACAACACAGGTAACAGAGCAGTATATGACTAACAACGCTTGTAACAGAAGCAGTATATAACTACACAGCAATAGAGAGTATGTCAGCTACACCGTAAATCGTCTTCTCATCATTACTCATACTATATTTATTTCAATAGTATTAGTACAATATGCTCTTGTATTTTTTATTGAACGGAAATAAATACATGGCTCTTGAATTTATATTCATTTATGATTACAACGAAACAAAAAAAGGGCACAGAAATGGCTTTGAACAATATAACAAATAACTGCTCATAGGAGAGAGAACTTATGACGACGTTTCGGTCAACTTGGACCATTTACAATTACACTAACAGTAGGGAGGTGAGGGAGCGAGACAACCACTACCACTTTGCTGAATACAGTACACCATGATGACAACAACTTAAGTTTACCTTCCTCAAGGAACTCTCGTCTTTTGTTCAAAGCGTCTATCATTTTATGAAAAATAAAATAATACCGTAATTTCTTCCGTTGCTAGTTTATATGTTTTATAATACTATTATAACGTAAAACCTATATTTGTAACTTACGTAAAAACTGGAAGAACACATTATCACACTTTTTAATCCATACTTCTGATAATTTAACGGTTTTTCAGATTTTCCTGTTTGCCACTAAAATTGCAATATTTGACTAGAAAAAAATCATTATTTTAAAGCCAAGACGTAATATTTTAGATTTTAATATACTTTTCAGAGTTTAGGTGTACCAGTAACATATAATGTTTCTCAACTCTGGTATGAGAAATATATATAATATTTACTTACATTACTGCAGTCATATGGAAAAGCCGGACGTCAAATAACCTTCCCACCTTCACCTGTTTCCTTGACACTGGTGGTCTTCAGTTACAGAGGTGATTTGAGGGATAGAATATCCTCTCACACAGGTGAACATTTTCTTCCCCTTCCTGACACAGGTATTATTCTTCCCTCTTCCCTGACCAGTGATATTCTTCCCTCTTCCCTGACACAGGTGATATCTTCCCTCTTCCTGACACAGGTGATATTCTTCCCTCTTCCTGACCAGGTGATATTCTTCCCTCTTTCCTGACACAGGTGATTATTCTTCCCTCTTCCTGATCACATGTTGATATTCTTCCCTCTTCCGACAAGGTAATATTCTTCCCTCTTCCGACACAGGTGATATTCTTCCCTCTTCCCTGACACAGGTGACATTCTTCCCTCTTCCTGACACAGGTTGATATTCCTTCCCTCTTCCTGACAACAGGTGATATTCTTCCCTCATTCCTGACACAGGTGATATTCTTCCCTCTTCATGACACAGGTGGATATTTCTTCCTCTCTTCCTGACACAGGTAAATAGTTTTCCCTCTTCCGACACAGGTGATATTCTTCCTTTTTACCCTTCTATCCTAACACAGGTGAAATTCTTCCCCCTATTCCGGACACAGTAGGTGATATTCTTCCCTCTCCTGACACATTGATATTCTTCCCTCTCCTGAACCACAGAAATATTCCCCCCCCCACCTTTCCCCCCCCGCCTCTTCCTACACAGGTGATATTCTTCCCTCTTCCTGACACAGGTATATTCTTCCCTCTTCTGACACAGATGATATTCTTCCTCTCTGACACAGGTGATATTCTTCCCTCTTCCTGACACAGGTGATATTCTTCCCTCTTCCTGACACAGGTGTTGATCATATGATGCCTCGATCATTGGCTAAGTAACCGCTGTCTTCCTCTTTTAAACAGACACCATAATAAAAAATATAGATTTATATGACTAATTAGTTCTGACGCTATTAGTTTGTTATTAAGATAAGGGTCATTAAATCTGCAGTTCACCTGTACATCATCAGTCAATTCCTCCAAAAAGCAGGAATTGAAGGTCAGGTTAGTAAGGTTTGTTAAGAAACAGGACAAGAGTTTCCTGACGCGGCGTTTTAGTCATATGATGACCCACTGCTGGAGCTTTTGGTCATCTGACCGAGGCCTGTCGCTGGCTTACCGGTCCACCCCTTTTAAAAATTATGATTATGATTATAAAACCATTTTTGATACATTGGAAATAAAGAAACAACCCTCAGTGTATGGTATACTCCGAGATGCACCCTTCTCGGTGTACATACCTGTGTACCAGAGTTATCAAAGTACCTGGATACTTGGAGGCCGCGCCGGAGCTCATTACTCCTGCCACATAAATTTCCGTAGTAAAAGTTACCTAGTATAAAGGTACGACTTTTTTTCACCTGCAGAATAATTTCTGGGGTGAGAAATAGAAAGAATAAATAAAATATTAAGGATATCGATATTCCCATTAAAGGTTTCCTACAAACTAGAACTCCTTTGTAATTTTAAAATAATTAAAAAAAAAATTTACCCGGTGGTATCAATGCGCGGAAGTCTGCCATTATTTTTTCATGTTATTTAGACAATGGAAATAAATAACTCGTTCTAAAATCTATTCTCACCCATAGACTCATGAGCAATAAATCACTATTTACATGTTATAAAATTAGCAATGAGAACAATTCGTATACATTACTTAAGGGAATATTACTACAATGTATATACATAAAGAGCAGCAGCGTATATACAATCCCCTTTTCTCCCCTAATAGATGCTTTAACCTACTGTTAACCCATTTGGGATCGTTTATTTTAGACCTAACATCTCTCTGGGGGAATGTTAATATACTCTGGGCACGGTGTACATATTAAGAAAAAAATCAAAAAGGCAGCGCCATTCATAATCAATCAAATCATTAGCTAGATAACGCCCAATCAAGATCCGACAATGTTCTCTAAGTCCATTATAATCGGCAAACGAAATCAGGGATTTTACTATATTATCATTATTCTTGCAATTCGCCAGTTAATGCAAAAGTGATGGATTTGTGATCACTTGCACCAAACTCTTTCATTGATCTCCAGATTATTCACAGTGTTTCCTTATTTGAGACAAGACTAGGTCTAGCAACATTATCCAACCCCTGGAATGCTCTGTCACGCTCTGCTTCAGAAACAGTCCTGAATGTTTCCATTTTTAAAAGGTTTTTCACTGGACTCTAGATTACCCTGTCAAAGAATTCCGGTCAATTTGGACTAAAGTTAAAGTTCCCTCTACTAAGACTAATGTTTGTAAAGAATGGTTCAGAAACATGACATGTTGATAATTAGACACATATCAACTCTTGGGTGTCCTTTATTAGGAAACGTGTCGCCACACAGTGGCATCAAATCAGTCCATACGTAGGAGAAACTGAAGACAGGAGGAGAATGAGGTAATCAGTCCCTCAGACCTTGAGTCGATGGTTCAGTCCATCAATCTTGAATAGAATACGGCATATGAGCAGAGAAGCAGCTTATAAAACCGGTTGGCAGGAGAGGTGCAGGAGAGGTCCACTATGACTATGTTATTGTGTTTAGAAGCCCCTAACTAAATTTCGTCCCAAAAGAAGTCCCCTCTATCGGATCCAAGCCCTGGAGGTCGGATATTACACCTAGAATTAGTTTTTCTTGACCCTCTATACAAACTCACCCAAACATAGTCGTTAACTTGCTCCATCCATTTTATACTGTTTTAAATGCAACAATTAATATTTTCTCGAACAGATAATGCAACTTATCCTCCTCCCCTTCCCATTAGATCTATCCGCGAGAGCTGCTAACCAACTACTACAACTACTACATAGCTACTACTACTACACTTACTACACTGCTGCTACTAATTGACTACTACTATTTCTACTAGCTACTCTACTTCTATTTACTATTTTTTTTTACTAAACTGCTACTACAAAATATTCTACTTTATCTATTATTGTTACTACTACTACTAATTTACTATACTACTGCTAATGCTACACTTCTACATCCACACTACCCACCCTACTCTACTACTGCTGCTGCTACTACTATTTCTTCTACTACTAATTACTAATTACTATACAAAACCGCTACATCTAACACAACACTACTGGACGTGCTGCCCTGCTGGTGCTACTACTACATAAGAACATAAGACATAAGAACGAAGGAACACTGGCAGAAAGGCCTACTGGCCCATGCCGAGGCAGGTCAAGTCCTCCTACCGGCTTAAGCCAATGCACCGCAACCCTAGCAGGTCAGGTCACATTGACTTAATGGGTGAACACGGCAACCGACCTTGTAGCACAAGCTATCAGGCCCAACTCACACCGCACCCCAAACATCCACTCATATATCTATCCAACCTATTTTTAAAGCTACACAACGTTGTGGCCTCTTATAACTTACTCGGGAGTTGTTTCCACTCATCCAACAACTCAATTACCAAACCAGTACTTTCCTATATCCCTTCCTGAATCTGAAATTTTTTCCAACTAAAACCAATTGCTTCGAGTCCTTCTAGGCTAATATTTTCAGCACACTATTTACATCCCGTTTATTTTATTCCTGTCTTCCATTTATACACCTCAATCATAGCCCCCCTAAATTTCCCTAAACGTCCTTTCTAGAGAAGTGCAGATTCAGGCCCTTAGTCATCCTCATAGGAAGCTTCTGCTACATGGGATCAACTTGTCATCCTCCTTTGTACATTTTCCAGAGAATTATAACCATCCTGTAATACGGTGACCAAAACTGTGCACTAAATCTAAATGAGGCCTAACCAAGATGTATAGAGTTGAAGAACATCCTGAGACTCCTATTAATTTATGCTTCTTGATATGAAGCCAAGATCTATTAGCTTTATATTGCTAACACTTATGCACTGTTGTCTTGGTTTCAGATTACTGCTAACCAAACTACCTAAATCTTTTTCGCAATCCGTAATATTAAGATCTACATTATTTATTTATATGTGGGCAGGGTTAATGTCTGTCCAACCATTTAGAACTTTGCATTTGTCTATATTAAACTGCATCTGCCACTTCTCCGACCACTGCATCAGTATATTCAAATCTTCTTGGAGTGCTCGAATGTCCTCGTCAGAATGAATTCGACGGCCTATTTTGGTGTCATCGGCAAACTTGCCGATGCCGCTCTTTATGCCCTCATCTATGTCGTTTATGTAGATTGTGAACAGCAGGGGGCCCAACACTGACCCCTGTGGAACACCGCTCGTAACGCTTCCCCACTCTGATTTCTCCCCATTTATGCAAACTCTCTGCTGCCTATTTGTCAACCATGCCTCTATCCAGGAAAAAATTTCTCCTCCTATTCCATGTGCTTTAATTTTCCTCAATAGTCTCTGATGTGGGACCCTGTCAAAAGCCTTACTGAAGTCCATATAGACAATATCATATTCATTACCATGATCTACCTCCTCAAATGCCTTAGTGAAAAAAGTTAATAAATTCGTAAGGCAGGAACGCCCCTTTGTAAAACCATGCTGAGATTCGTTGATTAATTTATGCTTTTCAAGATGGCTACGAACTGCCTCGGCAATTATTGATTCCATAAATTTTTCCCACTATGGAGGTTAGGCTTATTGGTCTATAGTTCGAAGCTAAGGACCTGTCACCTGTTTTGAAAATAGGTATCACATTTGCCATTTTCCACTTATCTGGCACCATGCCAGTTTGTAGTGATATGTTGAAAAGATTAGCCAAAGGTGTGCTAAGCTCCTCTTTACATTCCTTTAGAACCCTTGCATACAGTTCATCAGGGCCTGGGATTTGTTAGGTTTTAATTTATCTATTTGCCTAAGGACCATGTCACTTGTGACCCTAATCGTGCACAGTTTATTATCGTCCTGTTCTACATAATTTATCATTACTGGAATATCGCTGGTATCCTCCTGTGTAAAAACTGAGAGGAAGTATGTGTTAAAAATTCTACACATTTCCTTATCACTGTCAGTGAGCTGACCCGAGGAACCTTTGAGTGGGCCTATCTTGTCCCTGATCTTACTTCTGTATACCTGAAAGAATCCTTTTGGGTTAGTCTTCGATTCTCTTGCAACTTTAACCTCATAATCTCTTTTTGCTTTTCCAATTCCCTTTTTTATTTCTCTCTTTAACTGAATATATCGATTTTTTAATTGCCCCTCTCCTCTTTTGATTTGCCTATATATGCCTCTCTTTTGACCAATCAGATATTTTAATCTATTGTTCATCCATTTAGGATCATTTTTGTTTGATCTGATTTCCCTATTTGGAACATAATTTGACTGAGCAGCTAGAACTATGCCCTGGAAAGCATCATATCGGCAACCATCACCACCTACCTGACCCTTAGTCAGGTCATTCCAGTTCAGCCCACCTAAGTAAATTTTCAGTCCTATGAAATCAGCCAAGCGAAAGTCAGGGACGGAGACTTGATTGTCATTATTAGGGGAATTCCATGATATATTAAAACTGAGTGATTTGTGATCACTTTCCCCAAGCTCATCATTAACCTCAAGATTATTAATTAGTGTTTCCCTACTGGCAAGAACCAAGTCAAGGAGGTTATTTCCCCTAGTAGGCTCTGTCACAAACTGTTTTAAAAAACAATCCTGGATCGTATCAAGAAAGTCACCTGACTCTAAATTTCCTGTCAAATTGCTCCAGTCAATCTGTCTATAGTTGAAATCTCCCATTAGCACAACATTTTCGTATGTAGATGCCTTACGAATTTCGTCCCATAGAATTTTACTGCACTCCCTATAAAGATTTGGGGCCCTGTAAATCACGCCCAAAATTAGTTTTTCTCGGCCCTCGAGAAGCTGTAACCAAACAGATTCAGTGGCTGATGCTTCTAATTTAATATCTTGTCTAACACAACAATTTAAATTGTCTCTGACATACATCGCTACTCCACCACCTTTCCTGTTGACCCTGTCAGTGTGGAATAATTTATAGCTTTGTATGTGACATTCAGAGGGCATCTCTCTATCTTTCAGATTGAGCCAGGTCTCTGTTATAGCAATAATATCTATGTTTCCTGCACTTGCAATTAATCTTAGCTCATCTATCTTATTTCTTACACTCCTGCTATTAGTATAGTAAACCTTAAGGGAGCTAGTCCCTTGCTGCCCTCTGCTGTCCCCCTTTGTTTGCTGACCTGATCTATTGTCTTTATTTATAACTTCATGCTGAATGCCTTTTATGCATTTACTGTTTCCAACCCTAGTGTTGCAACCTGCTTGTTTCCCACACACACCCCATACCTCTATCTTCCATCAGTTTAAAATCATAGGCATTTCACCAATGGCCTTCTCAATCGAGTCTGCAAGTGCTACCACCCCAGCCCCAGAGAGATGTACCCATCCCTTGCATACATATCATGTTTGCCATAAAAGTTGTTCCAGTTGTCAATGAATGGGATTGCAAGTTCCTTGCAGTATCTGTCTAGCCAGCAATTTACACCAATTGCCCTAGACAACCATTCATTTCCTACTCCCCTTCTAGGCAAGATGCTACATATGATTGGGATCCCTCCCTTAGACTTAATGAAATCTATAGCTGACCTGTACTTATCTAGCAGCTCTTCTCTCCTACCTTCCCAATATCATTTCCACCAGCACTGAGACAGATAATGGGCTTGTTCCCATTACCTGACATGATATTATCCAGCCTGTTGACAATGTCCCCAACACCAGCTCCAGGGAAGCACACTCTATCTCTCATCTTCTTATTCCTATTACAAAAATCACGGTCAATATATCTTACCTGAGAGTCACCAAACACAAGAATGCGCTTACCTCCATTAGCAGGGGCAGTAGTACCCTTACCTTCACTGGCCACTGAAGTACATTCATCCTGAAGAACAGAGAAGCGATTTCCTACCTTCAGATCTTCACTCCTTAACTTTCCTTACTCTGATGCGCCTCCCATTACTGTGAATCACTCGCCACTTGTAGCAGGTGCTGGGCTGCACCTCACTGCTGGTAGCCGTTGCTACCTCCCCAACTACAGCCTCCTCACAGCGAGAGACAGACTGCACCTCACTGCTAGAAGCCTCATTCCCCACAACTCCAGCCACCTCACACTCTCTCCCAGACCCATTGAGGTGGACCTTCAGCCTCCTAATCTCCTCCTGGAGAAGCAAGACCTCCTCCTTCAACTCTCCAACCTCAATTTTTAAAACACTGCAGAAGCAAGCCATGCTTTGTAACCGTCCACGCTAATTCCCAAAGCAGCTCAGGGTCTGTGACCTCACGTGACGACTGACCACTGACCACAACTATGAGTACTACTGGTACTACTGCTACTACTACTAATAATACTACTACTGCTACTACTACTACTACTATTGGAACAATAAGTGAATAACAATTAGCAAAAGTTAGTCAGTGATGTGCATCTTGAGCGCCCATCCCTGATCCCTCCCCTCATCCCAGCCTAGGACCACTGACTTCCTGACCAAGGGTGTTGCTGTTTAGTGCCCCACCAATTACAAGTTCCGCCGCTTGCTACTCCCCCACCCTCATCCCCCAAGCATCCATGCTGTCCTTCACCCATCACCCCACATCTGGCGCCCTCCCACCCCCACGATGTCAGCAATGTCATAAGTAGTCGCGGGTTCCCAGGAATCTTCACGACAGAGCCAAAGCTGTCGTTCACGAGGCATCTGCCGGATAAGTTTAGATTTAGAAAGGACATAGGAAAGAATTGGTTTGGAAATAGGGTAGTTGATGAGTGGAACAGTCTACCTAATTGGGTTATTGAGGCTAGGACTTTGGGTAGCTTCAAATTTAGGTTGGATAAATACATGGGTGAGAGGGGTTGGATTTGAGTGGGACTTGCACATCAGAGCTTATTTCTTGGGTAGCATTGAAAATTGGGTAGGTCAAATGTTTGTTAGTGGGATGAATTGTAAAGGTCCTGCCTACTATGGGCCAACAGGCCTCCTGCAGTGTTCCTCCTTTCTTATGTGTCATTGGGTACGGGAGTAAATTCTTGGGTAGCTTTGGGTAGAGGCCATTTTGTAGAGTAAAAGGACACAAGTGCAACTAATGTGACATTTATTGTGGCAACGTTTCGCTCTGCAGGAGCTTTATCAAGCCATTACAAACAATACATGGACACAGAGGGTATATAAAGGCTCTGAGTGAGGTGCAATACTAGTGAGGTAACATTTCGATGTTCACTAGTGGTAGTAGTAGTGGTAGTAGTAGTAGTAGTAGTAGTAGTAGTAACAAAAATAATACAATAAGGAAGAGCAATTAATTCGTACATGACTAAAAGGATATAAAAGCTATTACTTGGGTAACATAAAAATAGGTTGGACAAATATAGACTGGAAAGAGGCAAGTTTTTTTCAGTGTTCACTCTCTGTAATGTGCTTGTGTAGTATAACAGGAGAGACTATGTGATGGCAGGGTTTACTGTTTTCAGGAGGATTCTTGCTAAGACTTCGGAGATGGTGAAGCTGCCGTTGTTTTGTTTAATTGTATTCGAAACAGCGATCAGTGCTGATTCAAGGGACTTGCGTCTGCGGAAATTAGTTTCTTTGATCACTAATTGGGCGTCTCTGAATTTCATGAGATGATTTGTGGAATTTCGGTGTTGTACACAGGCGTTGTTTAAGTTGTCGTTCCTACATGCGTAAATGTGTTCATTGAGGCGGGTGTCGAGGTTTCTTGCTGTTTCACCTACGTAGATCTTGTCACAGCCTCCACAGGGTATAGTGTAAACTCCTGCATTGACTGGTTCGTGGTGCTTGGGTTTTGTCCTGGTTAGATCCTTTATTGAAGTGGTAGAAGCGATGGCGACTCTGGTGTTAGCTTGTGAAATTACTTTTGAGACGTTTAGTGCAACCTGGCTGTTGGGAAGAATTATAACTTTGTTGGGAGCGGTGTTAATGCTGGAGAATTGATGATCTGAAGAGCTCTTTTCTTGCAGTCTTTGATGAAAAAAGAAGGAAATTGTAACTCAGTGAATGTTTGGTGAATGTAACTGCAGCTTTATGTGAACCTTCTTCTTCTAATCTTCCTAGAAGATACATCACTGCCCTTAAGGACCTCGCCAACGACCCCAACATTATCGTCACCACCGCCGACAAAGGAGGTGGAGTCGTCATACTCAACACCAGTGACTACAACACTAAAATGATGGACCTTTTGAATGATCAATCTACATACGAACCCATCAGCACTCAACAGTGGGAGACGCTCACCAAAGACTTTCTATACAAAACCAGACAAATACTCAAACGCACTAGAGAAGGAATGAAACTTCTGTACTTGTTACCAAGCAACCCTAAACCAGCACACATGTATGGTTTACCCAAGACCCATAAACACAATATTCCTCTCAGACCAATCACGTCAGGAATAGGCAGTGCTCCACACAAACTAGCCGGAGTTCTTGCCAAACATCTTTCCTGCCTTCTGGGGACCATCAGCCCCGCTCATCTTAAACACTCAGGCGACCTTCTCAACCGCATCCGTAACCTCTCCATCCGTAACAAGAAACTTAGCAGTTTGGATGTGACTTCCCTCTTCACAAAAGTACCTACCAAAAAAGCCATCGAGGTTCTACGACGTAAAGTCAACCAGAACCTTAATCTTCCTTTACCTCCCGGAGATTTTGTTGACTTGATTGAACTCTGTGTTAATTTCAACTGTTTTTCTTTCAATAACAAGCTCTACAAACAAACCTACGGCATGGGAATGGGATCCCCAATAAGTGCCGTTCTAGCCAACTTATACATGGAACACCTAGAGTCCGAACACTTCGCCAACATCATCCCTTCAAGCGTCACTTGGTTACGTTACGTGGACGATGTCCTCGTAATAACTCCAAAACGTTTTGATGTACGGGATCTTCAGGCAAGGCTCAACGCAGTTGAACCAGCGTTCAGTTTACACTAGAAGAAGAGTCCAATGACAAGCTACCTTTCCTCGACGTCCTCATTCACAAAGTAGACAACAACCTAAGATTTCAAGTTTATCGGAAGCCCACCAATAAAAATGATCTCACACACTTCTATTCCAGTCAAGATACCAAGACCAAAAGAGGCATCATCATCGGGTTTTTCCTAAGAGCATACCGAATTTGTAGTCCTGAGTTTCTTGACGAGGAATGCACTTACATTCACCAAACATTCACTGAGTTACAATGTCCTTCTTTTTTCATCAAAGACTGCAAGAAAAGAGCTCTTCAGATCATCAATTCTCCACGCATCAACACCGCTCCCAACAAAGTTATAATTCTTCCCAACAGCCAGGTTGCACTAAACGTCTCAAAAGTACTTTCACAAGCTAACACCAGAGTCGCCATCGCTTCTACCACTTCAATAAAGGATCTAACCAGGACAAAACCCAAGCACCACGAACCAGTCAATGCAGGAGTTTACACTATACCCTGTGGAGGCTGTGACAAGATCTACGTATATTAAAATGGTATAAAATACCGACAGGTTGTTAGGTAAGACACATATGCAACAGTTAGGTATCTTTATTATGAAACGTTTCGCCTACACAGTAGGCTTCTTCAGTCAAGTACAGAAAAGTTGATAGAAGCAGAAGATACTTGAAGACGATGGTTAGGTTAGGTAAGGTTCGTCAGGAAACAGGACAAATGTTTCCTGACGCGGGTCTTAGTCAGATGATGACCCGCCTTTGGAGCTTTTGGTCATCTGACCGAGGCCTTCCGCTGGCTTACCGGTCCACCCCTTTAAAAATTATGGTCATTTATAACCATTTATATATTTTTTTTTTCGGTTTGAAGACGATGTAATCAGTCCATCACCCTTAAAGTTTTCAGGTGGTCAGTCCCTCAGTCTGGAGAAGAGCATTGTTCCATAGTATGAAACAATATGGAGAAGAAGTGACAGGATGGAGCTTTTTATAGCGCCAAGAGGTGAGACGTAGGCCACTAGGAGAGGTAAGAACTCAGATGTTGAGAGGTCAGGTCCCTCTCAAATCCAGCCCCTCTCACTAGTGGAAGTTGTCGAAGTTGATTGCAGGTCTGTACCAAGATACCCTTGTGTTGCAGTGTCTGACAGATTGAACATTAAAATGGTATAAAATACCGACAGGTTGTTAGGTAAGACACATATGCAACAGTTAGGTATCTTTATTATGAAACGTTTCGCCTACACAGTAGGCTTCTTCAGTCAAGTACAGAAAAGTTGATAGAAGCACACAGCTGTGCTTATTTTCCAGTTCAATCCCGCCAATCACGTGGAAGCCGGCTCCTTCAGCCACGGTGACGTCACTTCAGCTTACCTGGCTGAGTGTCAGACTTCCACAGACACTGGTCATGACCACTACTGCTGTGAGTGGCTCTTGGGTTGTACGATAACAATCAGACTTCTTCTCTCATCATTAATGTTGTATAGTATTTATTGATGAAGGAATATATGGGTAAAGAACTCTACCCGTTCTTGTTTGCCTTACCTTTGCTCTGTCCTGCTGAGTACAATGTTTGCTTACTTAGTTACGACCAGGTACAATAGGCCATTAGACTACCACCTGTGTTCATAATAATGGGATATAATGCTGACAGATTGATGAGGGTAGGCTTCGTCTGTCAATTATTCTCCTCTGTATGTGACTGAAGAAGCGTATTGGGCGGGCGAAACGTTTCAACAATAAAGATGCTTAACTGTTGCACATGTCTTACTCGTCAAATTGCCTTATATCAGAGGTTACGAACGTGTTGCAGGGAAGCACAGTTGATAATACTAGGGTTCAGCCTTTAAACTGGTTGCAAACCTCATTTACTAAGTTCCTTCGATTCCACTTGACTGTAAAACAGGGTAAAAACTGCATTTTGATTAACCAAGGTAATTTTCTAACTTACAAGGGTGAAGTGTCACAAAAAAAGTCCGAAGCAAAGGCCAGTGTCAACACTGAGGTTCCTACTACTAGGAAAATATTAACATATTAAAATATTAACATATCAACATGATGCAGGCCTACTGGCCCATGCTAGGTAGGTCCTTGTCAAACACAAAACCCGCTAAAAAATATCCGCCTAACCCATTATTAATGTTACCCAAAGAATAAGCTTTGATAACCCTATTAACTCAAGTACAAGTTTCACTCAGATCCAGCCCCTCACTCATGTGTTTATCTCACCTATATTTAAAACTAGGTAGACTGTGCTGTATATCAATGGTAGACAACACAGACAGGATGAAGAATCAGACACATCAGCAACGTCTACAATGTAAAGATATTGCAAGTGTCTAATATAGGAAAATATTGACACATTTTCTTGCATAGCTACGTTTTATAGATATTTCTGTCTAACGTCCAGCACTCATGCTTCTCTTTCAACTTTGTTAACCAGTCTTAAGCATAAGTTTGTTTGGAATGAGACTTGCCAGAGAGCTTTCGAACTTTTAAGACTTTTCCTCAGTATGTGTTCAGCATGGCAGTGCCCTGGTGATGGGCATGAGGTGGGTATGTGATGCGGGTATGAGAAGTCTGAAGAAGACTTTTACTACAACCAGTGTGTCTTTATTCTGACAAACTGAAGAATCACATTTCTGATCTATGCAGATCATAACATTCCCTCAACCTTACATTCATACACAGTATCATACGTAAAAATGCACCACTTATGTGTCAGACTCTGCATATTCAATCATTTTACTGTTGCGATACATGACATTAAGAGAGACAAAATACTAGCTGAGACAGTGTCCCGGTCCCCCGCAAATGACCACAATAACAAGTAATTAAGTTACGTTTATAACACCATGTAGCCTGAAAATATTTAAGAATATTTTAGTATGTATTTTACGAGTCGTAGGAGTACCAGCATAATATGAATTTCAGTGTTAATCAGACTACTAAAACAAGCAAAGCTTAAAAGAAATTATTTTTTGTAAACTGAATTTAGGAACATTCCCTAAAACAAGAATAAATTTGTGGGGAATTAGCCTTTGGCTGCAAAGAAGAAAAACTTGGACATGCACTTTCAACAATACTAATGCTGAAAGGAAATTTAACATCAAATTCTGAATATTACAGTAATGTTGTTTATGAGATTCGTTCGCGGTAACGCTAGAGGCGGGCATCTCAGTCAGCATCCAGACATATAAGATCTACCTAACTGTTGGAGTTCCCGCCTCAAAGGAAAATCCACCACGCCTTCAAATCATAAAATTTATTGTCTCTTAAATAATTGTGTGGAAAGGTTGACAGAGCGGCGGACGAACCTTCAAACTAAATCCACATGTGGAAGATGAGCTACAAACAAGATTCCATACAAGAGACTGTGGACACCAGCAGTTTTCCTGACGCTCCACAACTCATCTAGAGTAAATATCAAAACGTGGATTCAACTTTATAATTCATGTTTGCATTGTATATATAATTTTTTCGACTGTTTATAAAAAGGGGAGGGCCAGAAATTTTTGTCTTATTCCTCCTTATAATCAATTCAATTCAATTTTATTCTCTATAAGGGTTACAATGTGGGTTTAACAGGCTTTTTGGTATTGTGTGGTTTACATGTTATATTGTGTGGTTTACATGTTATATAGTCCAGAGAGCGACAGTTACTCTTGGTCTGATACTCTTGGACACCAAAACTTCTTTAATAAAATAATATACTAATTGTTAGAAATATAGGATCTATCTTTTCTCAAACATAAGTTGCAATGCAACTGAATTATTTTTTAGGTGGACCGAAATGTCGTCCTAAGTTCTCTCTCCTATGTACAAGTTATTTAAGTATTGTTCCAGTCAGAATATTGTGCCTTTTGTTATTTATGGCTTGATTGTGTACCAGGACAATTTTAATATATGTGCTTGGGATATATAGTGTGAAGCTTTTTAGCCAGTTACACGAATGTGCTTTGATATTAAATAATTCGATCCCGTTCTGGTCACACACCGGCATCTCAGGGGTGTGGGGAAGTGTGTCACTACTCTGTACAACTCCCAACAAACCAGATACCAAGACCATGGACCATATTTTAATCTTATATACTGAGGATTTCGACCATTCAGGAGCTTGCCAAGTACGTGTGAGGTACGTCATGTTAAAATTTAAATGTTAATAGGCTTTCTTTTTACATTGTTACAAAATTCTGTAAGTTTGTTAGCATTTTTCCTTCATACTAGAAATAAATACGTAGATACTAATCGACATCACACATACAAACACATACAAACACACACACACACACACACACACACACACACACACACACACCACACACACACACACACACACCACACACACCACACACACACACAAAATGGGTGGCCTTAGAGGAGGGAAAACCAGAGATCTGGAAGACGAACCAGGGAGGAAAGACTGGGAGTTAGAGCTCCAAAAAAGGGGGGGAAGAGTGGGGAAGGAAGTTTGTAGAGCTTGGTAAGAAAATGGAGGAGCGGATAGCTGAAGAGTGCAGGAAGTGGGAAGTACAGTCTTAGCAGCAGAAGCTAGGATACAGGCTTAGAAGAGAAAATGCAAAGCCTGAAAACAGATTAGAGAGACAAATGACAATTCAGATGTGACATCAGGAAATTCAAAGTCAGGCGCAGAAAAGGGGGTGGTAAGCAACAACGGAGACATGCCGTACACAAGGCCCTATCAGACCCACGGGGCCAGGGAAAAGCGAGATGAGCACACTAAGATCAAACGACAGGTCCGAAGACAATGAAGGTATGGCTATATGCGGGGATTCTAACAGCCAACTGCAGTAGCAAGGGACAGCTGGTCAGGAAAGACAGTTCACTGAAAATGAAGTTTCAGTATGACGGGATTGAAGGCAAGAACATGTCAATGGAAAGAAATAAAATGCCTCAGATGAAGCAGATGGAGACTCAGTGGGAGGAGGAAAGGGCGAGGTCAGTTTTTGTGTACGGGCTCAAGAAGCCAAGGGGCCAACTTTGAAGAAATAAAACAGGAGGAGAAAAAAAATGATTGAAGGCATCATGAAAACAATAGGGGAGGGCAATATGACCCAGGTGACAAATTTTCAGAGAATTGGGTGGTTGCGAGTGGAAGGATAAGGCCTGTCAGAGTAACTTTCAAGGAAGAATCAGTTCGAATCAGGATTCTGCAAGAGAAAGCAAGACTGAGGGACAAAGAAGGGGACCAGAGAGTATACCTCGACCGCGACAGAACACAAGAAGAAAGGGGCTACACTGAAAGAGAGGGTACAGAGACGCAAGGAGGAACGAGAAGCAATGAAAATGAGCAGGACCCAGACACAGGAGGAAGGGCAAACACACCCCACGAATCTCCCACCAAAGACTCCACCCCCCAACACTCCAACGCAACTGAGCAACCTATACTACAACCCACCACGTTCCCTCTGCCACCAACCCCATATACAAACCTCACCCCAACACTGTCCCCTTTTGGGCATTCTGGGCCCACCCCCATCAACACAAACCCACCTACACCACAGCCCCATATAGGCCCCACAAAGGCTCTCGCTCCCCAACCCAATATACTTGCAGACCACAATGTAGAAAAGAAACTAAAGGTTTTGGTACACAAAAGCGGATGGAATAACGAATAAAAATGAGGAGTGGAAGAAAGAATCAGTGAAGAATCCCCAGACATCATAGCAGTCACAGAAACAAAATCGCTGAGACAATAAAAAGACACAATCTTCACAACAGGATATCAGATCCTGAGGAAAGATAGAAGGAGTAGAGGGGGAGGAGGGGTTGCACTGCTCATAAAAAAACCGATGGGGATTTGAGGAAATGGAAGGCATGGACATGATTGGAGAAAGAGACTACATTGTAGGTACATTCAAGTCCGGAGAACATAAAGTAGTCATTGGAGTGATGTATAACCCACCACAGAACTGCAGGAGGCCAAGAGAGGAGTACGAAGAAAACAACAGGGTGATGGTGGACACACTGGCTGAGGTGGCAAGGAGAGCTCACTCGAGCAGAGCAAAGTTACTGGTAATGGGCGATTTCAACCACAGGGAAAAATTCGACTGGGAAAACCTGGAGCCACATGGGGGTCCCGAAACATGGAGAGCCAAGAGATGGATGTGGTACTTGAAAACCCTCATGCATCAACATGGTCAGGGACACAACCAGAGAGAAAAGGGGAGGATGAGCCAGCAAGACTGGATCTTGTGTTAAACCCTAGCAAAATTCAGACATTGAGGACATCACTTACGAGAGGCCCCTTGGAGCTAGCGATCATGTGGTTCTGAGTTTTGACTATATAGTAAGTTTACAAGTGGAGAAGGTAACAGGAACTGAAGGGGACAGGCCAAACTAAAAAAGGGGGGGACTACACAGGTATGAGAAACTTCCTGCAGGAGGTTCAGTGGGACAGAGAAATGGTAGGAAAATCAGTAAACGAGATGGATGGAATATGTGGCAACAAAGTGCAAGGAGGCAGAGGAAATTTTTTGTTCCCAAGGGAAACAGAAAAATAGGAAGACCAAAACGAGTCCTTTGGTTTACCCGAAGGTGTAGGGAGGCAAAAACAAGTGCAACAGAAAAATGGAAAAGGTACAGGAGGCATAGGACCCAGGAAAACAAGGAGATTAGTAGAAAGAGCCAGAAACGAGTACGCACAGATAAGGAGGGAGGCCCAGCGACAGTATGAAAACGACATAGCATCGAAAGTCAAACCTGACCCGAAACTGCTGTATAGCCACATTAGGAGGAAGACAACAGTCAAGGACCAGGTGATAAGGCTGAGGAAAAAAGGGTGGAGAACTCACAAGAAACGATCAAGAGGTATGCGAGGAGCTCAACACGAGATTTAAGGAAGTATTTACAGTAGAGACAGGAAGGACTCTGGGGAACAGACCAGATGGGGACACCAGCAAGGAATACACCAAAAGTGTTGGACGACATACATACAGATGAGGAGGAGGTGAAGAAACTGCTAAGGGACATCGATACCTCAAAGGCAATGGGACCGGACAACATCTCCCCGTGGGTCCTTAGAGAGGGAGCAGATATGTTGTGCGTGCCACTTACCACAATCTTCAACACATCCCTGGAAACTGGGCAACTACCTGAGGTATGGAAGACGGCAAATGTAGTTCCCATTTTTAAAAAAGGAGACAGAAAAGAGGCACTAAACTATAGACCTGTGTCATTGACGTGTATAGTATGCAAAATTATGGAGAAGATTATCAGGAGGAGAGTGGTGGAGCACCTGGAACGGAACAGGAGTATAAATGCCAACCAGCACGGATTCACGGAAGGCAAATCCTGTGTCACAAACCTTCTGGAGTTTTATGATAAAATAACAGAAGTAAGACAAGAGAGAGAGGGGTGGGTTGATTGCATCTTCTTGGACGTACGTAATGATGTATCACAGTGGGCACCTGTGACGAGCGGGGTCCCACAGGGGTCGGTCCTAGGACCAGTGCTATTTTTGGTATATGTGAACGACATGACGGAAGGGTTAGACTCAGAAGTGTCCCTGTTTGCAGATGATGTGAAGTTAATGAGGAGAATTAAATCTGATGAGGACCAGGCAGGACTTCAAAGAGACCTGGACAGCCTGGACACCTGGTCCAGCAAATGGCTTCTCGAATTTAATCCTGCCAAATGCAAAGTCATGAAGATAGGGGAAGGGCACAGAAGACCACAGACAGAGTATAGGCTAGGTGGCCAAAGACTGCAAACCTCAATCAAGGAGAAAGATCTTGGGGTGAGTATAACACCGAGCATGTCTCCGGAAGCACACATCAATCAGATAACTGCTGCAGCATATGGGCGCCTGGCAAACCTGAGAACAGCATTCCGATACCTTAGTAAGGAATCATTCAAGACACTGTACACCGTGTATGTCAGGCCCATACTGGAGTATGCAGCATCTGTTTGGAACCCGCACTTGATAAAGCACGTCATGAAACTAGAGAAAGTACAAAGGTTTGCGACAAGGTTAGTTCCAGAGCTAAGGGGAATGTCCTATGAAGAAAGATTAAGGGAAATCGGCCTGACGACACTGGAGGACAGGAGGGTCAGGGGAGACATGATAACGACATATAAAATACTGCGTGGAATAGACAAGGTGGACAAAGACAGGATGTTCCAGGGGGGGGGACACAGAAACAAGAGGCCACAATTGGAAGTTGAAGACAAAAATGAGTCAGAGAGATAGTAGGAAGTATTTCTTCATCATAGAGTTGTAAGGCAGTGGAATAGCCTAGAAAATGACGTAGTGGAGGCAGGAACCATACACAGTTTTAAGACGAGGTTTGATAAAGCTCATGGAGCGGGGAGAGAGAGGGCCTAGTAGCAACCGGTGAAGAGGCGGGGTCAGGAGCTAGGACTCGACCCCTGCAACCACAAATAGGTGAGTACAAATAGGTGAGTACACACACACACACGTCAGGCCCATACTGGAGTATGCAGCACCTGTTTGGAACCCGCACTAGATAAAGCACGTCAAGAAACTAGAGAAAGTACAAAGGTTTGCGACAAGGTTAGTTCCAGAGCTAAGGGGAATGTCCTATGAAGAAAGATTAAGGGAAATCGGCCTGACGACACTGGAGGACAGGAGGGTCAGGGGAGACATGATAACGACATATAAAATACTGCGCGGAATAGACAAGGTGGACAAAGATAGGATGTTCCAGGGAGGGGACACAGAAACAAGAGGTCACAGTTGGAAGTTGAAGACACAAATGAGTCAGAGAGATATTAGGAAGTATTTCTTCAGTCATAGAGATGTCAGGCAGTGGAATAGCCTAGAAAGTGACGTAGTGGAGACGGGAACCATACACAGTTTTAAAACGAGGTTTGATAAAGCTCATGGAGCGGGGAGAGAGAGGACCCAGTAGCAACCGGTGAAGAGGCGGGGCCAGGAGCTAAGACCCGACCTCTGCAACCACAAATAGGTGAGTACACACACACACACAAAAAAAAAAAAAACGTTCATATCAATAATACAAATATGTTTTATTAATCACCATTCGTTAGATTATATATAATACATACAATTTGCCTTTATGGTAAATATGGCAGGAAACAAGATTTTCGGAAACCAAACCACACTGGTTTAGGCAACACAGTGTTGCTGCGGACACGACCCCTCCTTCATATACGACCTTCACACTGGTTTAGGCAACAGTGTTGCTGCGGACACGACCCCTCCTTCATATTCGACCTTCACACTGGTTTAGGCAACAGTGTTGCTGCGGACACGACCCCTCCATCATTGCATGAGGATTTCTGCCCGATCTAAACTCAATCAAATTTAAATACATTTAAGTCCTGTTAACTATTAATGACGAAATATAAAAGGGCTGTTTAGTGCGTTAGTGTCTCTTAAAAATAATATAATGAACTATCTTTATTTCTACAAGTACATATACAAGGTATACAGTCTTAGCTGACATCAGTGACATATACAAGGTATACAGTCCTAGCTGACATCAGTGACATATACAAGGTATACAGTCCTAGCTGACATCAGTGACATATACAAGGTATACAGTCCTAGCTGACATCAGTGACATATACAAGGTATACAGTCCTAGCTGACATCAATGGCATACTACTGTATAGAAAGCCGCTTGTTATGCTGAGCATTTCGGGCAAATTATATCAATTTTGTCCCAGGATGCGACCCACACCAGTCGACTAACACCCAGGTACCCATTATTACTGATGGGTGAACATAGACAACCGGTGTAAGGAAACACGCCCAATGTTTCTATCCTCGCCGGGAATCGAACCGGATACCTTACCGTGTGAAGCGAAAGCTTTTGCCACCATGCCACAGGTCACCGTAGCGTTTATAACCTAAGAACATAAGAAAGGAGGAACAATATAGCAGGGCTACTGGCCCATACTAGGCAGGTCTTTCTCAAACCCAAACCTACTAACAAAAATATTTGCCCAACCCATTATCAATGCTGCTCAAAAAATAAACTTTGATAACTGTTTTATCTCAAAGGTGAGTCCCACATAAATTCAACCTCGAAGGATAACCATGCAAGTTGCTAGAGGAAAAGTGAGGATAGTCTGCAACGCTGGATAGATCATGGTCCCTACGACCGCTGGTATTCCCAATATGATGATATGAGGAAGGCGGTTAAGGAACTAACGGAAAAAGGGAGTGGGTCTGACGAGAGGGCTGATGGAGGGGAGGAAGGGCTGACGGGAGGGAAGGCAGACGAAGGTAAGGAAGGGCTGACAGGAGGGAAGGAAGAGCTGACAGGAGGGAAGAGCTGATGGAAGGGAAATAAGGGCTGACGGGGGAAAGAAGAGCTGATGGGAGGGAAGGAAGGGCTGATGGGAAGAAAGGAAGGGCTGACGTAGAGGAGGAAGGGCTGGCGGGAAGGAAGAAAGGGTTATCTGCAAACTGAGGTCTAACCCACCAATCCCATATTGGGAGTGGGGAGGAGGGGACAGGTGTGTGGTGGCATCCCACTTTCCTCTCTCAGAGACTGACTGCCTCCACACTACCACTCTCTGAAAACTTATCCTACTTCTCCTGTTGTTGCCTTTGCAACATTGCACAGCTCCTGATGACGCACTGAGAAGTGTGAAAGTACTTGAGCTAAAGATTTCCACCACCCCTTCCCGTGGCTTATCCTGCATAGTTAAGATCGCCCGTCTGCGATTGTTTGCACACACACACACACACACACACACACACACAATATATATATATATATATATATATATATATATATATATATATATATATATATATATATATATATATATATATATATATATATATATATATATATATATATATATATAAAATATATATATATATATATGCAATAAGATCACAGTAAACAGGTGATTTCAGAATATGCAAAACAACCACCCTGAAAGAATAGAGAAATTCCAAGCGCTTTCGTGACTACTCACATTATCAAGGAACTATGTTCCTTGATAATGTGAGTAGTCACGAAAGCGCTTGGAATTTCTCTATTCTTTCAGAGTGGTTGTTTTGCATATATATATATATATATATATATATATATATATATATATATATATATATATATATATATATATATATATATATATATATATATATATATATATTAAAATATAATATATATGTGTGTGTGTGTGTGTGTGTGTGTGTGTGTGTGTGTGTGTGTGTGTGTGTGTGTGTGTGTGTGTGTGTGTGTTTGTGTGTGTCGTGCCGAATAGGCAAAACTTGCGATTTTGGCTTAAACAGCAACGCTCTTCTTACCGAATAAGGTAGGCGAAAATTTGTGTATGCAATAATTTTGCAAAAATCATTCTGAACCTAACGAGAAATATATATTTCATTGTGTTTGTTTATTAAATTATTGTACACTTATCTAAAATAAATTTAGTTGGATTAGGCTAAATTAAATTGCACTTGTTATAATAATGTTAGGTAAGTTATCTTTTGGTACAAATTTATTAACTTTTACATTAACATAAATGAAAAACATTATATCTTTAAACATAAGAACATAAGAACATAAGAACGAAGGAACACTGCAGAAGGCCTACTGGCCCATGCGAGGCAGGTCCAAGTCCCTACCGGCTTAAGCCAATGCACCCAACCTAGTCAGGTCAGGTCACATTGACTTAAGGGAGGAACACGGCAACCGACCTGTTAGCACAAGCTATCAGGTCCAACTCACACCCACCCACATCTACTCATGTATTTATCCAACCTATTTTTAAAGCTACACAACGTTCTGGCCTCTATAACGGTACTTGGGAGTTTGTTCCACTCATCCACAACTCTATTACCAAACCAGTACTTTCCTATATCCCTCCTGAATCTGAATTTTTCCAACTTAAAACCATTGCTGCGAGTCCTGTCTAGGCTAGATATTTTCAGCACACTATTTACATCCCCTTTATTTATTCCTGTCTTCCACTTATAAACCTCAATCATATCCCCCCTAATTCTACGTCTTTCTAGAGAGTGCAGTTTCAGGGCCCTTAGTCTATCCTCATAGGGAAGGTTTCTGATACATGGGATCATCTTTGTCATCCTCCTTTGTACATTTTCCAGAGAATTTATATCCATTCTGTAATACGGTGACCAAAACTGTGCAGCATAATCTAAATGAGGCCTAACCAAGGATGTATAGAGTTGAAGAACAACCTGAGGACTCCTATTATTTATGCTTCTTGATATGAAGCCAAGGATTCTATTAGCTTTATTGCGAACACTTATGCACTGTTGTCTTGGTTTCAGATTACTGCTAACCAGAACTCCTAAATCTTTTTCGCAATCCGTAATATTAAGATCTACATTATTTAGTTTATATGTGGCATGGTTATTGTCCTGTCCCAACATTTAGAACTTTGCATGTTGTCTGTATTAAACTGCATCTGCCACTTCTCCGACCACTGCATCAGTCTATTCAAATCTTCCTGGAGTGCTCGAATGTCCTCGTCAGAATGAATTCGACGGCCTATTTTGGTGTCATCGGCAAACTTGCCGATGTCGCTCTTTATGCCCTCATCTATGTCGTTTATGTAGATTGTGAACAGCAGGGGGCCCAACACTGACCCCTGTGGAACACCGCTCGTGACGCTTCCCACTCTGATTTCTCCCCATTTATGCAAACTCTCTGCTGCCTATTTGTCAACCATGCCTCTATCCAGGAAAAAATTTCTCCTCCTATTCCATGTGCTTTAATTTTCCTCAATAGTCTCTGATGTGGGACCCTGTCAAAAGCCTTACTGAAGTCCATATACACAATACATATTCATTACCATGATCTACCTCCTCAAATACCTTAGTGAAAAAGTTAATAAATTCGTAAGGCAGGAACGCCCCTTTGTAAAACCATGCTGAGATTCGTTGATTAATTTATGCTTTTCAAGGTGGCTACGAACTGCCTCGGCAATTATTGATTCCATAAATTTTCCCACTATGGAGGTTAGGCTTATTGGTCTATAGTTCGAAGCTAAGGACCTGTCACCTGTTTTGAAAATAGGTATCACATTTGCCATTTTCCACTTATCTGGCCCCATGCCAGTTTGTAGTGATATGTTGAAAAGATTAGCCAAAGGTGTGCTAAGCTCCTCTTTACATTCCTTTAGAACCTTGCATACAGTTCATCAGGGCCTGGGGATTTGTTAGGTTTTAATTTATCTATTTGCCTAAGGACCATGTCACTTGTAAACCCTAATAGTGCACAGTTTATTATCGTCCTGTTCTACATAATTTATCATTACTGGAATATCGCTGGTATCCTCCTGTGTAAAAACTGAGAGGAAGTATGTGTTAAAAATTCTACACATTTCCTTATCACTGTCAGTGAGCTGACCCGAGGAACTTTTGAGTGGGCCTATCTTGTCCCTGATCTTACTTCTGTATACCTGAAAGAATCCTTTTGGGTTAGTCTTCGATTCTCTTGCAACTTTAACCTCATAATCTCTATTTGCTTTTCTAATTCCCTTTTTTATTTCTCTCTTTAACTGAATATATCGATTTCTTAATTGCCCCTTTCTCCTCTTTTGATTTGCCTATATATGCCTCTCTTTTGACCAATCAGATATTTTAATCTATTGTTCATCCATTTAGGATCATTTTTGTTTGATCTGATTTCCCTATTTGGAACATAATTTGACTGAGCAGCTAGAACTATGCCCTGGAAAGCATCATATCGGCAACCATCACCACCTACCTGACCCCTAGTCAGGTCATTCCAGTTCAGCCCACCTAAGTAATTTTTCAGTCCTATGAAATCAGCCAAGCGAAAGTCAGGGACGGAGACTTGATTGCCATTATTAGGGGAATTCCATGATATGTTAAAACTGAGTGATTTGTGATCACTCTCCCCAAGCTCATCATTAACCTCAAGATTATTAATTAGTGTTTCCCTACTGGCAAGAACCAAGTCAAGGAGGTTATTTCCCCTAGTTGGCTCTGTCACAAACTGTTTTAAAAAACAATCCTGGATCGTATCAAGAAAGTCACCCGACTCTAAATTTCCTGTCAAATTGCTCCAGTCAATCTGTCTATAGTTGAAATCTCCATTAGCACAACATTTTCGTATGTAGATGCCTTACGAATTTCGTCCCATAGAAGTTTACTGCACTCCCTATCAAGATTTGGGGCCCCTGTAAATCACACCCAAAATTAGTTTTTCTCGGCCCTCGAGAAGCTGTAACCAAACAGATTCAGTGGCTGACGCTTCTAATTTAATATCTTGTCTAACACAACAATTTAAATTGTCTCTGACATACATCGCTACTCCACCACCTTTCCTGTTGACCCTGTCAGTGTGGAATAATTTATAGCCTTGTATGTGACATTCAGAGGGCATCTCTCTATCTTTCAGATTGAGCCAGGTCTCTGTTATAGCAATAATATCTATTTTCCTGCACTTGCAATTAATCTTAGCTCATCTATCTTATTTCTAACACTCCTGCTATTAGTATAGTAAACCTTAAGGGAGCTAGTCCCTTGCTGCCCTCTGCTGTCCCCCTTTGTTTGCTGACCTGTTCTATTGTCTTTATTTATAAACTTCATGCTGAATGCCTTTTATACATTTACTGTTTCCAACCCTAGTGTGCAACCTGCTTGTTTCCCACACACACCCATACCTCTATCTTCCATCAGTTTAAAATCATAGGCATTTCACCAATGGCCTTCTCAATCGAGTCTGCAAGTGCTACCACCCTGCCCCAGAGAGATGAACCCCATCCCTTGCATACATATCATGTTTGCCATAAAAGTTGTTCCAGTTGTCAATGATGGGATTGCAAGTTCCTTGCAGTATCTGTCTAGCCAGCAATTTACACCAATTGCCCTAGACAACCATTCATTTCCTACTCCCCTTCTAGCAAGATGCTACATATGATTGGGATCCCCCCCTTAGACTTAATGAAATCTATAGCTGACCTGTACTTATCTAGCAGCTCTTCTCTCCTACCCTTCCCAATATCATTTCCACCAGCACTGAGACAAAATAATGGGCTTGTTCCCATTACCTGACATGATATTATCCAGTCTGTTGACATGTCCCCAACACCAGCTCCAGGGAAGCACACTCTATCTCTCATCTTCTTATTCCTATTACAAAAAGCACGATCAACATATCTTACCTGAGAGTCACCAACCACAAGAATGCGCTTACCTTCATTAGCAGGGGCAGTAGTACCCTTACCTTCACTGGCCAACTGAAGTACATTCATCCTGGAGAACAGAGAAGCGATTTCCTACCTTCAGATCTGCACTCTTAACTTTCCTTACTCTGATGCGCCTCCCATTACTGTGAACAACTCGCCACTTGTAGCAGGTGCTGGGCTGCACCTCACTGCTGGTAGCCGTTGCTACCACCCCACCTACAGCCTCCTCACAGTGAGAGACAGACTGCACCTCATGCTAGAAGCCTCATTCCCCACATCTCCAACCACCTCACACTCTCTCCCAGGCCCATTGAGGTGGACCTTCAGCCTTCCTAATCTCCTCCTGGAGAAGCAAGACCTCCTCCTTCAACTCTCCAACCTCAGCTTTTAAAACACTGTAGAAGCAAGCCATGCTTTGTAACCGTCCACGCTAATCCCCAAGCAGCTCAGGGTCTGTGACCTCACGTGACGACCTATACGGCACGACATACATACATACATACATACATATATATATTATATATATATATATATATATATATATATATAGTATATATATATATATATATATATATATATACATATATATATATATATAAAATATATATATATATATATATATATGTCGTGCCGAATATGTAAAACTGGTCAATTAGCAAGAACTCATTTAAAATTAAGTCCTTTCTAAATTTTTTTCTTATACGTTTAAAGATATATTTTTTCATTAATGTTAATATAAACAATTTTAATTCTGCACCAAAAGAATCTTAGAAAACTTACCTATCCTTATTATAACAAGAGCAATTTATTTTATCCTAACCCAACTAAATATATTTTAAATACGTTTACAATAATTTAGTACTAAACAAACACAATCAAATATATTTTTTTCGTTAGGTTCAGAATGATTTTGGCGGAATTATTGCATACACAAATTTTCACTTGTCCTATATGCCAAGATGAGCGTTGCTATTTAAGCCAAGATCGCAAGTTCTCCCTATTCGGCACGACATATATATAAATATATATATATATATATAATATATATATATATATATATATATATATATATATATATATATTATATATATATATTATATATATATGCATATATATATATATATATATATATATATATATATATATATATATATAATATTATATATATATATATATATATATATATATTATATAGTAACAGTTATAAGTCAAAGTTGGTAAAACTCTCAGCGAAGCTTAAGAAATAAGCAGACAGCACCGTACTCATCACACATAATTCGCTGATTGCAGACGATGTGCTGAATGATCTCATTCGCTCATGACATCCCATAAATTATGTGGCACTGATTTAAAATATGAAAAAAACAAAATAAAAACATTAAAACGAATAGCTCAAGTTTTGGCTTGGATCTGGTGAGAGTGAGAACACCAGCGGTCGACCCCAACACCTGACTCCAGCTTGGATCTGGTGAGAGTGAGAACACCAGCGGTCGACCCCAACACCTGACTCCAGCTCTTCCATGTTAATAAATATATCAACATTAATTTATACCTCTTACATTGTGAAGTTAAACTTAATAGGAAAATATAAATTTTTGCCTTCAATACATATAGTTTAAATGTCCTTAATTTAATCAGACATTGTTATCCTGTTCTGTATAAAAATTATTGTAGGGAATTCCTAGGTATAAAATTCTATCTGTCTAGAAAACTGAAGCAAAGTCAAAATACCAGAATTATCTCTCTCCGCCTCTACTGCTTCCTGTCACACTACCAATAATGTTGCATCAGAAGGATATTTCCCATCCTTCGCTACATCCTGTCACACTGCCAGGAGTATTATGCCAGAAGGATCTGTGCCCAGTCTCTTCATCCTGCCAAACTGCCAAAGATGGGATACCAGCAGCATCTCTCGCCAGCCTCCACAAGAGTTGAGAGTGATGGCAAACAGAAGTCGATTTTAGGCATCTACCGCAGTTATGTCTGGAACTCTTGAAAATTTCAACGATTTTGTCTCTGTGGAGAGAGCATTGTTAGTGAATAATTTTGTTAGTGAGTTTGAGTTTGACAAGGACTTCCCAAGTATGAGCCAGTAGGCCTGCTGCAGTGTTCCTCCTTTCTTATATACTTAGAAATTTACATTGTTTTCATTTGCCTTGAGCATATTTTCAGTGTGACTGAAAATATGCTCAATATGATGTTCGTCTTTGAAATTTTCTAGCCAAATTGCAAACTGCATTCAGTAGTGAGGAAGAAACTATGGAACGAGGGGGGAGATGGAGGTTGGAACCAATAGCGAAGGATTCGTAAAACTCCAGGAGAATGCAATTTCGTGAGGAAGAAATACGTTAAAGACAAGAGCGAAACGTTGACCATTGTCAATAAAAGTTTGCTCTGAAGCGTGTACCGATTCTTGGAAACTTAATTTGGTCGAAACAATCTCTTAAGCAACGTTATTTGTGAATGTAAATTCAAGGTAGTTTTCCACTAAGGTCGACTCTGTTTCTTGTGCTAACTTACATAAATTTGTCATCACGAGAGACTGATTACATTTACATTACTTTACAAGAAAAAGTAACATTTCATAGTATTAATTAGTCTTTTGTATTGTTCCAGTCACGGTATTGTCTTTATATATAAATATATATTTATATATATATATATTATATTATATATATATATATATATATATATATATATATATATATATATATATATATATATATTATAAATGGTATTGTGCCTTTATGTTCTTTCTTGATGGATTACCTTAGTATTTAATTTTCCCGAAACATATGTTTGTTACCATACATAAATATTTACAGAGATCTGTAACAAACATTAATTACATTTCTGAGAATAAATTTATAAAGGAAAACATATTTTTACATTTAAAGTTCAGTTGTTTTACACTTAATCAGCTGAACATTTGTGTGTGTGCCTTTATACAGACGTTCCTTCTATCCATTACTGTTTGGGAATTATTATAAAGGCAATTAGGTGAGTACAATTAGGTGAGTACAATTAGGTGAGTACAGGCTATGTGCTGAGAAGCGATACCTATATTCTAGCTACCTTTGTAACTGTCTGGACTAGTGATTCCCAAAGTGGGCGATACCTTACCCCCCCCTCCCTCCCTCCCTCCCTCCCTCTTCCCCTTCCTGGGGACGGTGGAGAGACTTTTTACTCATTTATGGTGACAAACATTCATAAATATTTAATAGGAAGAACAGAAGAAGAGTTTGGGCTACTGCTAGAATTAATACTACTGCTGTTATCATTAGTACTATTATCGTTACTACTACTACTACTATTACTGTTACTACTACTATCATTACTACTAGTAAAGTTATCTGTCTGGTAATATCCACCAGGAATCACATTGCTTCCCAACAATTTGTATATAAAAATTCTCTCCAAATCTTGCACTCACATTCATCATGTTTAGTTACTTGCATTGCATAGAGTTGTTTCTTCTTCAGGGTGTCAAGGCGTACATTTAAGGCAGTTATATCTTGTTGTACGTGTAAATCTGCCATTTTAACTCTGTCTCTTCTCCTGGTGACCGTAATAAAGCGTAGAGCTTTTCTGGACCGTTGTAACTTTAGATTTTTTTTAAAAAATTTAAAAAAAGGGGGCATTTTCAATATTTTAAAAAAAAGGGGT
>NC_069431.1:38447527-38475027 GCF_026875155.1 Cherax quadricarinatus
GTGCCATTTAGGAAATATTCCCCCTGGGCAATAAAGCATTTTGGGGAAAAGGGGAAAAGGGATGTGGTGCCCAATTCCCTTTTCGTTGTTCCTTTCCCTTAAACTCTTCCAATTTCTTCCTGAAAATTGTGTCAATGGCACTGCTTCCCAGAGGTGCTCCTAGCAAGACACATTTGTGGGGCAATGACCTGCTGCTCCGGGTAGTTTTGATCTCACTCCCATTTATCACTTGTTGACTGACTGAGATGATTTCACATTTGGATGGATTCAGGATGAGACCCATTTCCTGTCCCCGTGTCATTACCTGTGTAAGTCATGTAGGAGGGACTCTTTTGTACCTGCTAGTGTGCCATCATCTAGGAACCAGATGTTTAGCTCGCTGGTCAGTCTGACGTGATTTCCCTAACTGCTATACAAAAGGGAGAAATGGTGCAAGAGGATCCCCTTTGTTGGACACCCTCCGATGATGTAATTTCATGCTCTCCAAAGAGAAGCATTGATTCCTTGCTATACCCGGCTGAAACAAAAGGGAAGAGACCAGGAAATGTTCTTGTACTGCTGCTAATCCCAAAGTCTCTTTTCAGGAGATTGAACACATTCTTGAAATCTATTTTTACCACTGCATTGTCCCAGGCAGGTTGTTGATAAAACGCCCTTGTTGCATGAACCGCTGCTTCACTTCCTTGAGAGACCCCAAAGCCCAAGCTGTTTGGGTTGAAGCATCAGGGTTGCCTGTGCACGAATACTTCGGACAGCAGCTTTGGATACGGGGCGGCGTAATGTGTTGCCTACTGCAATTGGCCGAATTCCTCCATCCTTCTTTTTAAGTGCACAAAGTGTTGCACCAAAAAAGAAAGGTCTAATTTCTCGGGGACCAGACCAGCCAAGGAATTGTTGAAACGAACCTTGTGATCTCTGAAAGCAGTGTCTCTGCAATTCCCCAATAACTGGATTAACCTTTTCCCTTTAATGCTGGGGGCCTTATTCCAGTGAAACCCCCCGCAGAGACAGATGGAACGACATTATTGCTTTGAAAATGTCTGAGTTTTTTCCACTATAAAATGGTTCCATAGTGGGGACAGAGGTGTTGGAACTTTTGGTGCCCACTGGTTTCCCTGGCAGGGTGCTTTCCTCTAAGTGCTTCAGCCGTGTCAGCACCCCTTTGGGAGCAACTGTATCTTCACTGGTAATAATTCTTATTGCCCCCACTGTGTTGCCCTCTTCAAATTTTCTTGCTCACCTGGACTTGACTTTTTCACTGTCAGTAGAGTGAGTGGGGGTTCTGCCTCTCCCTTTTTTGTGTTGACGGGAAGGCGAATGAGGTTATCAACTCTGGGAAATCTCTTAAGGATTTAATTATCATTGAGGCTAGCTCTTTCCCCTTCTTTCCGGCCAGCTAAGCGACATTGCCAAAAAGTAGCAAGTTGTGCATGCCTTGATGGTTGGTGGAGCATTTAAGATAGTGGAACCATCGTTTACTTTTTTCAGGAGGTCTGTAAGTTTCCCAGCTGCGTGTGGACGGGCTGCTTTGGGAATATGTGTGAGTGTCCTCGTACCTGTTGCTTTAATTGCTTCCAAGAGATTGTCTGATGAGATGAAATCTGTTGGAGAGGGTTCAGGTGCCTGGGTGGCTCTGGATCATCACTTTCCACAGGAGGACATCCTGAACCAGGGCAACTACCGTGTTTGCGGAGGAAACCATTCGAGTTGAGAAAACGAAGCTGTAAGCATGACCGACACTTCCCTCCCTAGTATTGCCATATATATATATATATATATATATATATATATATATATATATATATAAATATATATATATATAATATATACATATATGAAACATATATATATACATATTATATATATATATATTATGTATATAAATATGTACATATAGTATATGTATATATATATATATATATATATAATATATATAAAATTATAAATATATATATATTATATATATATAATTTATATATAAATAGGGAATACCGCCTCTATAGCTGGAATGGGGACCCTCATCCTCAGGGAAAACTCAAGGTTCTCCCCGGAGCTGTTTGAATATTTTCTTCTCCTACCCACCCCCTATATATTTTTTATTCTATGTGAACATTTATTAATAAACAAAATACATTTACAGAAAAAAACATAAACATAAATACAATGGCACAAATGTATCAAAGTTTCATGAATTTCCTCCAGCTCCTCCGAGGCTGGACGTGAGCCAAGTATGCAGCAAGCATTTCCCCTCTGGATGGCGAAACCCGGGGCGCTGGAACATGAAAGTGGCTGCCCTTGGGTCCCTGGTGGTGTCGATGAGTCTGGAACCCAATTCTTTAAGGAAACGGTGGCATTTTTTTCCCCATGATCCCAAGGTCTTGAACCCACTGGGACAAATTGATACTGTTTGGCTAATGTCCCTGTACTTGCTGATTCTTGTACTCCTCCCTGTGGGTCAGCAGCTCCTCCCTGTCGCCCCACACTGTGGGTGGATATAGGTGTCAGCAGTGTGGACACACAGGTATAGTCCCATGCTAAGAGCTTGCCATTTTTCCAAGGATAGATGGTGATCCCGTCGGGGCGGTTTGCTGGGTTGTGGGTATTGTTTGCTGCAAGTGATCGTGGCCCCCCTCTCGGGAGGGCATCCAGCTGTAGCAAGGGTTCTCTTAATGATGTCGTTGATCTCATTGTGTCTTGCATGCCAGCCCTTGGTTTTGGAACAGTTAAGACCATGTAGACCGTATTGGTCTGCTTGCACTTCGCCGCAAATGCACTAATTCTGTGTGAATTGGGGCAGCAAGGCGCAGAGGCACTGCAATACGGAGGGTCTTTGGGTCGAGGGCGCGTTCCCATTGCCGATATGGGAACTGTTTGGAGGAATCCCCGGAGTGAGGTGCACTCCAGCCTGGAGATGGGAAATCCCCCTTTAATCGATGTTGCACCCCTGACCATTTTTGAAAAACACCTTTTCAGAAATTTGGGGCCATCCCGCTTGACTGTTTTTAGCCAGTGCTGCACTGGGGTTTTGGTGGGAGCAGCAAGAGTCCCCCTTTTCGGTGAGGGAAAGGGCTTTAGCTAGGGTCTTCTTTTCCCTTTCTGATCACTGGGGGTGTCGGGAAAGAATTTGTTTTAAAATAAAATTTATAAAATATTTTATAAAATATATATATATATTTTATATATATATATTATATATAAAAATTTTATATGTATATATAATATATTTAAAAAAAAACCACAAAACACCACACATAAAATATATATATATATATATATATAATAAATATATATATATAAATATTTTAATAAAATTATAAATAATTATATATATATATATATATATATATATATATATATGCAAAAAAACCCTCTGAAAGAACAAAAAAATTCCAAGCGCTTTCGGGGCCAAAAACTAAAATTTTTAAATTCCCTTTGATAATGTGGGGTGTCAGGGAAACCCGCTTGGAATTTCTCTTTTTCTTTCGAGTGGTTTTTTTTGCATATTTGAAATCCCCTGTTTATGTGACTTTGCATATACCATAATTTTATAATATATATAATATTTATATATATATATTTTATATATATATTTTAAAAATATATATATATTTATATATATGTAAAATATATAAAATTTAATAATATAAAATATAAAATATATATATATAATAAAATATTTTACATAGTGGGTTGGTAGACAGCAACCACCCAGGGGGGAACTACCGCCCCTCCCAAAATGACTGTCAAGCGGAAACCGTAATTTGGTTTTGCATGAGGGGTTAGGATTTGCGGGCCCCTTTTTTTTCTGTCTCATGAACCATAAGACGGGAAATCTATCCTGTTGGGGGTTCACTTAGGGAAAACATTTGATAACGAAGTTGACAAACTCTTAAATTTTAAATATCTTTGAACCTTATAAATAAAGTTTTCGGGTTCAGCAGTTGTCAGGGTTTAAAGAAACCAGACAATTCTTAAACCCGATGGCTCAAGATTTTCGTTAAAAAATTTTTATCCTAAATGGGACTTTTGACCCCATGCCAGTAATCGATCTGACTTGTAAATTTTTTTTTGGGAATTAGACATCTCCCAAGCTTTCCCCCCCCCCCCCCCCCCAATCAAGTGTCATTACACCTTGACTTTTCCCATAAGGGCTTTCCCCCTAAATGCAATATCGCAAAAATTCCCTTTTACGCGGTAAACCGCGTGTGCCACGTAACCCGGGCTTAGGGAAAATATTCCTTTTAAACCTCAAAATGTTTCAGTGTTTTTCGTTAATTTTTAAATCATGTTTTAGGGTCGGGGAGGATCATCTTTTACACTGTCGCGGGTTTTTAAAAAGACTAAGAGCTAAATTGTTTTACAATCAAACCCAGAAGCGTTTTTTTGGCTATTTCAAATAAAAATTTCCTTTCGGGTTTTAATTTCGGGACAGAATTTTTATCACCTCTTCCAAACAAGACAAAAGCATTTTCTAGAAAGCCCCTTTCCTAACTACTAAAAAAAATTGGGTAAGTTTTTTTCCCTTTTGGGTCATTTAAATTTTCAAAAGAAAAATTTTTGTACAAAATTTTAAAAAAGGTCTGATTTCCCCATTTTCACAGACATTTAAAAAAGTTTTTAAAAGGGGAACCTTTTTGGTTTGTCTAAAAGGGGCTTTTGAAAGTTTGGGAAAAAAAGAAAAGAATACTTTCCAATCCCCCGGTTTTCTAAAATTCCCATTTAAATTTAATAAAGTCTTTTTGTCTCCAAACGGATCCCTTTTCCATTCAAAATGGGGGCTTTTCCCTCAGTATTATGATGAGATTCACTTCCCTATATTTTTCCACCAGTAAGAAGTTTCCCTCGGGGGAAGAAAACTACCCCAAACTGTGGAAAAGGGAAATTTGGTTATGTTTGGTAGGGGTGAAAATTTGGGTTCAACTATACTTTTTTGGGAAAAAACTCTTTGGGGCTTGAAACAGTTTCGCAACCATGATGTCCCGGGAAAACAAAAAAGGGCCCAAAGTACCGATATTAAGATGGGCTACCCCAGTTTATAATTTAAAGTTGTTAAATATATTTTATATATGACTGGGAAAAAAACATTTTCCCAGTTTGGCTGAACCGAGGGGTTAACCGCCCACTCTTCCATCTAGTGGGCAGAGGTTTAAACTTAATTTCCTAGCGTCTGAGTTTTTTTTAAATTTTCTATTCCTGGTAGTTTTAACCTTACCTGGTGGGGGGGGGAATTTTTGAAGAATAATTTTCCCTCCACTCTTCTCAAATTGGGTTTCGGGATCTACAAATGTTAATTTCTTTTCATTGATTCTTTTTTAAACCTGGTTAAAAGTCATGACTTGCAGAAAGAATCCCAGCCTTTGTCTTTCTTCAATTTTCCATACTTTTTTTAACACTTTTAAAACCATTGTTTTTCTTTATTATAAACTCTGCTCCCAAACCTTTGGTCAACCAGGGTAACGTATTTTTAACGGGAGCAAGATCCCTGTTTTTAAAGGATGTAGTGGGGCATTACACTCCTCCCCTCAAAAATCTAAATTTGTGGGTGATAAAACCCAAAAGTTTGACAGGATTTTCAGAACGGGGACAACACCGCCACCCAGGAAAACCCCAAAAACCATTTTTTTTAAAAACATCATAAAGAAGCCCATCCTGGGCAAAAGTTTTCCCATGTCCCAAAAATCCAAATTTGGAACCACAGGGGCCCAAAATATTTTTTTATTTTTTTTTAAATTTAAAAATCCTTAAAAAAATTTAAAATTTTATTATCTATCGAGTTTTAAATTTTTTTTTTTTTCCTTTCTTTTTGTTCAATAGGAAGGCTTCCCCCGAAAAACGGGTTTGAAACAAAAGAACATACATTTAACACAAAGAAGGGTTTTACAGTAACAGAGCCCGGACCAGTACAGTAACACAGAAGAACAAATATATTCAGTAACAGAGAAGACCAGACAGTAACAGAGAAGCCCGGGACAGAACACAGAAGAATGATTACAGTAACAGAGACGACCATACAAAAAAAATTAAAAAAAAAAGAACGGTAGAGTGCATTTACAGAAATGCGAAACAGTACAAAAAAAAAATGCCCACAACAGAGATGAACAAAAAGGGTTTTTATGCAGTAGGGGATCCTTTTCTGGGTTTCACGGGGATACCTTTCTGGGATCACGGGGATCCCTTTTCCCTGGGCCCACGGGGATCCTTTCGGGGGATCAGGGGGTTTCCTTTCGGGATCACGGGGATCCCTTTCGGGGAACACGGGGTTACCGTTCTGGGATCCCGGGGGATATCCCTTTTCTGGGATCAGGGGGATACCTTTCTGGGATCAGGGGAAAACCCTTTTTTTGGGATCACGATGTTTATAATTAATCACCCTTACTTTCACTGCCTCTCTGTTTGCCTCAAAATTTTAAAAATAAAGGAAACCCTACTGTTAGGCAAAAAGGGTTTTTGTTTGAAGAAAACCTAACTTTTGGGTCTCACCCAGCAACACCCACGGTTTTTCCCCCCGGCCCGGGTCTTTTCCAGATAAACCCAACGTTATTTTAAAGAGAAACCAAACATGTGAAACCCAGGGGGACCTGTCATCTTCAAAACGCTAAACGACTCTAAACCCAAAATTTTACTGCCATTTTATTGTTGCAATGTTTCTCTGTTGTGTTAAAAAAAAAAATTAAGAACAATATTTTTATTAATGTTTTTTTTTTTATTAATTTTTAACAAACGGTGAATGAAAAAAATTAAGAACATACTGTGGCTCCTATGAGAGGGGCGGGTTTGGGAAAAATAATACCACCCTGGTGGGACGCTTTTGAATCCAAATTTACCCAAAACTTAAAATTATAAAAATATTAAAAATTTTGCAAACCCTGCCCAGCCTCAAGTTATCTTGAGTTCCCAATTTTTCCACGGGGAAAGGCCGTGGTTCGTCTTTTAAGGCCCCCCCCCCCCCCCCCTTCCCCCAGTTCATTTTGCCCCGGAATCCTTCCGGGGGCCCCCCGGATGTCTACCCTTCCTCACTTCCCTAAGGTCAGCCTCCCCTCTCTCTCTCTGCCTTTTTCCCGCCTCAGCCTTCCCCAGGGGGTTTTTATCCAGGGAAATCATCCCCTCCGCCGCCGGATGTTTTTTCCCCTTTTTTTCCCCTTTCCCAAGGCAGCCTCACCCAAACCCGTATTCATTTTTCCTTTTTTTCCCCCGGTTCATTTTATCCCGGAAACCATTTCCCTTCCCCCCCGGTTTTCTCCCTCCCCACTTAACCCCAAAGGGTTTGGGCCCAACAACAAACCCTTCCCCAAATTTATGTACCAAAGGGGAAACCACCCTCGCTCCGATGTCTTCCCTTCCCCACTTACCTAAGGGAGGGGAAGTTGGGGGGCCCCCCCCCCCCCGGGCCCGCCCCCCCCCCCCCTTCTCCCTTTCCCCATCTTTTTTTCCCAAAGGAAAGTCCAGGTGTCCCTTCCGGGGAATTTTTCCCTTCCCCCCCTTCCCCAAGTCAAGCCGGGATTCTTTCTTTTCCCCCGGGTTTATGGATCCAGGAATTTATCCGTCCCCCCGGGTGTCTTCCCCCCTTCCCCCCCTTCCCCCAAGGGAGCCTCAACCCAACAACCTTTTCCCCGGTTTTTTATCCAGGGAAACCCTCCCTCGCCCCGGGTGTTTCCCCCTTCCCCCCTTACCCAAGGGAGCCTTAACAATTCCTTCCCCGGGGGGATGTTCCAGGGGTCCATTGGGTTTCCTTTGGTGGTCCCCCTTTCCCTTCCCCAAATAACCCGGAAATTTTGGCTTTTCCCCCGGTCATGTTCCCCGGAATCCATTTTACCGGGGAATTCCCCTTCCCCCCCACTTCCCCCAATAGTCCCCCGGTATTTTTTGCCCTTTCCCCGGTTTAGGGATCCCGGAATCCCTCCGTTCGCCCCCCTGTCTTCCCCTTTTCCCCCCTTTTCCCCAAAGGGGCGCCTCAACTCGGATTCCCTTTCCCCCTTTAGTATCCGGAATCCAACCCCCCTTTGCCCCCCGGATTTTCCCCCCCTTCCCCCCTTTTCCTAAGGTCCCCCCGGGGCCCCTTTCCCCGGTCTTTTTCCAGGAAACCACCGTTGCCCCGGGGTGGTTTTCCCCTTTCCCAATTTACCCCCCGGGCGGGGGGTTTCCCCCCTCAGTGCCTTCCGGGAAACCAAATTGTTTTCTAGTGGCTCCCTTACTTCCCCGGTAGGGGTTACCCCAGGGACCCCAATAAAACCCCGGGGCCGTTTAAATTCTACCAAGGGCGCCGGAAGGGGGAATTTGGAGGGGGCAACCGTTTAAACTCGCCAGGGGAATTAATTACAAGGGAACCTTTTTTTAACCCTAGAATTTTTTTGAGAAAAACTCTTTTTTAACAGTTTTTTTTTTGGGGCCTTAAAATTTAAATTAAAAAAAGTTTTTAACCTTTTAGACCTATGGGGGAATTTTACCTTTAAACAAGTTTTTTTTAAAGAAATTTACAGTTTTTTAAAAATATTTGGTGAAGCCGTTCTTGTGGCAAATTGTAAATTTTATTTAAAAAATGAAAAAGTTAAATTAAACTTAAAATTTTTTTAAAATTTTTTTTTATAAAAAATGTATTTCTGTGTTTTGTAAAAAAATTTGGGGGGTATATGGGGCCTGTTTTGTGTGTTTAAAAGAATTTTTAATTTTAAAGTTTTTTTTAAGAAAAGGGGTTTTAAAATTCAAATTCTCTTAAATTTCCTTTTATAAAAAATAAACAAATTTAAAAATGCTAATTTTTTGGGCCAATTGAAATTTTAAGGGCTTAAACTTACATGCCCCCTTTAGGGTGTGAATACAAGGGTTTTTAAAAAGGTTAATAAAAGTTTTTAAGGGCCCCCGGTGACAATTAAACCTTTCTCTTAAAACTGCCCCCTTTAAAGCCCCAATGACATCACACGTCTTTAAAACCACAGGTTTACCCCAACGTTTTAAGACCACAGGTGACATCCCCAAAAGTCCTTTTTAAAAACCACAGGGGACATCACACGTCCCCTTTAAAACCACAGGTGACATCAAAAGTCCCTTTAAAAACCAAAAGGTGACATCACACGCCCTTTTAAAACCACAGGTACATTTCCCCGTCTTTTTAAAACCAAAGGTGACTTCCCCCGTCTTTAAAAACCAAGGTGACACACACGTCCTTTTTAAAACCCAGGGGGGAATCAACGTCTTTTTAAAACCACGGTGACTTTACCGCTTTTAAGGGCCCAGGTGACATCCCCTTTTTTTAAACCAAAAGGTGGGCATCACAAAGTCTTTAAAAACCAAAAGGGACAAACACACCTTTAAACCAAGGTGAAAACACCTCCCTTTGCCCCAAGGGGAAAAACTTTTAACCAAAATTTCTCCAAACCTTTGCCAAGGTTAAAAACATTTTAACCCAAGGGGAAATCAACCTTTAAAGACCAAGGGCTTTTTCCCTTTAAAAGGTTTTTTCACATTTTATTTTTAAAAACGGTGCATAAAAACCCTTTTTTAAACACCAAATTTTTTGGTTTTAAATTTTTACTTTTTTTTTCAAATTTTAAACTTTAAATTCAAACTTTTTCCTTAAAAATTTTCAATTTTAAATCTTTTTTCCCTTTTTTTTATAAAATTTTTTTTTAAAAAAATAATTCCAAAAAATTTTTAAATGTTCCCCTTTTTTATATAATTTTTTTTTACCCTTTTTTAAACTTATATAATTAATTTCCCCTTTTTTTTTTACACTCTTTTTGGACGAAAAGTCCCATCATTTAAAAAAGGGGCAAAGCAAGGCCCTTTTAAAAAAAAGCCCCGAAAAAAAAAAAAATTTTTTTTAGCGAAAGGCTGACAAGGGGAGAGTCAGCCAGGGCTGAACGGGGAAAGTCAGCTAAGGGTGACAGAAAGTCAGCCCCAGGCACAAGGCAGCGTCAGGGGGCCCGGTCGACTGCAGAGGTCACCAGGCCCGCAGCTTACCACAGAACCCTTTCTCTTCTTTTTTGAGAATTTTTTTTTATGGTTTGTTTTTATAAATTTTTCCCTTTTGATGTTTACTTTTTTAAATTTTAACTACACTTTAAAAATTTTCCAACCAAAAACCTACTACCCTAAACATTTTATTTTACAAACATGTGTAAACAATTTCACATCAAATACAAACCCTACTACGTACACATATGATTTCATTGTTTTCCGGGTTTTCATAAGCTTTTCTACACTCTCTCACGCCCCCTTTAAAAAAATTTAAAGAGTTTTTATATGAAAGTGTAAAAAAAATTAAAAAAATTCTTGTTTTTGTTATTTAAATTTTCTTAAGAAACTGAAATGAGGGTTACAAAATTTTGATGGGAAAAAATTTTTTAAAAGGATATAAATATTTGAAGAATTTAATTTAAATTCAGAGACTTTTTTAGTTAAAAAAAGGATTTTTCTTATAAATTACTTAAAAAAAATTTAGTTTAATTAGAATTTAAATTTTTAAATAATTATTTTTAGTTTTCTCATATTTTCTTCTCTCACCCCTTCACTAAGACTTTAAAAACATTCACCACCCCCCCCCCCCCCCCCCCCCCCCCCCCCAAAAAATGGAAACCCCCCCCCCCAAAAAAAAAAAATCGGGGAGAAAATAAAAAAAAATCAACCTGGATGATTCATTACTGACAAAAAAGGAAATTTTGGGTGAAATGGCCTGGGCCACAACCTGGGGCGCCCCCCAGTACGACTGTGTTTAATGTCTCCCAGACTGTTTTTTAAAGAACTGTGTTTCATATATTTTTAAAACTGAATGTTTTGGGCACTATGTTGCAGAGTTTTTTTGGGAAAATTTGCTGGGGAAAATAATGAAAAAGACAAAACTTAGAAAGGGGAAATATTTAATGAAGGGGTTTGTTTTTACAGGTGAAAGTTCCTCTCTGGGTGTTTCGTGTTTTTTCAAACCCCCATCGTTGTGTTTGATTTTTTTAAAGTCTGCTGAACACCAGAGTTAAAAAATACTCTATTAAAAACCCGTCTGGTAAATACCCCGATTTGAAAACTTTTTGACAGGATTCTTTTCTTAGGATTCTGTTGGTAGGAATCAAGTTTATAAGACTGGACGCTATTATGAGATTACTACTGGAAGGACTGTTACCAGAAGACTTTTAGTAGAAGACCTCCGGTAGGTCTCTGTTGGAAATAGTTTTGGCAACACTCTATTGGTAACAGACTTTAGGTAGCGATTCGTTTGTAACGTATAAGATGAATAAAACGAGACTCACGAAATCGTAATGGCACGATTGCAAAAAAACCGAACCACGGGCGGGATTTGAACCCGCGGTCAGAGAGTCTCAAATCCCGTCCGTGATATGGATTCGTTAAGATGAATCAAGTCAGATGGTTTTACAGTGACATATAAAACAGTGTATTAACACACAAAACATGAAAGTAACTCATAAGTATCATAACAATAAAAAATTATAGTGACACAAATCATTAGAGAAACACATAAAAAAGTAAACTGAGACATAAAACAGTGTAGTGACAAATAAATTAGTACAATAACACACAAAAAAGCTTAATAACAAACAAACCATCATAATTACACACAAAAATATATGTAATATAAAACAGTACAATAACACAGAAGACCAGTACAGTACAATAACACAGAAGACCAGTACAGTACAATAACACAGAAGACCAGTACAGTACAATAACACAGAAGACCAGTACAGTACAATAACACAGAAGACCAGTACAGTACAATAACACAGAAGACCAGTACAGTACAATAACACAGAAGACCAGTACAGTACAATAACACAGAAGACCAGTTCAGTACAATAACACAGTAGACCAGTACAGTACAATAACACAGAAGACCAGTACAGTACAATAACACACAAGACCAGTACAGTACAATAACACACAAGACCAGTACAGTACAATAACACACAAGACCAGTACAGTACAATAACACACAAGACCAGTACAGTACAATAACACACAAGACCAGTACAGTACAATAACACACAAGACCAGTTCAGTACAATAACACACAAGACCAGTACAAAACAATACTACAAAATACCAGAACAGTATACGACCAGTACGGTACAGTACGCAGAAGACCAGCACAGTACACTAACACAGAAGATCAGTAAAGTACAATAACACAGAAGACCAGTACAGTATAATACACACATTACTAGTGCAGTACAGTACAGTAACGAAGAGGACCAGTACGGTACAGAAAAACAGAAGACCAGCACAGTACAAAAACAGAGAAAACCATTACAGTCCAAACCACAAAAGACCAGTACAGAACAATAACACGGAATACCAGTACATTACAAGAACAGAAAGCCAGTACAATACAGTAACACAGAAGAACAGTGCAATACAGTAACACAGAAGACCAGTACAATACAATAACAGAAGAAAATAACAGTACAATAACAAAAAAGACCATTACAGTGCAAAAACACAGAAGACCAGTACAGTACCATAACACAGAAGTCCAGTACAGTAAAATAACAAACAAGACCAGTACAGTAACACAAAAGACCAGTACAGTGCAGTAACACAGAAGACCAGTACAGTAAAATAACACAGAAGACCAGTACAGTAAAATAAACAAGACCAGCACAGCAATACAGAAGACCAGAACAGTACCATAACACAGAAGTCCAGTACAGTAAAATAACAAACAAGACCAGTACAGTAACACAAAAGACCAGTACAGTGCAGTAACACAGATGACTAGTACAGTACAGTAACACAGAAGACCAGTGCAGTATAGTAACACAGAAGAGGAGTACAATAACACAGAATACGAGTACAGTACAGTAACACAGTGGACCAGTACGGTACAGTAACAAAGAACGCCGGTACAGTACAATAACAGAGGACTAGCACTGTACAGTAAGACAGTGGACTAGTACAGTAACACAGAAGACGAATACAGAACAGTTACACAGAAGACCAGTACAGTACAATAACACAAAAAGACTAGAACAGTACAGTAACACAGAAGACCAGTGCAGAACTGTAACACAGACGAGCAATACAATTCATTAACACAGAAGACCAGTACAGTACAATAATACAGAGAACCAGTACAGTACAAAAACACAGAAAACGAGTACAGTACAAATCACAGAAGACCAGTGCAGAACAATAACACAGAAGACCGGTACAGTACAATAAGACAGAGGACCAGTACAGTACAATACCACAAAAGACCAGTACAGTACAATAACACAGAAGACCAGTATAGTACAATACCACAAAAGACCAGTACAGTACAATACCACAAAAGACCAGTACAGTACAATAACACAGAAGACCAGTACAGTACAATACCACAAAAGACCAGTACAGTACAATACCACAAAAGACCAGTACAGTACAATACCACAAAAGACCAGTACAGTACAATAACACAGAAGACCAGTACAGTACAATAACACAGAACCAGTACAGTACAATACCACAGAAGACCAGTATAGTACAATACCACAAAAGACCAGTACAGTACAATACCACAAAAGACCAGTACAGTGTATGAATGATGGTGAACCCACAAGCTTCGTTTATGGAAATGCGTAAGTGAGTGTAAAAACAAGTGTATGAGTAAGTTAAGTAAGTTTACTTAGGTACAAGTACATGTAAAAACACTTACACAATCTATCATACATATTAACGAATATGTAAATTACCCAGGATAACCCAAAAAGTCAGATAAAGTGACTTATTAACATTGTGAGCGGCGCTTGTAACTCATCGTTTTCCAAATACATAAGAAAAATAACAAAATAAAAACACGAAGTTTAATACTTATTACAGTTATTACAACAAAACATTCACAAATGCACTTAAGCTGCTTATTAAGCAACAAAAAGACACTTATAGTTAACGTGAGAATTGTGTAATAAAATAGAACTTCCGCAAATTATCCACCTGATGACCAGTGCCTAGGTGGTCGATACTGGACGGTAAGCTTGGCTGCGTCTGCTTGACCTACGATCTAGAGACTGTCTTGGTGGGTGTATTTACAGGACGCAGTTTCTGTTGTATTCCCTCCTGAAAATTCCACCCACTCCTGGGACAGTCTCTTCTAACCGTAGACCATTAAAAACAAGGCCATCGTTCTCGAACTGGCTAATCACGGAGGATCCATAACCTGGGAAGGCCTGAGGCCGAAGATATCCTAAAGGAAGTGAGGAAGGGGAGACTACGGGGCCCACGGATGATTCCTGACACCAGGTACCTGGAAAGCGAGGATACCCTTGGGTGTGGAGAAGGGAGAATATCTGAAGGCGGACAGATGGACTCCTGGACACGCGACCCGGGGGTGGAGCAAGGTTGGGGTGTGAAGTGGGGAAGGGGGAGCACCTGGCGACACACAGGTGGACTCCTGGAACCACGCTCCGGGGGGGGTGCAAGGATGGTTGTGGGGAAAGTATGGGGAAGGGGGAGCACCTGGCCTCGTCACAGGGGACGCTCCAGGAACCACGGACCCGGGGGGGTGCAAAGGTTTGGTGTGGGAAGTGTGGAAGGGGAGCACCAGGACCTTCGCACAGTGAACTCCATGGAACCACGGACCCGGGGAGGGGTGCAAGGTTTGGGAGTTTGGGGGAAGGGGGAAGTGGGAGCACCTGCGTCACACAGGTGGACTCCTGGAACCACGGACCCGGGGGGGGGAGTGCAAGGTTGGGGTAGGTTGGGGGACGTGGGGAAGGGGGAGCACTGGCCTTCGCACAGGTGAACTCCTGGAACCACGGACCCGGGGGGGGTGCAAGGTTTGGAGGGTGGGGGGTAGTGGGAAGGCGAGCACCTGGCCTCGCACAGGTGAATACTCCTGGAACCACGGACCCGGGGGGGGTGGCAAGGTTGGGTGTGGGGGTATGGGGAAGGGGATCACCTGGCGTCACACAGGTGCCTCCTGGAACCTACTGACCCGGGGGGGAGTGCAAGGTATGGTTGTTGGGGGAAGAGGGAAGGGGAAGCGCACCTGGCCTTCGCAACAGGTGGAACTCCTGGAACCACGACCCGGGGTGCAAGGTTGGGGTGTGGGGCAGTGGGGAAGGGGGAGCACCTGCCTTCGCACAGGTAAACTCCTGGAACCACGACCCGGGGAGGGTGCAAGGATGGGGTGTGGGGAAGTGGGAAGGGGAGCACCTGGCCTTCGCACATGTGAACTCCTGGAACCACGTACCCGGGGGGGTGCAAGTTGGGTGGTGGGGGAAGTGGGAAGGGACACCTGGGCCTTCGCACAGGAGAACTCCTGGAACCACGGACCCGGGGAGGGGTGCAAAGGTTGGGGTGTGGGGGAAGTGGGGAAGGGGGAGCACCTGGCCTTCGCACAGGTGAACTCCTGGAACCACGGACCCGGGGGGGTGCAAGTTTGGGGTGTGGGGGTAGTGGTGAAGGGGGGCACCTGGCGTCCACATCAAGGTGGACTCCAGGGAAACCACGGACCCGGGGGTGGAGGCAAGGTTGGGGTGTGGGGGAATTAGGAAGGGGAAAGCCACCTGGCCTTCGGCACAAGGTGAACTCCTGAACCACGGACCCGGGGGTTTGGATGCAAAGTTGGGGTGTGATTGGGTAGTGGGGAAGGGAGTGAGCCACCTGTCCTTCACACAAGGTGGACTCCTGAACCACGACCCGGGGGGGTGCAAGGTTGGGGTGTGGGGGTAAGTGTGAATGGGGGAGCAACCTGGCCCTTCACACAGTGGAGACTCACCCGAAAAGGGACACACACTGGTTGACGAGGCAGAAAAAACCCAGGGGAAGAGAGGAAGGGAGGAATGCCTGTAGGGGACACAGGCGGACACCTGGACAACGCGGGACCAGGGAGAGACGAAAAAGGACACCACACTGGTTGTGTCGAGGCAGACCCTGGGGAAGTGGGAAGGGAGAGATGCCTGAGGGGACAACAGGCGGACTACTTGGACACGCGACCTGGCAGACAAAAAGGACACTCACTGTGGTTGTCGAGGCAGACCCTGGCGAAGTGGGGAAGGGAGGATGCATTAGGGGACACAGGCGGATACTGAACATGGGGACCTGGGAGAGACGAAAAAGGACACTCACCGGCCGTCGAAGGCATACCCTAGGGAAGTGGGAAGGGGAGCTGCTGAGGGGACACATAGGCGGACCTCCTGGACACGCGGACCTGGGAGAGACGAAAAAGGACACTCCCCGGCCGTCCGAGGCAGACCCTGGGAATGGGAAGGGAGAATGACTGAGGGGACGCAGGCGGACGCCTGAGGACGCGGACTGGGGAGAGACGAAAAAGGATACTCACCCGCCGTCGAGGAGACCCTGTGGGAGAAAAAACAAAAAAAAGTGGGAAGTGAGAATGCTGAGGGGACACAGGCGGAGTCTGACACGCGGACCTAGGGAGAGACGAAAAAGGAACCTCACCGTCCTCGAGGAGACCCAGGGAATGGGGAAAGGGAGAATGCCTGAGGGTACACAGGCGGAACTCCTGGACACGCGGACCCGGGAAAAGACGAAAAATGATACTCACCGCCGTCGAGGCAGACCCAGGTATTAAGGGCGACCTATGAGTACCCATGAAGAAATAATGTGGGGGACCCTTGAGTAAAAATGTAAGAAGTTTGATGTTAACCCATCAATTACTTGGATCTGAGAACAAGAATTCCGTAAGCTGGTTTGAACATGAAAATGACGATCTGTACGTTGATATGACTTAGAACATTTAAGAACCAATTTTGATGAGAAAGGGGAACACATAATGATCACTGTGATCTGGAATAAACGCTCATTGAACATTCACATAAAACGCAACTGTGGATGTAGGAAGTTAGTTGTGTGGGATAAGCTAAATGAGCTGAAGGGATGGTGAAGATGTTGAAGATGGATGAAGACGGTGAAAAATGATATTGTTGAATCTGAGTTGTAAAATTTAATAGTTTAATGAGATTTATAGTAAAGGATACTTAATAACTGTGTGTTAAAATTTCTTGGCCACAAAGTACATACACGAGATTATAAATTATGATAGAAAAGAGAGAAACAGTTTTGTGACGAATTGTGTTGGTCCGCTCAGGTGTGTTGCCCTACGTTTTCTCTTCCATTGTGTTGTACTGGATTTGAATTTGACCTACATCTTTATATCATACCAGGTCATTCTTATAGCCATATACCAGGTCATTCTCAATATGGCTATACCAGTCATTCTTATATGCCCATACAGGTCATTCTCATATGCCATTACCAGATCATCATATATGCCATAACAGGTCATTTCATATGCTATAACCAGGCCCATTCTTACATGCCAAACCCAGGTCATCCTTATATCCCATACCAGTCAAACTTATATCCCAAACCAAGTCATACTTATATCACACACCATCCATCCTTATATATATCCCATACCTGGTCAAACTTATATCCCAACCAATCATCCTTATATCACGACACGAGTTCATCCTTATATCCCATACCAGTAACCCTTATATCACTTACCAGCATCCTTAAATCCCCATACTGGGCCATCCTTATATCACACAACCAGATCATCTAATATCGCACACGCAGATCATCCTTAATCCCAACCAGATCAACCTTATATCCATACCAGTCATCCTAATATTCCATACCAGCCATCCTTATATCCCACACCAGGTCACCCTTATATTTCATACCAGGCACTTCACATAACCAATAATAGGTCAACCTTATATCCCATACCAACATCTTATTATTCCGATACCAGTCATCCTTATATTCATTCCAGGTCATCCTTATATCCCATAACCAAGTCATCCTTATATCCCATACCAGGTCATCCTTATAATCCCATAACCAAGTGATCCTATATCCTATACCCAGGTGCCATCCATATACTCATACCAGGTCATCCTTAATATATCCCATACCAGGTTCATCCTTAGATCCATACCAGTCCATCCATATACCCCATACCAGGTGACCTTATATCCCATACCAGGTCATCATATACCCATGCCATGTGATCCTTGTAATCCCAAGCAGACCATCCTTATATCCCAAATCAGGTCATTCTTATAACCCTTTACCATGTCATCCTTATATTCATACCAGGTCATCCAGGTGATAACGCATAACAGGTCATTCTTATTATTCCATACCAGGTCATCCTTCATACCCATACCAGTTTATCCTTATATCCCAAAACCAGTCATCCTTATATCCTACCCAGGTCACCTTACTTTCCGACCAGGTCATCCTTAACTCCCGTACCAGGTCATCCTTATATCACAAAACAGTCAGTCTTATATTCCATACAAGGTCCAACCTATATCCCATACCAGTCATCCTTATAAATACTTACCAAGTCAACTCTTATATCCCATACCAGGTCAATCCTTATATTCCATACCCAGGTCATCCTTATATTCCCCATACCAAGTCGTCCTTATATCCCATGCCAGGTCATCCTTATAACACCAGACAAGTCATCCATATACCCCATACCGTTCATCCCTTATATCCCATACCAGGGTTCCAACTTTTTATCCCATACCAGTCATCCTTATCTCCCCTAACAGATCCATCCATTATAATCCCATGCCAGGTATACATGTGTCAAATCCCATACCAGGTCATCCTTATATCCCATACCAGGCCATCCTTATATTCCATACCAGGATCATCCTATATCCCGTACAGTTCACTCTTATATCCCATACCAGTCATTGTTATATACCCTCACAGTCACCCATATATTCCATACCAGGTGCCATCCATATATCCAATAACAGGTCAACCTTATATCCCATACAAGGTCATTCCTTATATTCCAATACCCAGGTCATCATTATAAACACATACAAGGTAATCCTTATATCACATATCCAGGTAACCCTTATATTCATATCAGTCCATTCCTATATTCATACCAGGTCATGCTTATATTCGATAACAGTCCATCTTAATGTCACAACACCAGGTTGTCCTTATAACACATGCCTGGATATCCTTACAATTACATACCAGGTCATCCTTATAACCAGCCCGGTCTCCTTATATCATATACCAGTCATCCTTTGGTGATAATCCATACCAGGTTATCCTTATTATTACATACCTGGTCACCTTTGTATTATATACCAATCATCTTGTATCATACATTGAGTCAACCTTTTATCACATACAATGTCATTCTCATCTCACATACCAGGTCATCCTTATATCACATACCAGGTTCATCCATAGATCACATAACAAATTAATACACCATAAACAAGCGGTTTTAAAGCGCAGAAAAACAAACAACACCTGGCGGAGACTGTCAGGTATACACCCTCCACACACTCTACAACCTACACCAACAGGCACGTATACTCACCCACACTCTAACAAACCAACAGGCAGGTATACTCTCCCACACTCTACATAGCCAACAGCAGGTATACTCACCCACACTCTATCATAACAACAAGCATGTATATATCTCCACACTCCTAACTCTACAAACTCTACACCACAGCAAGTATACTCCCACACACTACACCAACAGGCAGGTATACTCCCAACACTCTTAACTACACCAACAGCAAGTATACTCTCCCACACTCTACAAAACACAGGCAAGTATACACTCCCACACTCTACAACCAAACTACAACACCAACAAGCAAGGTATACTCCCCACACTCTACAAACCACCAACAGGCAGTATACTCCCCACACTCTACACCCAGGCAAGTAAACTCACTCGTCGACACACTCTACACCAACAGGCAAGTATACTCTCACAACACTACACCAACAGGCAGGTATACTCTCCCACACTACTAATTCTAACAAAACAAAACCAACAAGGCAAGTATAACTCTCCACAACTCTCAACCAACAGGCAGGTATACCCCCAACTCCTACACCAACAGGCAGTATACTCCCCACACTCTCACCAACAGGCAGTATACTTCCCCACACTCTACAACACACCAACAGCAAGTATACTCTCCCACACTACTCCGTCTACACCAACAGGCAGGTAATACTCCACACTCTACACAACAGGCAGTATACTCTCCACACTCTACACCACAGGCAAGTATACTCACCACACTCTACACATCAGGCAGGTATACACCCAACTCTACACCAAAAGGCAGGTATACTCTCCACAATCTACACAACAGGCATGGTATACTCCCACACTCTACACCAAGAGGCAGGTATACTCCCCACACACTAACACCAACAGGCATGTAAACTCCCCACACTCTACACCAACAGGCAAGTATACTCTCCACACTCTACACCAACAGGCAGGTATACTCCCCACACTCTACACCAACAGACAGGTATACTCCCCACACTCTACACCAACAGGCAAGTATACTCTCCACACTCTACACCAACAGGCAGGTATACTCTCCACACTCCCAACACCCAACAGAACAGGTATACTCTCCACACTCTACACCAACAGGCAGGTATACTCTCCACACTCTACACCAACAGGCAGGTATACTCCCCACACTCTACACCAACAGGCAAGTATACCTCTCCACACTCCAACACCAACAGGCAAGTATACCTCCACGAGACACTCTAAAAAACAACCACAGGCAGGTATACCCCCACACTCTACAACAACTGTCAGTATACTCCCACTACTCCATACACCAACAGGCAGGTATACTCTCCACACTCTACACCAACAGGCAGGTATACTCCCCACACTCTACACCAACAGGCAGGTATACTCCCCACACTCTACACCAACAGGCAAGTATACTCTCCACACTCTACACCAACAGGCAGGTATACACTCCACACACTTACACCAACAGGCAGGTATACTCCCCACACTCTACACCAACAGGCAGGTATACACCCCACACTCTACACCAACAGGCAGGTATACTCCCACGACTCTAGCACCCAACAGGCAGTAGTATACTCCTCCAACACTCTAACACCAACAGCAGGTATAACTCCCAACACTCTACACCACAGGCAGTAATACTCACCAACTCTACAACCAACAGTCAGGAAATACTTCCCACACTCTACAAACCAACAGCAGGTAAACTCCCCCACACTCTACACCACAGCAGGTCTACTCCACCTCTACACCAACAGGCAAGTATACTCTCCACACTCTACACCAACAGGCAGGTATACTCCCCACACTCTACACCAACAGACAGGTATACTCCCCACACTCTACACCAACAGGCAAGTATACTCTCCACACTCTACACCAACAGGCAAGTATACTCTCCACACTCTACACCAACAGGCAGGTATACTCTCCACACTCTACATCAACAGGCAGGTATACTCCCCACACCTACAACCAACAGACAGTATATCTCCCCACACCTCTACACCAACAGGCAGGTAACTCCCCAACAACTCTAACAAACAACCAACAGCAAGTAAACACTCCACACTCAACACCAACAGGCAGTATACTCTCCACGCTCTCCAGACCAACCGGCAAGAATACTCTCCCACTCTACACCAACAGGCAGGTATACCCCCACACACTCTTACCCCAACAGGCAGGTAACTTCTCACACTCTACACCAACAGGCAGGAAAACCCCCCTCCCCCCACACTCTACAACCAACAGGCAGAAAAACTCCCCACACTCAACACCAACAGGCAAGTATACTCCTCCACACCTACACCAACAGGCCAGATATACTCTCCACACTCTAACTAACAACCAACAGCAGTATACTCCCCACACGTACACCAACAGGCAGGTAAACTCTCCACACTCTACACCAACAGGCAGTATAACACACCCCACACTCTACACCAAACAGGCAGGTATAAGCACACCACACACTACAAACCAAACAGGCAGGTAACTCCCCACAATCTACACAACCAGACAGGGATACTCCCCACACTCTAACACCAACAGGTAAGTATAAACTCTCCAACACTCACACAATAGGCAGGTATACTCTCCACCCTCTACAAACCACAGGCTAAGTATACTCTCCACACTCCTACAACCACAGGCAGGTATACTCCCCACACTCTACACCAACAGCCAGGTATACTCCCCACACTCTACACCAACAGCAGTATATCTCTCCACACTCTAACACAAACCGCAGGTATACTCTCCACACACTACATTCACCCAACAGGCAGGTAACTCTCACACTCTATCACACAACAGGCAGGTATACTCCCCACACTCAACAACCAACAGGCAAGTATTGCTCTTCCACCACTCTACACAACAGGTCAGGTATACTCCCCACACTCTACAAACCAACAGGCATGTATACACCCCACACTCTACAACCAACAGGCCAAGTATACTCTCCACACTCTACACCAACAGCAGGAATACTCTCCACACACTACACCAACAGCAAGGTATATCTCTCCACACTCTACACCAACTGGCAGGTAATACTCCCACACTCCAACACCACAGCAGGGTATACTCTCCCCACACTCTACAACACCAACTAGGCAGTATACTCTCCACACTCTACACCAACAGGCAGGTATAACCCCACACTCTACACAACAGCAGTATACTCCCCACACCCTAACAACCCACAGGCAGGTATATCACCCACACACTACACCAACATGCAGGTATACTCTACAACACACTACAAACCAACAGGCAGGGATACTCTCCACACTCTACGCCATACAGTGCAATATACTCTGCCACACGACTACACCAACAGGCTGTATACCTCTCAACACACACACCAACAGGCAGGTATAACTCTCCACACACTACAACCAACAGCAGGTATACTCCCCATACTCAACCCCACAGGCAGTATAATCCTCCACACTCTGTACACCAACAGGCAGGTACAACTCCCCCACACTCTACACCAACAGGCAGGTAAACTCTTCCACACACTAAACACCAACAGGCAGTATACTCTCATACTCTCCACACACTACAAAACCAACAGGCAGGTATATCTCTCCTCCACACTTTACACCAACAGCAGGTATACTCTATCACACACTCTACAAACCAACAGCAGGTATACTCTCCACCTATTCCGTGTGCCTTAAGTTTCCTCCAATAGCCTCTGATGTGGAACTCTATCAAAAGCCTTGCTGAAGTCTATATACTAACAATAAACATATTCAAAACCACAATCTAAACCTCCTCAAAAACCTTAGTGAAGAAGGCAAGGTAAATTCGTAAGACAGGACGCCCCAATGTAAATAACCGTGCTGAGATCATAATCGGTCTATGCCTTACGAGATGCCTCGAGCTGGCCGGCAAAATAAATGCTTTCGTGTTCTTTGATGAAACGAACAAATTACTAGCGGTGTGGGGTTTGTCAAAGTACCTGACAAGATACAGAAAGAGATGCCTCTCGTCTCGATGCCAAATTATTTGTAAATTCTTTTGTATGACCAATATGCAGTAATGCGAAAAATTTTCCCCAAAAAACGCGAAGAAAAGAAATTATCTAAGAAAAAAACTGGTTTGATTACGAACGCTTGTCCGCAATTGGACCAATAAAAGTTTCTATGAAAACCTAATGACCTGACCATCTTTTTGTAATTTTAGAGAAAAAAATTTTTGTGCGTGGAACGTGCCGAGGAGTTTACAAGATCAATGCAATGGCCGCAGAATAACCAGGACCCCCAACGGAGAAGGATTCTTACATTGCTGAAAGGGGACACAGCCACTGTTGAATACAAATGAGGAGGGATGCGAGGGGTCAATTTTTTAAAACAGGGGGAAAGGGAAAAACACTGCAACAAAATAAATGTAGTGAGATAATTACGGGGGAAAGAAAACAGCAATAGTTGCATTTTACTTGATGTAAAATAAAATCCCAATTTAAAACAAGCTTCTCTTATCACACTATCTTGAAAAATAGCTGCTTTCCCTCGCCTTCAAAAAATTTATACCCACTATGAACGTAAGGTAACTGAAAACTTAAGGAAGTCCAAGCATGATTTCAACTAGACAGGGAAAAAGGATGAGAGACATTTTAAACAGGGAAAGGGTTTACTCACCCCTGTAACAACTTAGCGTATTACTCGGGGCTCCCCCTAGGAAAATTTAATGAATAGAAAAAAAAAAATTAATTCAAAAGATAAACACTTTTTTATTAATCAAACATAAAACAACAAAACAAAAAGGTATACCCTTTTTGAAAGAAAATAAAAAATAAAGAAAAAATAACATTTGAACCACACTAATATCTACAATGGTTTTTGGGTTTTGGTGACACTGTTTTTTGAAACCGTAGCCTTGCTGATGAAAGGGGGGGGGGGGGGGGTCGCAGGTTTTGGGTGACCACCACTGGCTAGTTCTTCCAGTATCCCAGTGAGTATTCTACCCCAAGACGGGAAAAGCAGGTTCTTTACCGCTGCAATGCGGGGTTCCCCGCAATTTCTACAGGTGCACAGGTGTGGTCAAATTGGCGAAGTCTCGGGACTTTTGTCCTAACCTCCGTTCTCCGTTGATTGAGGTGACCCTCTCACATCCAAGCTGAAAGATAACGGGTTTTACCCATGCTTAAATAATCACCTTCATGGTAGTGTACAATATTTAAAGACGGGGTGATTATTAAAACAGTAAACCCTAGAGCAAGACTGAAAGGACAAAAGTTTATTATTGGTCAAAAGTGAAGCTTTAAACCAATAAATCCACAGAATACAAGGCAGGCATGTACTTACAGGGGTTTGGGAGTTTGGGGAGTCTAGTGATTTACTGTTAACCAGAGCCCCACACGTCACCTTTCGGGGGGGGGGGAGAAAGGGGGGGGGACGGGTAGCGGGAGCTAGACTGACCCTACCTTAAACAAGTAGCCGGCAGAAAACTATCAATTGCAGGGGGGGGGAAAAAGGCGGGAAAAAAACGGGAGCGTGACTTACCCTACTAGTAGCCGGCAGAAAACTATCAATTTCAGGGGGGGGGGGGAAAGAAAAGGCGGGAAAAAACGGGAGATTGACTTACCCTACCTTAACTAAAGCCGGAGTGAAACTACTGATACATATATATTCCCCTACCCCTATTATTGAACTTTTCCCTCAACCCCCCATCCCAAGACTTATAGCAAGGATAAAGAAAAATAGGAGGAAAAATTTCTAAAGGGTAATCGGAAAAGGCAACAAATTTCTACTGACTGTCACGACTTAACCATCAGAAAAATTTAATTGGATGAACCTTTGATTACAAATATGGAACTTAAAACCCTGGAGTCCCAAGTCCACCCAAAGGCGACTGTTGGTTTCCCCTTAAAAGTTTCTGGGTATACAAAGGGTTTGTGGCCTTTTAAAAATGAATTTTTTTTCCAACAAAAAAAATTTTTAAGTTGGGGATACCCCACACAAGGGCTAAACATTCCTTTCTTTGGGGTATTTTTTTTTCGGGGGAAGGATTTTTCCGGCTTAGGAAGCATACAGGGGGGGGAGTCCCATATGGTATTGTAGTAACACCGACCTAAGCCAGATTGGAGGCACAGTTCTCGCAAAATGTTTTATTAATAGGGAATCTTAAGTTAGGGTTTTTCGCAAAGATACTTTTAATCTCATTAAACTTTTCCCGACACGTGGAAAGTTAAAGGGGTTTCCTTCACAGACTTTTTAAGGAAGTCCGATGACCCTGTAAGATCACAAGTTTCGGGATAAACCTGCATAAAAATTTACAAAACCCAAGAAAGCTAGCATGGTTTCTTGGGTTTTGGGGAATTTAATTTCTAATAAACTTTGATCTTTACTGGGGAGAGGGCAAAGTGTTATTAAAAAGTATCAGTCCAAAATACTAATCTTGTATCCCCAAAGGGAAAGCATTTTTTTTGGGCTTGGCGGGGGCCTGTGAGCGCCCCACGAAAAAATGATGTTAATTTTTGGGTATGTTCGCCCCACGTAATGTCATTCGAAAATTTATCAAAATAAACTGAAACTTTTGGGGCATTTACCCAAAAACCTTTCTCATCAGTCTTACGTAGGTGCACCATTACCAAACCAAAGGGGATAGTTCATACTGCATCACCCCTTGGTGGTGGGGAAAAGGCGGTGTTTCGTTTGAAGAAGGTCAACAAATTTCTTTGATATGCCTGTGCAAAATCAACTCTGAAAAGAAGGAACGTCTAAAATTTGTGTAGATCCTATCTATTAAGGGGATGGGTCACATTTCCCCCCGATTAAGCATTAAGGGGCCCGTGAATCAATAGCAAGTCTATAGAATTATCCTCCTTCTTAACCATGACTACGGTAAAAATATGAAGATAGAAAGGGTTCAAGATCTTTAGTTTTAAAAATTTGTCTACCCTCGGTCAAATGATCCCTAAGGGAACTGAAGGTTATAAATTTCGTTTGAAGGATTGTCCGTCAAAAATCAAACTTTTGGGTACCGTGGAGGGAACCCTGGGAAATTTTAAAAGACTCTGAAAATTACCACAATTGAAGTATTCATGTTTCCCCTTAGGTCTCCAAAGATTCATTAATATTAATGGTGGTTGCGTCCCAGTGGGCCCAAAATCACCAAGTCAGTAGTTATTTTCATTATAAGTTGAGGGTTTTAATTTTCATTAATTCTTAGTTTCTTACAAGTTCGTGTGGAAAAAAATAAATCAAGTTAAATTAAAAGGGAGTTAACCGAAATTTTTTCGGGGAATATTCTTAAAGGTTTGAAAAGTTTGGTTTCCCCCTTTTCTTCTATGAGGTAGTCAACTTCCCACAAATTTTTTAACTTTATTAAAACCCTTTTATGTAAATAATAATTTATTTGCTTTATGCAAAAGTACAAGAACCCATCACCCTTTAAAAATTTTTTTCCCCTTTACTTTTGGCAAAATAGGGTTTTGTTTTGGTCCCTTGACAAACTTAAGTTTTTTTGAAACTATGTCAGGGGTCTCCTCAAGTTTGGGCCTAAGGTCAAGGGGAAACTGGTAAAAAACTGAACCTCCATTTTCCCCCTCATTAGTCCAAAGTCATGAAGGATTTGGGCAGGGGCCTCTGGCCGTCTACCCTAGAGAAGTTCAAAAGGTGAAAACCCCAAAAAGTCACTGGGAACTTTCCCCCTGGCAAACAAAACACGGGTAGGAAAAAATGCCACTCCTTAGGTTTAAGGGAGCAAAGTTCCCTTAAAAAGGACTTGAGAATCGAATGCTGGCGCTCAATCCCCCCATTTCAGGGGGATGTAGGGTTTTGTGAAGAAGGGTTCACCCCAGAAGTTTGGGATAGATTTTCATTAAGCAGTGGAATTGTTCCCCCGGGCAGACAAAATTTCTCTAGGGATCCCCATCTGGAGAAATGGACAAAAGGGCTTTAGCCACCTCTTAGTAGTTATGGTCTTTTAAAGGGTATGGGTTCAGGGGAAAATCGAAGCATAATCAACCAAAGTCCCCCAGATGAAAGTGGGGGATAAAGGACCAAAGAGTAAATCTATCTTTCAAACGGTACCGTAAAGATAGATTTTGACCCTAGGTCCGCCTGGTACCCCGGGAGGATGACGTTTGGGAAACTTTACCGTCTACAATAGTTTAGTGGCATCTGAGGCATTTTTTGGCCAAAAATAGGTTTCCCTAATTTTATTT
>NC_069431.1:38480027-38482527 GCF_026875155.1 Cherax quadricarinatus
GAAGAGCTGACGGGAGGGAAGGAAGTGCTGAAGAAAAGGAAAGAAGGGCTGATGGGTAGGAAGGAAGGGCTGACGGAGAGGAGGAAGGGCTGGCGGGAAGGAAGAAAGGGTTATCTGCAAACTGAGGTCTAACCCACCAATCCCATATTGGGAGTGGGGCGGAGGGGACAGGTGTGTGGTGGCATCCCACTTTCCTCTCTCAGAGACTGACTGCCTCCACACTATCACTCTCTGAAAACTTATCCTACTTCTCCTGTTGTTGCCTTTGCAACATTGCACAGCTCCTGATGACGCACTGAGAAGTGTGAAAGTACTTGAGCTAAAGATTTCCACCCCCCCCCTCCCCGTGGCTTGTCCTGCATAGTTAAGATCGCCCGTCTACGATTGTTTGCACACACACACACACGCACACACACAATAATATATATATATATATATAAATATATATATATATATATATATATATATATATATATATATATATATATATATATATATATATATATATATATATAATAACATTCATATATATATATATATTATATATATATATATATATATATATATATATATATATATATGTGTGTGTGCGTGTGTGTGTGTGTGTGTGTGTGTGTGTGTGTGTGTGTGTGTGTGTGTGTGTGTGTGTGTGTGTGTGTGTGTGTCGTGCCGAATAGGCAAAACTTGCGATTTTGGCTTAAACAGCAACGCTCTTCTTGCCGAAGAAGGTAGGCGAAAATTTGTGTATGCAATAATTTTTAAAAAATCATTCTGAACCTAACGAAAAAAATATATTTCATTGTGTTTGTTTATTAAATTATTGTACACTTATCTAAAATAAATTTAGTTGGATTAGGCTAAATTAAATTGCACTTGTTATAATAAGGTTAGGTAAGTTATCTTTTGGTACAAATTTATTAACTTTTACATTAACATAAATGAAAAAAATTATATATTTAAACGTATAAGAGAAAATTTTAGAAAGGACTTAATTTTAAATGAGTTCTTGCTAATCGACTAATTTTTCCTATATGGCACGACATACATACATACATACATACATATATATATATATATATATATATATATATATATATATATATATATATATATATATATATATATATATATATATATATATATATATATATATATGTCGTGCCGAATAGGCAGAACTTGCGATCTTGGCTTAAATAGCAACGCTCCTCTTGCCATATAGGACAAGCGAAAATTTGTGTATGCAATAATTTCGCCAAAATCATTCTGAACCTAACGAAAAAAATATATTTCACTGTGTTTGTTTAGTATTAAATTATTATAAATAAATCTAAAATATATTTAGTTAGGTTAGGCTAAAATAAATTGTTCTTGTTATAATAAGGTTAGGTAAGTTTTCTAAGATTCTTTTGGTGCAAAATTAAAAATTTTTACATTAACATAAATGAAAAAAATATATTTTTAAACGTGTAAGAGAAAATTTCAGAAAGGACTTAATTTTAAAAGAGTTCTTGCTAATTGACCAGTTTTACATATTCGGCACGACGTATATATATATATATATATATATATATATATATTATATATATATATATATATATATATATATATATATATATATATATATATATATATATATATATAAATGTCGTGCCGAATATGTAAAACTGGTCAATTAGCAAGAACTCATTTAAAATTAAGTCATTTCTAAATTTTTTTCTTATACGGTAAAAAAAATTTTTTATTAATTTTAAATTATAAACTTTTTAATTCTGCCCCAAAAAAAATCTTAGAAAACTTCCAAACCCTTATTAAACAAGAGCAATTTATTTTATCCTAACCCAAAAATATATTTTTAAAATACGTTTACAATAATTTAGTACTAAAAAAAACACAAACAATTATTTTTTTTTTAGGTTCAAATGATTTTGGGGAAATTTTTGCATACAAAATTTTCCTTGCCCATATGGCAAGATAACTTGTATTTAACCAAAAATCGCAATTCCCCTATTCGGCACACATATATAATATCTTTATAAATTATAATATTTAAAATATATATTTATATATATATAAAAATTTTATATAAACAATCCTGGCTGAAGGGGAAAATCGAACCTACGAACCTTAAAGGACAAGGTACCAGTCTTTTTCCAAACTACCCACACTGGACCAAAACTTGGCGTGTAGCATGAGTACACGTTTTTATCCAAGGCAGCCCGCTTTCAGGGGGAAGGCTTACAGCTTTTCACTCATCCCCTGCTGCTCAGCCTTACTAAGATTTGAAAAATGCAAGGAATTCGCGAGGCATGCGAAATATAACAAACCTGAACTCTGGCTGAAAGGGGACTCGAACCTACGAACCTTGGACAAGGTCGCAGTGCTTTACCAAACTACCCCCATGGACCAAAAACCCTTGGCGGGACATGAGCACACGTTTGTTCCAAAGGCAGCCAGCTTTTAGGGAGAAGGCTTCCCGATTTTCATCTCATCCCCTGCATGA
>NC_069431.1:38487527-38497527 GCF_026875155.1 Cherax quadricarinatus
AGAGAGAGAGACAAACAGACAGACAGACAGACAGACAGACAGACAGACAAACAGACAGACACAGACGGGACGAAAGAACGACAGCAGCTCAAATATAAAATGAGAAAGAATAGATTGCATTCGACCTCCATTCCAGGGATATTTGCTGAAATTAACTATATCCAAATTAAAGGCTATCGCTTATTACTTGTGCCTGAGACAAAAAGAGCAAATCAGTAGGCTCTCTCCCTGCCCTCCACACCTTCCTTTCCCTGCCGGCATTAAAGGAAGGAAAAAGTATATTATACATATTGGAAAAAAAAGCAGGATTGGAATTTACGAAACAGATGGAAAGCGTAAGCTACTGTTTCTATTATAACTAGTTTAACTGGACATCCATGACTAAAACTATTAACTTGGCTCGTTGTCATCTGATAGTTATGATGCCATGTCGGAACAGGTAATGAGGAATCCGATGATTCCAGGTGCCCTATCACATACGTATTTTAACCTTATATTTACAGAGAGCTTGAGGTAAACTGCTTAAAAAATTAATTGAATGCAGTATAATGTAATCCTTGACTTAAAACGTTTCGCCCATTCAATGGACTTTATCATGCCGCAAACAGATCTAACTGAGAAGAGAGAATACACGTATATATAGGTAGCGTAGTAACGTCTGAAGACTCAGGTGAGGGATGTTGAAGATAACTTCTTGCGGAGGCTAATGACTAGCAGAGCAGAGGTTGAATCTGACAACCTCCATATCATTGGCCAGTAGGCCTACTTCAGTGTTCCTCATACGATGACCTGTTTCTATGTGGGATAACGAGGGAGAACTTTCCCGGCAACTGGTACACTTATGATGTAGAGGCCGTTTTTATTTATTTATTTTGGTTGAAATTTTAGAATATGCTGATAGTTTAAGATTCCAAGACGTTGCTTCTCTGCATGACTTCCTCCTTGGTATGAGTCGTTCTATTTTGTAATTAATTAAACTGTTGTGAAAGTTTGTATAAAACACAGGCGTTCTTAAAATCTGGTCGCTCTAACTACTGTACTGATGTTCAAAAATGCTTTTGGAGGGTTCGAATATTTTCGCCGCACTTAAATTTGGTTTGCAGTCATTTCAAGGGATTTTGAAATCTCTTACTGAGGATGGAACCTGTCGGTGATTATCTCTTACTGTGATGTCTTTGTCGTAGCGGATTTGACAGTTGCACTAGAATTTTGTGTGGAAAAATGTTCGTGAGTATTCGCCAGTGGAGTTTACTAGGGAGGACTAGGCATCTTCCCGCTATATCACTTCTAAATGAGTTTAAAATGTTACTTGCACGGAGTGTACATTCTTTCGTGAAGTGACGAGGATATTGAAACTTAGATAATGTGTGTATGTTGAAGGAGAACATCTACGAAGAAGCTTATGAATATGCCAGGCATTATTTTGGGATTGTTGTGTAAATATAAGTACAGGAGATCGAGCTGGTTGGTGGTGGACTCGAGAACATCAGGGAAAGCAAAGAATGAATTTTGACTTTTGAGGATAACTTGAAGTGAGGTCTCTGCCTTGTTGAGCTTGTGTTGGCGTGCTGGAGTATTGAATCGTCTAGGACAGTGGTTCCCAAACTTTTTCAGCTTGTTACCCAATTTAACATGCCACATAAAGCATGTTACCCCTTTCACAAAATGTTGTTATTATTGATATATATGGCTAAATTAAAACACTTGAGATATTTTCTTTTATTTATTGTATTTGAACATTGTGCATCTCTAATGACTATTACCAAAGATGTCAAGAACATTCAGTGGGAATGGAATGGAGTTGCATACTTGAAGCTAGTTTAGGAATTCTTGCTTGCAGACCACCTTATGTTCTACCTCGGCTGATGCTACACAATAAACTGACAGTGTGAAATAGAGGCAGCCTCAGGAAGTGGAGTGCGCGTACTGACAGGTCAATCTGGGCAACTGGTACTGAGTGACTTTTGTCCAGAAGCCATACTTGTCCAAAATACTTTTGGGTACCACACACTTAGCTATATATTTTTCTTCTTTTTCCTAATACTGTAAATTAGTTTTTGATGTTTATTGTTATTTGGTTTAACTTTATTACTTACTTATAATAGGTTTACTTTACAACTTCATATACTAAGACAAAGTTAACAATAATCCTCATACCGGGTACCGCATTGTTTTCTTGATTTTCAGAATTCATAACTTTTTTTCTGTCACCCCTCCATTACCCCCCAAAAATGGTTAAATTACCCCCATGGGGTAATTTACCCCCAGTTTGGGAACCACTGGTCTAGGAGTTATGATAAGGATGCCAACATTAAGATGCCAGGTTACCGTCAGGAAAATAATCGAGGAAAACAGTTCGTCTTCGAAATGTTGTATGTATTGATTCGCCAGTACGGCACTAAGTGGGGAACCCACTCGCAATCCGGAAAAGATTATTTTCAAACAAGAAACATGTAAAGCCAACAGACAATTCAAAGTAGTTTATAAAATCTCTGGCTGGAACAGAAAAGTCTGGCGAGTATTTTATACACACATACTCACTCGCGACGTTAAATTGGTTTGGTGGCTCTTATAAAGTCCACAATGTGACGCAGCGGTTTGTCACTAAAGCATCGCATTATACTGCATTCGTCTCTCATTCATTGCAAGAGAGCATGGCCATCTGGTTCCTGAAACACGGGGGTATTGCCTGACGGCTTACATATTCAGCCATATTTGTTCATTCTGCTGTACTTCTGGTTTGGGTAAAAAAAAAAAAGTAAAAAGTTTCATCCGATCGTATTGCAATCTTCTACCCAGAATTTCCATGTCATTAATTTGAATCAATTCATTTTCCACTTTTAAACAGTTCGGTGCTTTAGTCGTCTCCACTATTTAATATCTTAATGGTTTTACACATCTCGTTAGTCCTCCATTTCATAAGTGAGAAAATTACAAGTAATATCCTATCTTTCTTCAAATGGTTTGCTTAATGTCTTGATACGTGCATGCCAGGTCTTCTATGTCTTTCTTAAGAATAATTATATATATATAAGCATATATTATACAATAATAATATATATATATATATATATATATATATATATATATATATATAAAATATATATATATTATGGGTAATTTGGAGACCAAACTGGTTGGCATTTTAAGACGCATCTGACGTATGCATCACAAGTTTCTGCAAATGAAATTTGAGAGGAGAAGTGGGAGGGAAGGAGGGAGGGGAGAGATAGAGAGTGGGAGAGAGTAGAGGAGAGAACCCACTAGTAACCCTCCTCTCTTCTCCTTAACATGGATTTACTCTTCTTGTGCAAATGAGATTTAATGCCTCTCAGGGACCCTCTTTGTTGTAGACATATGCTACGGCAGATAAAATAATCTTACCTTTCTTGCTAACTCAGAGCGGAGTCTGAGAGACAAGTTGTGAGGTAGGAGAGGAAAGGAGAAGAAGAGAAGTGACAGAGAATGAAATGAGCAAGTTAAATAAGAGAGAGTAGAGAGAGAGTGGTAGAGAGCGAGGAGAGTGAGAGATGAGAGTGAGAGAGAGAGTGTAGAGAGAGAGAGAGAGAGAGAGAGAGAGAGAAGAAGAGAGAGAGAGAGAGAGATTGTTATATATTTATGTAGTTTTGGTTTTTAAAAAAATCCATAAAAAAGAATCGGTTACTTTCAGCTTGATTTAATCGATTGTAATATGATAATATAAGTATTATTTTAAACATAAATATAGAGTTTTTATCAGTTATTAGTAAATCTGTAGAAAGGATTATAAAGTTAGTGTAAAAAACCACAAGTTTTACTGGTAAACTGGAGCAGATATTGAACACATTTTATGTTCAAATGTTTTCCATCCCAATTTTTTTGGGTTTCTAAAATCAAAATAATTACAAAGTGAAGACAATCACAATAATATCCAAGTAATTGCATATACCAAAATACAACGCCATCATGGTCAAAACAATTACTGTCCATGTGCATGAACATAGTGTAAAAATCAATAGATCGTGGAAGACTGACAACTATCAGGAAGGATACAATCCAATGAATGAAAGGAATACAATTAAATCTTAGTACATAAATGAAGGTCGACATCTCCATCATGAGATTGTGAAATTCACTGTTCTCGGTCTTCTAGGTTATTTCTTAACCCTAATTCCTCAAACAGATCAGTACAAATAAAATCACGGGTGCTGATAAATGCTGTAAATACATCAGGAAGGAACATGAAACAGCACAGTAACTTAGAACAGTGATCAGACATAATCTGTTTTAGCCAGCATATTAAGTCCGGGCAATGTAAATCACACTGAGAATAAAGACACTGGATAGCGGATTATTAAAATACAAAGTTTGCCGCTATATAGTCATATGGAAGATAAGGTGAACTATAAACCAATGAGACTAGGGAGGGGGTGAGGCGAGTGGTGAAACTAAGACGTTATCCATGGTGGCAAAAAAAGGGAATGTATCGGAGTAATAGTGGTAGGCAATGTTTCTTATCAAGCATGGTTGTGAATGTTTGCAGCAAGGTGCAGGCTGTGGCAGTGCAAGACGTCAATTTGTGATGTTTGCAGGCCAAGGTGCAGGCTGGTGGGCAAGTGCGACTTCCAATTGTGAATGTTTGCAGAAATGTGCAGCTGGTGCCAGTGCAGACGTCAAGTTTGAGGGCAGTTGCGGTGTGAGTATTTGGCAAAGATTCGTAGCTTTGAAATTTAGGAGGAGATGCAGTTACTAAAAGTGTGTTGGTGTGTGTGGGTGTGTGTGTGTGTACTCAATTAGTTTTGTACTCACCTATTTTAGGTTTCAGGGGTCCGAGTCCGAGCTCCTGGCCCCGCACCCTCTTCACTGGTCGCTACTAGGTCACTTCCCTGAACCGTGAGCATTGTCATACCTTTGCTTAAAGCTATGTATGGATCCTGCTCCACTGCCTCGTTCCCAAACAATTCACTTCCTGACTACTCTGTGGCTGAAGAAATTACTTCTAACACCCTGGATTCATCTGTGTCTTCAACTTCCAACTGTGTCCCCTTGTTGCTGAGTGTCCATCTCTGAACATCCTGTCTTGTCCACCTGTCAATTCCTCTCAGTATTTTGTTATGTCGTTATCAAGTCCCCCTGGGGGGGTCCTATCTCTCCTGTCCTCCAGTGGCGTCAAGGTCGATTTCCCCTTAACCTCTCCTTCGTAGTACATACCTCTTAAGCCTGGACTAGTCTTGTTGGCAAACCTTTGCACTTTTCTCTAGTTTCTTACGTCTTGGCTAGTGTGGTTCCAGACATGGTGCTGCATACTCCAATATGGCCCAACGTACACGGTGTATCAGGGCCCTGAACGATTCCTTATTAAGATGTCGGAATGCTGTTCTGAGGTTTGTTAGGCGCCCATATGCTGCAGCAGTTATTTTGGTTGATGGTGCCCAGGAGATGGCCTGGTGTTATACTCACCCCAAGATCTTTTCTTGATTGAGGTTTGTGTCTCTGGCCCCCCTAGACTGGAGCTCCGTCTGCGGTCTTCTTTGTACTCACCTATTTGTGGTTGCAGGGGTCGAGTCCTAGCTCCTGGTCCCGCTCTTCACCGGTTGCTACTTATATATATATATAAATATATAATATATATATATATAATATATAATATATATATATATATATATATCCCCATGTAGGCTCAGCGCTTCTTTTTAGTTACTCCAATAATAAAATATATATATGATGCAAAAATGCGAACAAGCAGTACAAGATACAAACAACCACGGGGTTGAATGATAGCTCTAGGCCTTTCGTGTTGCAATCAACACATTAGCTTGCAATGTTGCAGAAAAGAGGAGGTCCAAGTAAATGTGATCACAGGGAATGTCTTTGCTGGAGTAAAGGAGAGAGAGAGAGAGAGAGAGAGAGAGGCGGCAGGAGGCAGGAAAAGCTCCCAGGCATACCAATACCCATAGCCAGAAAGAGTGAAATTATAGCATTAGAAAAACAGCCATCCCACAAGCATTAATACTGTAATAGTAACCTAACGAAGGTGACATGGCAATTATGAAAAACTAGAGCTAAATGATTCATATATGTGGGCGACATCTTGTGTCTTAGGTCAGATATGTTCTTGGGAACAATATTATCAAGACTTAACGCTTTGGTCCAGTCTCTTAAAATTCACCGTTAAATGAGTGGACTCTAAACTTACATTCTTAGATGAGTTGATAAAGCGAGTTGAAGAAAGTTTAAGTTTGTCAGTATATAAGTATATAAAAAAAAGCCAAGACACAATGTGTGCTCAAGCATTCACTACTATTCCAACCACGAGACAAGAGTTATAACGAGTGTAATGTCTTTACTAGGTCCTTGGCTATATTTCTAGGATCTTACAGTGAGTGCAGCTCCGGAGTTTCTAGATTCTAGAAATTAGGAAAATATTTGACACTGCCATGAAACTGCGGTATTTTAAGGGGTTTCGTGAATCTGCCATGCTGGCAACTAGGAAAACGTATCAGAAAAGACCCAGGATAGCACCTCAGATCAAGAACTTGCTAGTTCTCCTCCCATACAATGGAACTAATTATCTTTCCTGCCGATCGCCCTTGAAAGATTGATACACAAGTATTTTATAAGAATTCACGACTGTTAGAAGCATTCTGATAACGAATCTGCCCAACATGTGCTGGAGGTGTTTCTATAAAATTGATTGCAACTTATCTTTGTGGGAGAGTCTATCAAACCTCTAAAGCTAGGATACTAACACTGTTATCAACTTGCATTCTGTACAGGAGTTGAACGCGTAAGAGTAAAAGTCATTTGCCCTTTGTTCCTCTTGTCCTAGAAAGGAAAATTGATTTGATTCGGACAATTATTAAGCATGAAATCAATTCATTATACAAATAACAGTGGCTGGTTGTTCAAATTTGATTCGCTTTAGTTGGCAATTGTACATAGTCAAAAATCGCGCTTATAGAAATACATTGACTGTCTTAAAATGTAGTGCCACCCCCAGAAACATAGGGTCTGTTTTCTCTTACCTTTTCTATAGTTGAACCACGTTTGTCTCAGAATTCCTTTGGGATGAATAACTGTGGCCGTCTTTCTGAAATTACAGGTGTAAAATGGTTAAGTTCTTCAGGTAACAGATACAATATAAAATACAAAAATTAATATACATAAATTATCATACATGGCGACATACGTATGTGGGATTACATAGGATAACTCTTTAAATGATCCCTTTAAACGGCCCATTTTTTAGAGGTTCGAAATGCCTGAGACAATTACCAGATGTATCATATAGATTGGTATTAAGAGTCATAAAATATCATATCCAGACGTCTGCCCTCAGAAGATTTGTGGCACAGATAAACTTAACCGTCTCCCTTTGAGGTGTCCACCCCCACCCGTAGCTCGTGGTGTCACCGTAGCTCGATCGATATTGCACTTAGCTCACAACACACTGAGTCCGGTGTTCCGAACTCCTACCGTAAGGCTGGAAAACATTAGGGATGTGGTTTTTCCATTAAGACTTCTACTGTCCTGTCACCCATCAGTGTATAAATATAGTACCATGGGTGTTAGTCCGACTGATGTGTGTTGTACCTGGGTCAACATCTGACTTAATTTGCCCGAAATAGCTACAGCAAACAAAGGGCTTTGTATACATTAGTATGTCCGTTGATTCAGCTCGCCTGTATACCATGTACATGTGGTTTGTAGTAATAATATAAGAAGAGTGATTGGTGGAATGATGAAGTAATGGGTGTGATAAAAGAGAAAAAGGTAGCTTATAAGGTTTTAACAAAGCAAAAGTGGTTATAAGAAGAGCAGAGAATACAGAGGTAAAATGAAAGGTGAAGAGAGTGCAAAAGGAGAAGCAGATGATAGAATGGGAGAGGCACACCAAGAAATTTTGATGAAATAAGAATGAATTAGACAGTTTTAAAAACAGAGTAGGGGAGTGAGTAGATGGGATTGGAGGTATTGGGTAGATGGCGGGATAATATGAGGAACTTTTAAATGTCGGACAGAAGAAAGGGAAGCGGTAATTTCGGCACTGGCCAGGGAGGTATACCATCATTATAGGAGGCATGAAGAGCAGGGATGTGAGTGTGGGGAGGTGCGTGAGGCATTACGTAGAATGAAAGGGGGTAAAGCAGCTGAACTGACGGGATCATTACAGAAATGTTAAAAAGCCAAGGGGGGGGGGGTTATAGTGTTGGAGTGGTTGGTATTTAGTTTAATAAATGTATGAAAGAGGGGAAGGTACCTAGGGATTGGCAGAGAGCACGTATAGTTCCTTTATATAATGGGAAGGGGGACGAAAGAAATTGCAAAAATTATAGAGGAATAAGTTTACTGAGTATACCAGGAAAAGTTTACGGTAGGGTTATTATTGAAAGAATTAGAGGTAAGACAGAGTAGGATTGCGGATGAGCAAGGAGGTTTCAGAGTGGGTAGGGGATGTGTAGATCAAGTGTTTACATTGATGCATATATGTAAACAGTATTTAGATAAAGGTAGGGAAGTTTTCATTTCATTTATGGATTTAGAAAAGGCATATGATAGTGGATAGGGAAGCAATGTGGCAGATGTTGCAAGTATATGGAATAGGTGGTAAGTTACTAAATGCTGTAAAGAGTTTTTATGAGGATAGTGAGGCTCAGGTTATGAGGGTGTGTAGAAAGAAGGAGGAAACTACTTCCCGTAAAAGTAGTCCTTAGACAAGGATGTGTAATGTCACATGTTGATAAATATATTTATAGATGGAGTTGTAAAGAATAAATGCTAGGGTGTTTCGGAGAACGGGGTGGATTAAATATGGGCAATCAAGTACGAATATGGAATTGACACAGTACTTTTGCTGATGATAACTGTCTCATGGGAGGTTCTAAAGAAAAGTTGCAAAGGTTAGTGGATGACTTTGAGAGAGCGTGTAAAGGTAGAAAGTTGAAAGTAACATAGAAAAGAATTAGGTGATGAGGGTATCAAAATTATTTAGATAAAGAAAAATTGGATATTCAAATTGGAGAGAGGGAGTATGGATGAAGTGGAAGTTTTCCCCAGATTTTTTGGGAGTAGACGTGTCAGTGGTTGGATTTATTAAGGGATGAGTTACCCATAAATTGACGAGGTAAAAGCTGAGTTGTGCATTAGGTAAAAGTTGGAGACAAAAAACTTTATTCTTATGGAAGCAAAAAAAGGAATGTAAGAAAGTATAGTAGTACAACACTCTTATAAAGGCCTTGTGAAGCTTGGTTGTAAATGCCTGTACAGTGATGAGACGGTTGGAGGCAAGTGGAGAATGTCCTTTCTAAGGCAAATGTTGGTGTGGTGTAAATATTATCCGAAATTCGGAGTGTATAAATTAGGAGAAAGTGTGGAGTTTAATAAATATATATATATATATAGATATATATATATATATAATATATATATATTATATATTATATATATATATATATATATTATTTATTTTATTTTTTTTTTTTTTTTTTTTATATCACACCGGCCGATTCCACCAAGGCAGGGTGGCTCGAAAAAGAAAACTTTCAACCATTCATTCACTCCATCACTGTCCTTTGCCAGAAGGGTGCTTTACACTACATTTTTTAACTGCAACATTAACCACCCCTTCCTTCAGAGTGCAGCACTGTACATCCCATCTCCAGGACTCAAGTCCGCCTGCCGGTTTCTTCCCTGAATCCCATCATAAATGTTTACTTTGCTCACACTCCACAGCACGTCAAGTATTAACAAAATCCATTTGTCTCCATTCACTCCTATCAAACACGCTCAAGCAACCTGCTGGAAGTCCAATCCCTCGCACAGTACAAAACCTCCTTTAACCCCCTCCCTCTCAACCTCTTCTAGGCGACCCCTACCCCGCCTTCCTTCCACTCAGACTGATACACTCTTGAATCATTCTGTTTTCGGGCCCCATTCTCCTCTACATGTCCGAACCACCTCAACAACCCTTCCTCAGGCCACTGGACAACAGTTTTGGTATCCCGCACCTCCTCCAAACATC
>NC_069431.1:38502527-38519202 GCF_026875155.1 Cherax quadricarinatus
ATTTTTTTGGGGTGCCGGGGGTAAATTTTAAAAAAGGGACCTTTAATTGACCTATGTGTAGAAAGAAATTTGGGGTAATAAGTAATACAAATTTTATGAAAAAGAGGATAAATAAATAAAAAAAGGTTTGGATTGTCCCACGTAATGAAAGTAGTTTTTAATTTTTATTGGTGGATAAAAGGTTGATGGGTGGCTCCAGGTTTTAAAAACATGTTTATAGGGGGGGCAACTATATATATATTTTTAATATTATTATATATAACTACCTAACGTTCGCGATAAAACATCTGCGGGCTAAAATTTTACTTCCAGGTAAATTTTCAAAAATGGGATTTTTAAATCTTGGGTAGTCAAGGTCCATTTGGGGTAACCTTCCATAGGTGTTTGTTCCCGGAATAAAGGTAACAGTTTTTTTCCCTTTCTGGAGGAAAGAACAAACTCGGGGGGTGGAGACTCCCCCCGGTTGAAAAAAAATTAAGCTATAAACCCCAATATGGCAAAGGGAGAAAAAGAATCTTTTTTTTCTCAACTGCAAGCACAGGAGAAAAAAAAATGAACACGGCAACCCAAAGTGATTTCAAACTAGTCGCCCCAAAAAGTGACCCGGGGGTATCAGCTATAAAAGAAACTACACTTACAAAAGTTAACAGTGAAAGTTTTTTTGAGAACCCAACTTCTTACAAAGCACTGATTACTGCAACTAGGATGGGATCACCACGGGAACATTTGGAACAACAACAGACCCCTTAGTGAGAACACTACGTAACAGAACGTTTTTCGCGGGGAAGCTTCCATCAACAAGAGATGGCTTACTAGTTGCAAGTAACTTTTTTCTGACGGGCACCCCCTTGGAGAAACACTACTCGAAAAAGCATTCATTGCAGGATGGCTGTGCACTAAAGGCAGTCTGAGTGCCTGGGACATTGAGGAAAGGGAAACCTATCCTGCAAGTTAAGTATAGGTGGAACACAGATGGGAGTGACAGAATTACTATTTTCCTGCCCGCTGGGTACGTTAATAATAATTCAGGGATTAAGGAACTTAATCGAATTTCACATTTCGCAGCATTTTAACAAATCTCAGATACAAGCTGTGAGAACAAAGACTTTGCTCAAGGGCTAGATATTGTCTTCAGTCATGGGGAAATTTTGTTACTAGGGATTTTTTTCAAAATTGACTTTGGGGAAATGATCCCTAAGTGAACGTTCAAAAGTGACGGGACATCTTCCTAAAATACTAAGGGCATAAGTCAAGAAAAGGGAGAGAATGACACAAAATTTAAAGGGAAAAAAAAAGCTTAACATTCTGCAAAAGAAATTAAAAATTGAAAGTTACACAGTAAGCAAAGAACTCACAAAAGAAGAATATGAAACTTAGCAAACACAAAAAAAGGGGAAACTTTCTTTGCTCAAATCAATATGCTAAACTTTTACTTTAAATTGAATAAATGGCACAGTGATTTGTTTTTATTTTAAAATGCAAAAAGGAAAAACACAAAAAATAATAAAATGGACTCAATAAACTTGTGAAAATTAAAACAACAACAATTCGCTAAAATAAAAATTAAAATGACAGACAGAATAAAATACTAGCCAAACAAGCAAAAGAAACTGCACTGAAATAAACTGTTTTGCACAACACGCATAAAATTTTCTGAAAGAAAAACTTTATAGAAACCCAAAATATTTGCACAAGAATTATTGCAAAATGAGTCAATTGCAATAAAAAAAAATTATAACACACAAGAAAAGAAATATATCAAGGAATGAACACTTTAATTTTAACTGCAAAACAACAAGAAAAAGAAAATTTTCTTTTAAAAGGGAGAACTTAAAAAATTTCACAAAGATGAATTTGTTAAATAAAAATATAAAAAAAAAATTAATAGGTGCAAAAAACACAAAAAAAAGGGAATACAACACTTACGAATGCAAACACAAACATCAACATAAACACAGTACTAGTTTTTTCTTGCAAAAAAACTTGATTTTGGAAAAATTTTGTAAAATTATTTCTTGGGGGATTTTAAAAAATGCACTATTGTTGGGAAATAAGAAAAATTTTAAACACGGGGTGAATAAAGGAAAGAAACAAAAATTTCAACACACAGGGAACAAAAATAGAATTCACAAATGCTGGGGGAAAAAAAAAAATAAAAGACAACATGAGTTGTGATGCAAATAGAGGTAAAAATTATGATTAAATTTACTGGAATTCGAAATTTTTTAAAAACAAATTATATTGCTATATGTTTCCACCAACAAAGGGAAAAACTAATCTACTTCAATTATAAAAAGATACACAACACAACAGTATAAAATAAAGCACGAAATTAACATGTTTTAAAGGGGATTAAAAAAAATGAAAGCAAAACAGTACATAAAAAACTGATCTGATCAAATCACGAATGCACTAAGAGAAAAAATTTACTGGAAAACAAAAGAAATGTCTCAACACTCGCAAATGTCTCTAAAAAAAAATATTATAGCGAAAACTTTAAAAAAAAGAATTGAGGATTTTTTATATCTCTTGCTGTGTCCTCTGCACAGATGATCTAAACGCTTTAAAAAGCGAAGCAACACCCGGAGGCTTTTTAAAAAGGCGCGACCACCTGCTTTGACCCCCTATTGGTCCCTTTAAAAAAGGTGCTAAACCCCTTTGCAGTGCACCAAAAAATGATGAGGTAGGGAGTTTTAAAGGCCGACTGTTTGGGTTTGTGGGTAAGGCTGGGGAGGCGTCTGAGACGGCAATGGGCGACCATGATCTGAGTGGGTGGGCTTAGGGTTGAAAGCGTAAACCTCACTGAGAAAAACCCACACTGCCCCGAAAAATAATTTAAGCCGGGGTGGCTTAAAAAAAACCCCGAAATACTACAAAACCCAAGGGGGACAAGGAGCACCAGAATGCTTGGAACTAGAAACCAGCGATGAAGGGTACTCTGTGGGTTCTTGAGTATGGGGGGAAAACACCTGGGTTTTGTTGCTAGCTGGTTTTTTTCTTAACCCTTCACACAGAATGCTTTATAAATCCACACGATGACACAGCAGGGGGGGAAACTGGCTTTGGCCCCCCAAAATAAAAGATGGATAGGGTAGGCTGGACTGGGCTCGTTGTTCTGACCCCCCACCCAGACGGGAAAATGGCTTATTTTTTCAAACTCGGGGCAAACCCCCGGGGGTTTAAAGCAAAAGCAGATAACCACTAATACAAAGGACTGACCATTTTAAAAATGTAGAAACTGGTAAGTAGCTGGCTTGGGGGAGCTGGGTGGGGGGAACCCCGGAGGCCTACTGGGAACACAAATGGCCGTCTTGCTGGTCGCAATTTTTTTCTCCAGAAATCGCTGTAATCGCAGAATTTCGGCCCCCGCGCACCATTTACGAAGGGGTTCTTTAATGGAGATACGTAGGTAAGGTAACCCACTTTTTGGATGGTAGGTGTATTATCAACTGAATAGAGATGGGGCCCGGTCCAGCCGTTCAGCCTTTTAGGTCTGCCGCCAGTGAGGCGGGAAGAGGGGTCACTGCCCATGGTATCCCATGACGTCACAAAGCCAAAGGGTACGAGGGATCTCTGTCTAAAGCACAGGGATGTACTAATATGCTATGTTTATTTAAAAAGGGGGAAATTCCCAGGGATCGGGAACTTTTGCTGACATATATATGTATAAAAATATATATATATATATATATATATAATATTTTATTATATATTTTATATATTTTTTATATTTTTATATATATTTTATTTATAAAAATGTATATATATTATTTTATATATATATATATATATAATATATATTTTATATTTTATATTATATTATATAAAATTTATATATTTTGATTTTATATACATGGGGTTGTTTGCAAAAACCCGGGGGAGTACAAACCCCCCTTTCCTGCCAGATGACTTTTAAAAGGGGGCCTGAAAACTGTTTTGCTTTGAGGGGTTTAGGTTTTGTGGCCTCTTTTTCTGTCTCATGAACCATGTAAGAGGGGAAAAATCTACCCTTTTGGGGTTTCACTTACGGAAAACTTTTGATAACGAAAGTTGAAAAACCCTTTTAAATTTTTAAAACATAGAACCTTCAAAATTAAAGCTTTCTGTTCAGCAGTTTTTCATGGTTAAGAAATCAGAAATTCTTACTGGGGGTAAAACTTTTTCGTTATTAAATGTTTTCACTAAATGGGACGTTGACCCCCATGCGGTAACCCGACCCTAAACTTGAAAATTTTTTTCTCTAAAATTTTAGACATCTCCAACGTCCCAAAATAAAGTGTCATTACATGGGACTTCTAAAACCATACCGGTTTTCCCCAAATTGCAATTTCGCCCGGTGCCTTAGGGCTATGTACGTGTGGGGGCCCACGTTTTTCCCGGTTTAAATGGAATTTTCCTTTCTGACCTCAAGAATGTTTCAGTGTATTTCGTTAAAATTTTTTACATTCAGGTTTATGTCTGGGGGTCTTCTTACTAAAACTGTGGGGGGGTTTTTAAAAAGGGTCTAAGGCCATTGCCTTACAATCAAATACAAGTGTTTTTTTTGGCTTTTTCAAAGTCCCAATCTCGGGTTTATTTTTTTCTGACAGTAATTTATCACCTCTTCCAAACAAAACGAAAGCGCTCTAAAAAGCCCTTCCTAAACAAACAAAAAAAAATTGCAAAGAATTTTCCTTGGGCAGTAAATTTCAAAAGGGGAATTTTTTGTACAAATTTTTAAAAGGTCTGCCCTTCCTTTCTAAAGGACTATTTAAAAAGTATGTAAAGGAACCTCTTTTTTGTTAAAAGAGGCTGTAGAAAACTTCGAAAAAAGTAAAGAAACTTTCCAATCCTCCTTTTTCTAAAATTACCAGTTATTAATAAAGTCTTTTGTCCCCAAAACCGGATGCCTTCCTTTCGGGGACCCCGGGGCTTTTCCCAAACTACAGCATTATGAGGGTAAATTCATTCCCCTTATTTCCCCCAGTAAAAAGCTTCTGCGGGGAAGAAAAACTACTCCACTGTGGAGAAAGAAATGTTATGAATTGGTTTGGGGTGTTTGGGGGTTTCCCAAAATACTACTTATAGGGAAAAACCCCTTTGTGTAAAAAACCAGATCGCAAGCCATGTTTGTACCGGGAAAACTTAAAAGGGTTTTCCAAGTACCCGACTCTTAAGGGGGCCCTACCAGTGTTTTAAGTTTAAAGTTGTTCATATTATATATATGACTCGGAAAACCACTTTTTCAGTTTGGCTGAACCGAGGGTGTCATAGTATTTTTCCCCCTTTTGAAATTTTAAACATATTGCTTCCGACTAAAAATTTGGGAAAAGGGGGAATTTTGGGGAAAAAAACCTTTAAAAAAAAGTGGGGGGTTTTTATGGTTGTTCGGGACACCCGGGGAACCACTGCGTGTTAACCCCCCACTCTTCCACCCTGGTGGGCGGAGGCAAAATTTTTCTTTTTTAGCTTTCTGAGTTGCTTTAATTTCTATTCCGGGTTTGTTTTAACCCTTTCCCCTGGTGGGGGTTTGAAGTTTGAAGAAAAAAATTTTCACCTCCCCCTTTCTTTTGATCGGTTTGGGGTTGATTACAAGGGTATTTCTGTTCTTTGATATTAATTTTTTCCCGGGGTTAAAGTTCTTTGCATTAAAAGTAAAATTACCGGGCCTTTTGTCTTTCTTCTTTTGTCATATTTTTATTTAACACTTATAAAAACCAGTGTTGTCTTTATTATCTGCCCTGCTGCTAAACCTGGAAACCAGGGTAGACGCTAGTTTTTGGGGAAAAAGGATCCCTGTCTTACGGGAAAGTAGGGGGAAATTTTTACGGTCCTAAACTCTAAAATTTGAATTGGGTGATAAAAACCAAGTAGTGAGGGGGATTTTCAGAACAGGGGAGAACACCGCCCCCCAGGAAAACCAACACCTTTTCTTCTAAAAACATCATCGCCCCATCCTGGGCATAAGATTCTCAGTCCCAACATCCACAAAAAACAACAGCGGCCAAAAATTTTTTAAATTTTTATTTTTAATTAAAATCCTTTAGAAAAACATAATTATTATCCATCAAGTTATTCATTTTTTTTTTTTCCCTTTCTTTTTTTTTAAATTTTAAAAAAGGCGTTCCCCTGCCCTGGAAAGAACAAAAGCCCGTCCCGACACAAGAAGAAAAAATTTTAGTTCAGAACGAGAAAAACCAGTGCAGAAACACAGTAGAAAGAGTACGAAACAGAGAGGACCTTTTACAAGAAACCCACAGAAAAGAGTAAGTAACAGGGGACGACCAGTACAAAAAATTAAAAAAAAAAGAAGGGTTTGGAGGGCAGTACAGAAATGCAGTACGTAGAAAAGAAAAATTTTACAGAAACCCGGGGATGAACAATAAGGTTTAGGGCCAGAAAGGGGGATCCCTTTTGGGGATCAGGGGGGTTCCTTTTGGGATCACGGGGTTTCCTTTCTGGGATCACGGGGTTTACCTTTCTGGGACGTTGTTTTAAATTACTTCGCCTTACATTCATCCCCTTCCCTGCTGCCTCTATTTTAAAACTAAAGAAGCCTCTGTGTAGGCGAAACTTTTTGTTTGAAGACACCTAACTTTTGGGGGTCTCCCCTCCGGCAACACCCCGGGTTATTGTCCCGGCCCGGGTTTTTTTCCCAGATGACCCTACTTTTTATGTTAGAGTACCGGGCAGGGTGAAACCAGGAGACCTGTCATCTTACATCGCTCAACGTTTCTCAAACATTTATTACTGCCATTTTTGTTGTTGCGGGTTATTTGGGTGTTTTAAATCAAAAAAAGAACAATTTTTTTTTAAAATGTTAACCCCGGTGAATGAACAAAATAAAAAACCATTTACCTTGGCTCCTATGGAGTGGCTGGTTTGGGAAAAATAAAAACCACCCTGGTAGACGCTTTTGAATCCAAATTATAAAAATCTTGAATTTTAAAAATTTTTTTAATTTGCGACCCGGTCGCCTCGGGGTTACCCCTGGTTCCCAGCCTTGCCACGTGGGGGGCCTGGGGTTCTTTCTTTAAGGTCCGCCCCCCCCTGCCTTCCCCGGTTTTCATGTGCCCGGAAACCCCATGTGGGCCCCGGGAAAGTCTCCCCTTTTCCTCATTCCCCAAAGGGTCACCCTCGCCTCTCTCTCTCTCTCTATGCCTTTCCACCCTCAGCTTTCCCCTTGGGTTTAAATGTATCCGGGAAATTTCATCCGCCCGCCCCCGGGGATTTTTTTCCCCCTTTCCCCATTTTAAAAAGGGGTCACCCCTCCCAAAACCTGTATTCATGTTACCCCAAAAGGTTTCGGGTACCCGGGAAAACCTTTCCGGGCTCCCGCCGGGATGTTTCCCTTCCTCACTCCCCGGGTCGAATAAACTGCATGTATTTATGCTTTCCCCAAATTTTTTCATGTACCCGGGGAATACATGGTTTGGCCCCCAGTTTGTTCCCCCCCCCCACTCACCCAAGGTTTGCCCAACAAATACCCCCCCAAGTTTTGAAATCCGGAAAATCCACCGCTCGCCCCCGGGAAATGTTTTCCCCTTTCCCCACTTCCCAAAAGGTCAGGGGTTAGGTCAGGTTCCCCTTCCCCCAGACCCGTGTCTCCAGGAGCCATTTTGGTTCACGTAAAGGTGGAATCCCTTACCCCAACTTCCCCAAAGTCAGGGGTTTATTCTTGTTTTACCCGGGGTTCATGTATCCGGGAAATCGACCCGTTTTACCCCCGGTTTGTTTTCCACCCCCCCCTTTTCCCCCAAAGGTCACCCTTTAAATGCCCCGTTTTTTTTTGGTTTTTCCCCAGGTTTTTGTATCCGGGAAAATCCATCCGTTCGCTCCCAGTGTCCCCCCTTCCCCCACTTCCCCCAGGTTAGCCTAAACAAAAACCCTTTCCCCCAAAAGTTTTTTGTATCCAGGAACCCATCCGCTCGTCCGGTTGTCTTCCCTTCCCCCTTACCAAAGGTCGGCGGGTTGTTTTCCCCGGATCTGGGTCTCCAGGAACCCAACTTGGTCCTGAGGGGGGAATCCCTTTTTTCCCCAAATTTCCCCAAAAAGTCAGGGGTTTTGCCCCCCTCAGGACCTTGTGAAGGAAAAAATTTGGGGTCTTTTTGGGGGCTGGGTAGTAGAGACTGCCCAGGTGGGTGGAAAAATGGAGGGGTTAAACTGAAAAAACTGCGTAAGTAAAAAACATCCCCCAAAGGAGCCGGGAAAACCGTGCCCAGCGGGACGAGACGAAGCTCGTACCAAAAGCTCGGCCCCTCGGGGGAAAATTTAAATTTTAAAATTTTTGGTTTCCTCTTATGTTAAACTAGAATTTATACGGGGAAAACAATTTTTTTTTTAACTTATTTAGAGTTTAAATGTGTTTGTGGGACTTTCCCTATGTGAAATATGAAAAATTATTTTAAAGTTGAACACGTTTGGGGACATAGGGGAGGACTTGTGTCGGGGGTTTGGTAACATGTTTTTTTTGTAAAATAAATGTAATATTACTTTGTTATTGTATTTGGTGTCATATGTACCTGTTTTGTGTTTTTCACAAATGTCTTGTGTACTGTTTTTTATGTATAAAAAAGAAATAAAATTTTCAAAATCTCAAAATTTTTCCTCTTTTGAAAACTATAAGAAAATTTATAAAAATTAGCTATTTCTGGTGTTTCGTAAAATGAATTTAAAGGGTTTGGATATATTTTACATGCGCGCAGGACATATGTATGTGTGTGTTTTGTATATAAGGGGTTTTACTTTAATGGGTTTTTAAAAAGCGGTTTAGAGTGACCCCTTGGTTTTTAATGATGGCTTCCCTTGTATTACTGCTTCTAAAGCAAAGTAAAATTGACTTAACCGTCTTTAAGCCACGGGGGAAAATTTCCAAAAACATTATCAAAACCCCCAAAGTTTTTTTGTTGTAAGTCCTTACCGTTTTTCTTGATATTAAAATTTAATTAACTCTTTTGGCTCTCAAAAAAATTTGCTAAATTAAATACATTTTTAACTTTTGTATTTTAAACAAAAACCCATAATCAACCCAAGGTTGCTTCCCTTTATATAAGTGTTTTTTTCCCTTTGGGGATTTCATTGTTTACACTTGATGCAATATTAATTTTCCCCTTTTAGAATTCAAAAATTTCTTTGGTACGCTTTTTTTGTCTTTTCCATTATTTTTTCCACTTTTTTCTGACACACACTTTATGGTCAACAGTTTTTTTCCATTATAAAATTTAATTTTTTTCAAAAAAATTTTTAAAGTTTTTTCCCTTTTTTTTTATTTAAAACTTTATGAAAAAAATTTTTTAAGTATTAAAGGGTTTTTTACCCAAAGGCCCTTTAAATACTTCAATCTTAATACATTCTAAATTTCCCGGGTTTTTTCTTCTTATTGTTCATTTCTTTTTTTTGGGCTGACTAACTGTTGACAGAGGAAAATCGCCCGGTGACAGCAGAGTCAGGGCCGGCGGGCAGATACCACGGAACTGGGGTCTTTTTTGTTGTGAATTATTATGTAGTTTAAAATAAATTTTCTTTGAAGTTTACTCTTCCCCTTTCATTTTACAAATGCAAATCCTACAAAACACACTACTAAAGTACACTTTTAAAATCATGGGTTTTCACGTTCTATTTTAAACATATCTGCCCCCTCTTCACACCCCTGTTTAAATTAATGGTTTTATATGAATTTGTGTAAGAAAATTTTAAAAAATTCTTGGGTTTATGTTATTTTAAAAATTTTTTTAAGAAACTTTAATGAGGGTTACAAAATTTTTTATGAAAAAATTTTGAAAAGGATATAAAAATGTGGGAAGAAGTGATTAACTTTTGAGACCCTTTGGGGTTTTTTAAAATGAGTTTTTCTTTTTTAAATTTTTTTTTTAAAAAACATTTAGTTTAATTAGAATTTTTTAATTTTTTCCTCAGTTTTTTCATACCTTTCTCTCACCTCTTCAATAATGAATAAGAAAAAATTTTAACCCCAACAGATGGATAAAAAAAAAAAATCGGGTGATGAAAATAAAAATATCTCCTGGATGATTCGATCTACTGAAATTTTTAATTTTTTGGGGGTGGCTGCACAAACCTGGCCGTAGACTGTTTTGTTAAAGTCTCCCGGGCTGTTGGTTTTGTACTGTGATGTATCAAAGGGTTTTTATATATTACACACTGAATGTTTTTTGCTGCCCCTAGGGTTTCAGAGTTTTTTGACCCCACTGAATTTTTGTGGTGTTCTTTGTTGCAGAGTTTTATGGCTTTTAGTGGAAAGTAATGAAAAAGCAAAACTGAGAAAGGGAACTATTGAATGAAGGAGGTTTTTTTACAGGTGAAAGTTCCTCTTGCTGGTTTTGTGTTTTTCACCCCCACCCCCAATCCCTTGTGTTGTGATGTGTTTAAAGTTTTGTCTGTTTCACCCGGGGTTAATTTTTAAACCTGTATGTAAAACCCGTCTGGTATATTTTCCTGATAGAAAACTTATTGAAAGGATTCTTTTTTAGGATTCTGTTGGTAGGGAAACAATTTATAAAAGGGTGGGCGCTTTTTTTTGAGATTCTACTGGAAGGGATGTTTCCAGAAGATTTTTTGGGAGAAGACCTCCGGTAGGGTTTTGTTGGAAATTTTGTTTTTGGCCAAAAAAATTATTGGTAAAAACTTTTATAGCGAAAGGGTTTTTTAAAGTATAAGAAGAAAAAAAAACCAGACTCACGAAAACGAAAAAAGGCCGATTGCAAACAAAAACCCAACCACGGGGGGATTTGGGCCCCCGGTCAGAGGGGGTCTCAAAAACCCCCCCGTGGTATGGTTTGGGTTTTTAGAATTTAAGTCAGGTTTGGGTTTTTCAGTTTACTGTTTTTAAAAAAGGGGTATTAAAAACAAAAAAAATGAAAAAACTTTTAAGTATCATTAAAGATTAAAAAGTATAGTGACCAAATCATTTGAGAAAAACAAAAAAAAGTTTAAAAGGGGAAAATAAAAAAATTGTTTTTTTGGGGCCCAAAAAAATAAGTTCAATAACAACCAAAAATTGTAGGACAAAAAAATTTGTACAATAACACAAAAAAAAAAAAACCCTTTAAAAAACAAAACCCCTCATTTAATTTAAAACAAAAATTTATGAATACAAAAAGTACAATAAACGAAAAACCAGTGCAGTACCCTTTAAAAAAGAAGACCCGTGCAGTAAAAATAACCACGAAGACCGTAAAATTCAAAAGATTTAAAAAAAATAATGAACTTTCAAAGTAGATATAGGGGTAGACAGGGGAACCCCCAGGGTGGTACTACCGGGCCTGCCAGGTGATGTGAAAAAAGAAAAACCCGTAAAATGTTTTAATGATGGTAGGATTGTGGTTTCTTTTCGGGCTCTAAACACGTGATAAAAGGGGTATTTGCTATCCTTCTTTCAAATTTGGTCAAATTCAAAAAGACACGCCCATGCTTTATTTATATATACATTTCATCTTTGGGGTTTTTTTACTTTTTTTTTAAATAGTTTGTTTTGTCTTTAATTTTTCTATTGTCCATGGGGAAGTGGGAAAAAAATTTTCCTCCGTAGGCCATGGTGGTTTTGAGGCGATAAAATGCCGGGAGCAAGGGGCTAGTAACCCTTCTCCTGTTGCACTTTTCTAAAAAAAGGAGAAGAAAAACTTTATAAAACTGGGGTGCTTGAATGTGGTGGATGTAGTGCGAATGACAAGAAACGTGATTGTGATGTTATGAATGAAAAGAAGTTGGATGTCCTGGCCCTAAGCGAAACAAAACTGAATGGGGTAGGGGAGTTTCGGGGGGGGGAAATAAATGGGATTAAATCTGGGGCATCTGAGAGAGTTAGAGCAAAGGAGGGGTAGCAGTAATTTTTGAAGGATCAGTTATGGAAGGAGAAAAGAGAATATGAATTTGTAAATTCAAGAATTATTTTGGATTAAAGTAAAGTTGGATGCGAAAAAATGGGTCATAATAAGCGTTGTATGCACCTGGAGAAGAGAGGAATGTAGAGGAGAGAGGGGAGATTTTGGCAGATGTTAAGTGAATGTATAGGAGCCTTTGAACCAAGTGAGAGAGTGATTGTGGTAGGGGGGCCCGAATGCTAAAGTAGGAGAAACTTTAGAGAGGTGTGGTAGGTAAGTTTGGGGTGCCAGGTGTAAATGATAATGGGAGCCCTTTGATTGAACTTTGTATAGAAAGGGGTTTAGTTATAGGTAATACATATTTTAAGAAAAAGAGGATAAATAAGTATACAAGATATGATGTAGGGCGAAATGACAGTAGTTTGTTGGATTATGTATTGGTAGATAAAAGACTGTTGAGTAGACTTCAGGATGTACATGTTTATAGAGGGGCCACAGATATATCAGATCACTTTTTAGTTGTAGGTACACTGAGAGTAAAAGGTAGATGGGATACAAGGAGAATAGAAGCATCAGGGAAGAGAGAGGTGAAGGTTTATGACCTATATAACAACGAGGGGAAGAGAGGAGTTATATCAGTAGCCTTAAGAGAGAGGCTACTCAGTTTTAAATCCAGAATACCTAAGATGTACTTTCTTCCCAAGATACATATGGTCAAGGGCAAAGACACAGGGACGTTTAAGACTAGACCATTGTTCTCAGGATGTGCAGCACCAACAAGACCCGTAGACAAGGTGATGTCAGCCCTGCTGATGCCACTACTAGAACTTCTGCCAGAAAGAATCAGGGATACTACACATTTGCTAACAGAAGTGGAAAGAATAATGAAATAAGTAAGGACAGCCCCGACAGACCTAAGGATGATCTCCTTGGATATATTCCCTGTATTCATCTATACCACAAGAAGAAGCGGCAAGGGCGGTATCAGAATTCTATGAGGACAACATAGATAAGATTAGAGAGGATTTTTTAAAGTTGGGAATCAAGAAGCCGCCCAGTGGCCAAATCGTGCAGAGAGCACTAGTCCACATTATGAAGGATACTGTCCTTAAATTTAACAGTAAAGTCTACAGGCAAAAGATAGGAACAGTAATAGGGGTTTCTGTGAGCGTCGCTGTAGCAGAAATTTTTGTACACTGCACTTTGGAAAGGTAGAGAGAGAAGGGACCGGACACAGTTACCTACATGAGATACATAGATGACGTTTACTGTGATAAGAGGGGGAGACGAAAGGGTGGAAGAATTAAAAACATGGGCAAAAAGAGCACACCCATCCCTGAAGTTCACTTCAGGACATAGCAGTACAGATCTGCCATTCCTGGATACAGTGTCTTACCTGAATAAGGAGAGAGAAATATACAGCAAAACCATTACAAACCAGTAATGCCCATCAATACTTTCTATGGATATCGTCGTACCCAAGAAACTTGAAGCAATCACTACCCTACTTCTTAGCATTAAGGATCAAACGAATTTGCAGCGACGATTCCTGTTTTGAAAACTTCCTAAAGGGTATGTGGAATTTCTTCAAGTCTTAGGCTTGCAGAACGAAAACTCAAGGCAGTCAGAAGAGAACAGCTTCTGGCATCGAAAAACAGAGGCAGACACAAGGAACATTCTACCATCCTTGTACAGTCAACTATTTTTCGGGGAAATCAAGACAGCTAAAGGAGCTGTGGATATGGATCAATGAAGAATTCCAACAAGGAATTTGGATGGAGCACTTTCCTGATGAACCCCGATATCGCCTGAAAGGAAAGATGAGTCTCTAAGGGACAAACTTGTGAGAACAGAATTTCGAGAAGAAGCAGTGAGGACGGATCGGAAACACTTGGTGCAGGCTACTACACACACACACAAAAATGTACTTTTCAGAAATAGACCGTATATGGTGAAACTGAGAGTGAAACTCAATTTCCAATGGGCTAAATGTGAGAACGGGCTATCATAATTACCTCAAAACGGAAAGAGAAATTGAATGCTAACATTGGTATACTTTCGCCTACATAAAGGGATGTTAATTTTAGACGTTCCCGGCATACCCTATTTTCGACATGGGCTGACAGGATCTCGGAAGGGTGAAATGTAAAGGACAGGTGTTACGAACACTGGTCTAATGTCACTCAAATCCTCATAAGGACCAGATACATAATGAACAATCAGGGATTTTTGTATAGCATCCTAGCTTAAGATTGTGCGCAACTGACACTAAACAGATATCGAGTTTGGACATTGCACTTATTTACTTCGCCACAGATGGGCAAAATCTCAGATGGGTGAAACGTGAAAGACATGTGTAGAGAACCTTGATCTAATGTCATCAAATTCTTATGTGCAATCATTCCAAAGTGAGCAATCCAGGGATTTTTGTATAACATCCTTGCTTAAGATTGTGCACAATTGACTCTACTAAACAGCTGTTGAGGTTGTATATTCCATCACTTGAATTATGTAAGACATTCCTATCATGTTTGATGAGAGAGGATTCAATTATGTTCCTTTCTGTAATGAAACTATTGGGTACAATGACCTGGTCTGCTGCTCACACCAGCGGATGATTGCAAGTACTAAAATGATCAAAAATTGCATTCAACTCCTGAGCCTTCTGTACTGAGTACTGATGTTGGGCTAATATGATTTCTATTGTTAGGATTAAGTTTCGCTCTCACAACTAGGAATGTTAATTATGTAGATATAGCTAAGTTCTTTTGTACCTTTAATATCTGCAAAGGGATGGTCTATGGTACCTTACTCCATCCAGTGCTTCTCAACTGCCCTCTATGATTTATGAAAGCACATAGCGATCTCCGTAACGATCAGACCTTGCATCTTACGCAAGCTGATAAATCTAACAAATTTGTCATTTTAGATGAAACAGAATATTCTGATAAGATGAACAGCTTACTAAGGGATAATGGAAAGTACGAACCTCTAGGAACCTCCTCGAACACATCAACTCACTTCAGTGAACGACTTAAAAAGTTATTGAAGGGGAATGATGAATTAAATGTCTGTTAGCCAGGACGACAACTCTACCGTATCTTTATAACTTAATTACAGCCCATAAACCAGTAACCCAGGCTGTCCTATTATAAGTTCAGGAGGCTCGGCTGCATGCATTCTATCCAAATGGCTAGTTAAGCTTCTAACTCTTATGGTCGGAAAGATTTCAGATGCTCATATTAAGAATATCGTCACCTTACAGAAAGACTCCAAAAATTAAATCCATCACATAAGTTTACTCTTGTACATTTTGATATCACAGCATTATTTACTAGAATCCTTGTCTTTGATTTGCTTATGTATCTAGAAGAACTAAAAAACTTCTTCATGCCCTACCCCACTAACATAATTATTGAATTCATTAAGCTGTGTGTGATGGACTGCAAGTTCGTACTTGGAAGTAAATTCTATGATCAAAAACAAGTCATGGCCTAGAGAAATCTGCTTAGTCTATTAATCATCAACTTGTATATGGAATTGTATGTGACTAGAATCCTTAAAGACACTTCCAAGTAGAGTCAAGTAGTTCAGATACGTTGACGATATTCTGTGTAGCCTAGAGATCTCGATATTGACGAGTTCCGTCCTAGACTCAGTGATTTTGTATAATCAGTTAAGTTTATAACAGAGCTCGAAGTAGATAACAAATTGCCTTCTTAGATGTTTTAATCCATCTGTTGACAATAAATTTAAATTTACAGCAAATCAACTGTTTCATCACACACATTCACTGTTATTCCAATCATGAATCATAGGTTAAAAGGAGTGTTTTTCTGACATTATTCTTGAGACCTTTACGTATTTGTAGACCGGAAAATTTGGATGATGAAATTAATAAGATATTCAACACAGTCACTAAACTGAAATATCCTGGGGATTTTGTTGAGATGACATTACTGACAGCCAAGAAGACTTTCTACAGGACTGAACCTAGGGAAGCACCTTCCAGGAAAACTATCTTGGTTTTTGCCTCACAATGAGAATATGGCTGGTCTGTTTGATGCATTAAAAAAAGCTGAAAATACTCTTCATGAACATGGGGATAATGTAGCAGTTTATTAAGAATGCATCATCCAACATTGTTAATGATGAATATCAAAATGGTATTCAATACCGACAAGTTGGTATGAAAGACACAAAGACAACATTTAGGCATCTTTATTCCGAAACGTTTCACATACACAGTAAGAGAAACGTTTCAGGGTATGAAACAGAATTCTTCTCCAGCCTGAGGGACTGACATCCATCAAGGGTGATGGACTGATTACATCGTCTTCACATCTCTACTGCCCCTGCCTACTTTCTGTACTATATTAGAGAAACTTACTGTGTTGGCGAAACGTTTTGGAATAAAGATGCCTAAATGTTGCCTATGTGTCTTACCAGCATTGTTGATTGTGCTCACAATGTCCCAGGCACACAATGCTTTCTTTCGTATGTCGGGCAGAAATCAGATTAGCCCAACATCAGAACTCGGCATGAACGGCTAAGGAATCAAATGCAGTCTTTAATCACATTTGTATTAGCAATCATCCGATGGGGTGGGCAGCAGTTAAGGTCATTGTACCCAATACAACCGTTATGGAAAGTCGGCCGTCTCCCACCGAGGCAGGGTGACCCAAAAAAGAAAGAAAAGCCCCAAAAAGAAAATACTTTCATCATCATTCAACACTTTCCCACACTCGCACATTATCACGTTTTTGCAGAGATGCTCAAATAAACAGTCAGAAGCATCAATATAAAGAAAAACAACATTTCCCTCCAAAAATCCAAAATCCCCAAACCCCCCCTTTAAA
>NC_069431.1:38519702-38540770 GCF_026875155.1 Cherax quadricarinatus
AAGAAGAGGGGAAGAGAGAGAGAAGAGAGAGAAAAGAGAGAGAGCAAGAGGGAGAGAGAAGAGAGAGAGCGAGAGAGAGAGAGAGAGCAAGAGAGAGAGAGAGAGAGAGAGAGAGAGGGAGAGAGGATGAGAGAGAGAGAGAGAGAGAGAGAGAGGGAGGGAGGGAGGGAGGGAGGGAGGGAGGGAGGGAGAAAGGGAAGGCAAATAGGGGGAGAAGGGGGAAAGAGGGGGAGATGGAAGAGCGAGAGGGGAGAGAGGCTAGGGGGGGAGAGAGGGGAGGATGGGAGAAAAGGAGAGGGGAGAGATAATGGAGGGACAGATGTTAGAGGGGGAGATGTTAGAGGGGGGGAGGTGTTAGAGGTAAGAGATGTTAGAGGGGAAAGATGGGAGAGGGAATAGAGAGAGAGAGATAGGTAGAGAGAGAGATATAGGTAAATGAGTGAGGAGGTAGAGATAAGTCCACTTAGTGCACTTATGTGTGTGTGTGTGTGTGTTTGTGTGTGTGTGTGTGTGTGTGTGTGTGTGTGTGTGTGTGTGTGCGTGTGTGTGTGTGTGTGTGTGTGTGTGTGTGTGTGTGTGTGTGTGTGTGTGTGTGTGTGTGTGCGTGTGCGTGTGCGTGTGCGTGTGCGTGTTAATCCCAAGTGGACATAAACTTAGAAAAATAAGTTTCCATAATTTGACCTCCATCTGAGGTCCTCTTTAGCAGAATATCTGCTTTTCACTAAACAATGATTCACAATTTTTTATCACTTCGAATCATTTTACAATAGATGTGATATATTTAGTGTTATGATTCATATAAATTATGATAATCAACTTAATTATAACATTAATAAAAATTATTCTTACGATGTACTGAGATATTTCGTCTTAATAAATTGCTTGTAGATTATTTTCTATAAGTGAGTTAGTCATGTACACTGAATTATAACAGGGAATATAACATTAGAATAATATCAGAGAGAAGTAAATAATGAAGGTAAATGTTACAGGAATGCAATATGAAGCCTGAGTAACCCACTATAATAACATGACTCTAGATAAGCATGTTTATGGATGAACTTGTAATGTGAAAAGACTGACTGATGTTGTAGTGGGCAGACTTCTGGCAGTGTGGCAGACACACAGATGATGATCAAATGTAAATTATGTGGCCAGGCTTTTTGTCAGTATCTTCAACACTATGTGCATAATTGTCCACTTATTGAGAAACATTGAAATAGACAGTATAATAACCTGTGTGACATGTGAAGATATCTTATTAATATTAAGCAAATTTCCTAAAATTTGCCTAGTTCCCAGGTGTTTTGTTTATCCATATGCTTCTGCGCTACCGTCCACAGGATGGATATGGAGTGTACAATAAACTAGCCACTTCAGTGGCAAATTCTCCAAGTGACTTTACCTGTGAGTGAGTAATTGGGAGGTCGGTGGAGATCTGCTGCAGGAAGGCTCCTGGAACCTTAGAGAGCGGTGAAGATATACTGCTGGAGGACACCGTCTAACTGCTGGAGGAAGCCCTCAAATTGTTATATATATTAGCAGTGGCCACCTTATTGCGCATGCTACCTACGCAGATAACGCTGCTTCGCTGACCACTCACCAGAGCGTTGTGCTTTAAATCTTTTGTCCACAAATATCTGTACATTCTTTTTCAACGTGTCTAATTAACCAGCCAGGAAAGCATGACTAAATATCTCGAGAAGACAAAAACATGTATTGTCCATGAATTCAGACAGTAATATTAATGTTCTTATCGAATATTTTGAGCGAGAAAAAACGGAAATCCTAAAATTCTTTTTTTTTTTTCTTTGGCCGACCAAGAAAATTAATTTTGGATCAATAAAAATAAATAAATTCCCAGTAAAAGACTATTGACACCAACGTAATTATATCAACTAAACCTGGGTCATATACAACCAAGCCTGCGTCATATACAACCAAACTTGCGTCATATCCAGTCAAACCTGCGTCATATCCAATCAAACCTGAGTCATATACAATCAAACCTGCGTCTTATCAATCAAACCTGAGACATGTACAACCAAACTTGCGTCATAATTTATACGAAACTGATCCTATGGAGCTAAAAATTTGGGTCTAATTGGACTACCTGGTTTATGTGTTTTTTAATTAGTCCATACATGTAAGGTAAAGATGGTTTAGTTGAACAAATTGTTAATTAATTCATCTTTGCCTTCAGTAGAAGTTTTATTGTTTTATTGAAATTGCTGTTAACGGTTTCTAAGGGAATTCTTTCTAAGTTTAGAATAGGTTTCAGTATCATCTAAGAGATTATTCATTTATTCTTGGTATATAACTCTATGTTAAAACCAAACATTCCCAATTGCCCTCAAAGATTCTTTAAGTCTTATGATACACTTAATAATAATAAAAAATTTGCGCCTTACCAAAGCAGATAAAATAAATGCAATTGTAATTATGAAAGAAAATGATTACCAAGAAAAAATGAATAATCTCTTAGATGATACTGAAACCTATTCTAAACTTAGAAAGAATCCCTTAAAAACCCGGGTTAAACAGCAATTTCAATAAAACAATAAAACTTCACTGAAAGGCAAAGATGAATTAATTAAACAATTTAGTTCCACTAATCCATCTTTACCTTACATGAAATGGACAATAAAAACACACAAACCAGGTAACCCAATCAGACCAATTATTAGCTCCATAGGATCAGTTTCGTATAAATTGTCCAAATGGCTTGTTAACATTTTGAGCCCTGAAGTTGGTAAAATTTCTAACTTTAATGTTAAAAACATCTTAGATTTAGTTGATAAATTAAGCTCCTTGACTGACTTAAATGATTTTAACATGGTTATTTTGATGTTACTTCCTTGTTTACGAAAGTTCCTGTTGATGATTTATTAAGTTTCTTATCTGAAGAACTCGTTAATTATGATTTACAATTACCAGCTCCTATCATTAAACTTATTAAACTTTGCATTGTTGATGCAAAATTTGTATTTAATGATAAGTTTTACACTCAGAAATTTGGTATGGCAATGGGAAATCCTCTTTCACCTGTTCTTAGTAATCTATACATGGAATTTTTTGAAACAAGATTGCTTAACACAATCCTCCCTAATAGAGCAAAATGGTTCAGATATGTTTTATGATATTTTATGTCTTATGCCCAAGAATATAGATAAAACACCATTTCCTTGGCAAATTTAAAAAGCTTAAACCCATTCTATAAACTTTACTGTTGAGTTTGAGAAAAATAACTCATTGCCTTTTCTAGATGTTTTAATTATTAAGAGTAATAATGAATTCAAATTGAAAATTTACAGGAAACCTACAAATAACTGTTCCTATGTACACTATTATTCTTCCCATCAAGATAGAGTTAAACTGTCTGTTTTCTCATCAATGTTTTTGAGAGCTTTATGTATTTGTAGTCCAGAGTTCATAGATGAAGAAATATCCAAAATTTATGAAATAGCCAATGATCTGAAATACCCGAGAAATGTAACTGATAAATCATTTAAAATTGCTAGAAATACTTTTTACAACCCAAAAAGGGACAACCAACCTTATTCAACTAAAAATATGTTGGTTCTTCTTAAGACTTCTAATATTAAAGTTGCATTTAAAAATCTTGATACAGAAAAAAAAATTGATAAAGAATTCCCCCCAAAATGCTGACGGATGTGTCTATAAGATTCCTTGTAAAATTTGCGATAAAGTCTATTACGGTCAAACTGGTAAAAATTTCGAACTTAGATTAAAACAACATAAATATAGCATTAGAACTGGACAAGATTCCAATGCTCTATTTATTCATGTGAGAGATTTTAACCATCCAATTGATTTTCAAAAGGATGAGAAAGTTTAATCAAGCAAGTCCATGGTTGACAGAAATATAATTGAATCTTGTTCCATAAAAAGCAGTTTGAAAATAATATGAATATTTCCTTAGGTTTATATAAATTAGACTCCTTTATAATTAATAAAATTTTGTTAGAGTTTAATACATTGGACAAATAATAAACCTTATTTCTTGGGTAGAATATTTTGTTAGTGGGATGTCGTGAGGACCTGTCTAGTTGGACCAGCGGACCTAGTGCAGTGTTCCTCTTTTCTTATGAGTCAGGTATTGTCGCGCGTCAGGTGTTTCTTTTTTGTGGGGGTTGACTGTGAGGTGTAGTCTAAGCCCTTTAATTGCCTTCCTTTGATGTATTACTTTCATAGTTCCTTGACAATGTGAGTAGTCACGAAAGCGCTTGGAATTTCAATTCACTACGATTATCCACAGTGGATTTTGCCATATATAAATAGTTATAGGAGGGGTGGGGACAGGAGTAAAGAGGGGTGAATGGTGGAATGAGGAAGTAAAGGGTGGTGTATAAAAGAGAAAAGGGATATCTTATGATAGGTTTTTAACAAGAAGCAGAAGTGTTAAAAGAAGAGCATGAGTATATGGAGAGTATAAGAAAGGTGAAGAGAGTGGTGAGAGAGTGCAAAAGAGAGTGGGATAGGCACTGTCAAGAAATTTTAATGAAAATATGAAAAAAATTTGGAATGAGTTTAAACAAGTTAAGAAAGCCAATGAAAGGAATGGAAATTGTCCGTTAAAAACAGAGTAGTGGAGTTAGGTAGATGGGGAGAGGAGTGATTAGTAGATTGCGAGAATATTTTTGAGGAACTTTTTCAATGTTGAGGAAGAAAGGAGGCGGTAATTTCATTGCACTGGCCAGGGAGGTATACCAATTTTTTTTAGGAGTGAGAAGAGCAGAATGTAAGTGTGGTGGAGGTCCGTGAGGCATTACGTAAAATGAAAGGGGGTAAAGCAGCTGGAACTGATGGGATCATGACAGAATGTTAAAAGCAGGGGGGATATAGTGTTGGAGTGGTTGGTACTTTTGTTTAAAAATGTAATGAAAGAGGGGAAGGTACCTAGGGATTAGCAGAGAGCATGTATATATCCCTTTATTATAAAGGAAAGGGGACAAAAGAGATTTGTAAAAATTATAGAGGAATAAGTGTTACTGAGTGATACCAGGAAAAGAATAGGCGGTAGAGGTTATAATTGAAATAAATTAGAGTAAGACAAAAGTAGAAATGCGATGAGCATGGAGGTTCTCAGAGTGGGTAGGGGATGTGTAGATCAAGTGTTTTTACACTTAAGCATATAGTTAGTTCAGTATTAAGATAAAGGTAGGGAAGTTTTTTATTGCAATTTATGTATTTAGAAAGGCATATGAGAGAGGTGGATAGAGGAAGCAATGTGGCAGATGTTGCACGTTTATGGTATATGTGGTAAGTTACTAATGCTGACAGAAGTTTTTAATGAGGATGAGTGAGGCTCCAGGTTAGGGTGTGTATAAGAGAGTGAGACATACTACCTCCCGTAAAATTGAGGTCTTAGATAGGGATGTGTAATGTCACCAAGTGGTTTTTTATATATATTTATAGATGGGTTGTAAAAGAAGTAAATGCTAGGGTGTTCGGGAGGAGAGTGGTTTAAATATGTGGAATCAAATTCAAAATGGGAATTGACACAAGTTACTATTTGCGCTGATACTGTCTTATGGGAGAAACCTAAAGATAAATTGCAAAGGTTAGTGATGAGTTGATTTGAGAATGTATGTTGTAAAGGAAGAAAGATGAAAGTGAACAAAGAAAAGAGTAAGGTGATGAGGGTATCAAATGATTTAGATAAGAGAAAAATTGATATCAAATAGGGAGGAGGAGTTTATGGAAGAAGTGAATGTTTTCAGAATTACTATGGAGTTGAACGTGTCGGCGGATTGATTTATGAAGGATTGAGTTTAATCATAGAATTGACGAGGGAACAAAGGTGAGTGGTGCGTTGGAGGTATATGTGGAGTCAAAAAACGTTATCTATGGAGGCAAAGAAGGGAATGTATGAAATATAGTAGTACCGAACTCTCTTTAATGGATGTGAAGCTTGGGTGGAAAAAGCATCGCGAGGAGACGTTTTGGAGCAGTGGGAGATGTCCAGTTCCTAAGGGCGAATGTGTGGTGTAAAATATTATTCAGAAAATTCGAGTTGTGGAAAATTAAGGAGAAGGTTTGTGAGTTACTAAAAGCATTAAGTCAGAGGGCAGAAGAGGGGTTGTTGAGGTGGTTTGGTCAATTAGGAGAGAATGGAATACAAAGTAGAATGACATGGAAAGCATATAAAATCTATTAGCGAAGGAAAGAGGGGATGGGTCGTCCTCGAAAGGGTTGGAAAGAAGGGGGTAAATGAGGTTTGGTGGGCGAGGGGCTTGACTACCAGCAAGCGTGCATGAGCGTGTTAGATAGTAAGTGAATGGAAACGAATGATGACTTGGGACGCTGACATCTGTTGGAGTGTGAGCAGGTAATATTTAGTGAAGGGATTCAGGGAAACCGGTTATTTTCTTATAGTCGGACTTGAGTCTTGGAAATGGGAAGTACAATGCCTGCACTTTAAAGGAGGGTTTTGGGATATTGGCAGTTTTGGAGGGATATAGTTGTGTATCTTTATACGTATTTCCTTCTAAACTGTTGTATTCTGAGCACCTCTGCAAAGCATGATAAAAGTGTGTGAGTGTGGTGAAAGTGTTTGAATGTTGATGAAAATTATTATTCCTTTTTGGTGATTTTCTATCTTTTTTTGGGTCACCCTGCATCGGTGGGAGACTGGACCAACTCTATATGATATATATATATATATATATATATGATAAAATAATATATATATAGTATATAATATAAATATATATATATATATATATATCGTCTGTGGCCGAATATGTAAAACTGGTCAATTAGCAAGAACACCTTGTAAAATTAAGTCCATTCTGAAATTTTCCCTCTTTACGTCAAAAATATAACTTTTTCATTAATGTAAATGTAAATAAAATTTAAACTTTGCACCAAAAGTATCTTCGAAAATCTTACCAAACCCTTATTATAACAAGATTATTATATTATTATAAATCAAGGGGAAGCGCTAAACCCATAGGGATTATACAGCGCCCGGGGGGTGATGGAGGAAGGCATTCAAGTGCCTTAAATTCGGGGAACTGGAGCAAAGATCCAATTTCCCTAAAATCAAGGAAGCCCCTCACCAACATCAAGGACCTACCATGACGGGATTACAACAAGGAACAACTCATTTTAGCCTAATCCAACTAATAATATTTTAGATTTGTTTACGAATAAGTTTAAGTACCTAAACAAACACAGTGGAAAATATATTTTTTTCGTTATGATTCGAGAATGATTTTGGCGAAATTATTGCATACACAAATTTTCACTTGTCCAATATGGAAGATTAACGTTGCTATTTAAGCCAATACCGCAAGTTGCGCCTATTTTTCGGCAACGACATATATACATTTACATACATGCAAAAACAACCACTGTGTAAGGGATAGTGAAATTCAAGCGTTTTCGTGACTCCTCACGACATATTCAAGGAACTATATATATAAACAATCGCAAGACGAGTAGGGATCTTACCTATGCAAGACAAGAAGCCACAGGTGCGTGGGGAAATCTTTAGCTCAAGTACTTTCGCACTTCTCATGCGTCATTCAGGCAGCTATGCAATGTTTTGCAAGCTGCACGAAGGATTGATGGGATTTTTCCTCTGCAGAATAGCACAGAGTGGGCTGTCGCCTCCCCTGACTCTCTAAGACTTGTGGATCGTGTCTGCGTCACACCCCCTCACTTGCCGGCATCTCCCCACATAGTGGGCAAAGAGGGTTTTCGAGAATAAATATGAAATTACACGTTATGAAAATCAGACGTAGGTTTGTTCTAACCATTTAGAACAGGTTCCCTGTGCTTGAGAAAATACGTTTCTCAGGGAAATTATATATGATGGATTGCTTATTATTCTGTGTAACCTATTTATTTAATAAAAGAATGGAAATAAATGTGCCTTTTGCCACTTTAAACGTCCTGTTCCCGAATGTTATCTCAAGGTACTGAGGACGTATCCTTTATATTAACTACTATTCTTCCAGTAACCTTTATTATGCTAACTTATATGCCTTCTTGTATACCATTCAAATAATATTCTATGATCTAGATTTTCTACTTCTAATGTAATTTTACCCGCGACCTTACTAATTCAGGTAATCTTTCAATGTATGGTGCAATCACAGCTAAACGTGTTATAATAACAGTACATCAACCTGGCGAAGCAATGGTGTTTTGGTGTAAAGCCATAGACAACTGGTCTAAGCGTCACCAATCCAGCATGATCCAACATGGGCATAATGAGAAATCATGTGAATTGTGTAGCATAGTTGTTTGAAGTTGTGTACAATAGACTCTACTGAAATAATTATCGAAGTTGTATAACCCAAGAATTGAGTTGTATACTGTATTCCTTTCATGTTTCAAGATGGTAAAGATTCATTTTATGTTTCTTCCATGACAGAACTGTTTGGTACAAAAATCTGCAGCCTCCCACCCCGGAGGGTGAATTTGCATGCACTAACGGGTTAAAGATAGCGTTCGACTCCTGCCCTGTCCTGCCCTGAGTTGATTTATGCTGTGGGCCACTATTCTTGTTTCCAGAAATTTACTCTTTTTACCGATATTACGAGAAGGACTACTGAGTACAATGTGACCTTGGTGAACCCCACCGACCTTTGTTGATCGATGTTTTAATCCAACAGCCTTTGTTTCAATGTCCGCCGTGTTTATATATATATTTATATATATATAATATATAATATATTAAAGTAAAAATATATAAAAATATATATATATATATATAAGGAGGATGTTAAATTTGCAGTTTAAAAACTGTATGTAAATCAAAAAACAAACAGGAAAACCGCCTCTGCTGTTGCTCAGCTCTCTTTGGCACAAGACAGTGAATTGGGTGAGTGAATGATGGTGAAAGTTTTTCTTTTTCCGGGCCACCCTGGCTTATGTGGGGAATCGGCCAGTGTGATAATAAAAAAATAATAATAAAATAATATAGTATATATATTATATAATATATATTATATATATATATGCTATGATATATATACATATATATATAAATAAAAATAAATATATATATAAATATATATATATATATATAAATATATAATAAATATATAAATATATACATATATATAAAAAAAAATATATATAATATATATAAATATATATAAATAGTAATATATATATATCAATATAGTATATAAGATATATATAGTATATTAATCTACCTCTTCTTCCCTCTCCATGGAGAGTAGAATGATTAGCTTCAAAGGCCTTTTCGATTACAATCAACACATCACAGGGAGCATGCATAATATATATCAGAAAAGAAGGAGGAGATGTCCAATCAAGTACGTTCCCAAAGGACGTCTTCACTGGAGTGAGTGAGTGAGGGAGGGAGAGAGAGAGAGAGTGAGAAGAGAGCACCAGAGCCCATAGCCAGAAGGATGAATATTATATCATTGGAAAAATCTCACAAGCATTGATGTTGCAACAGCGTAAATGAATTTAACGTGGCAATGAATACAAAAATCGGCCTCTCCTCGTTGTTGGGGGGGGGGGTATCAGTAGAATTTACATACATACATATATTGCCAGTGATATACATGTCACTGTCAATTATGGGGTAGCCTCCCACCGGACAGTTTGCCCATTTAAAGTTATGAGAAAACGGAAACACTTAAAGGGAAGACTTCTAAAAGTTGGCGCTCATCAACAAAAACTCATTTAAAGAGGGAGGCAACAGTAAAAAATAAAGATATCCATAAGTAATTCAACCCATGTAATTCTGTGGCAAACTCCTGGTTCACCCTTCAGAAACTGGAAATATAAACAAATCATGCAGTATAATGTTAACCATCATTCTTGACAACTTTTTCGCCCACACAGTGGGCTTTTTTCAAGTCACAAACAGATCTACCTGGTTGAAAGGTAACGCAAGTATTTTATAGTCAGGTTCAAGAATGCTGTGGTCAGGTGGAGAATGCTGCAATCAGATGACTACCGAAGTGGTGTTATAGATTCTAAAATCTTGGGTAGCTTTGGAAGGGAGATTTGGATAAGTTTGTGAGCAGACCTTCTGCAGTGTTCCACCATTCCTATGCTCTTATGTGGGAGATAGGTCGAAAAGAAGTTTCTCTTCGCATGTGGATCAGCTATGTTATTAGAACCGTTGTCCAGGTAGAATTTTTTGGATACGAGAAGAGTGATGATTCCAGGATTTTCGGTATGAGTGTTGTCTACTCTGCGAAACGTTCTTGAGTTTCTGTAGTTTATTAAATGGTTGTTTGAATACCGAGTTTTTACACAGCATTCCTTGTATCGTCAGACCGTGCTTGCGTATTGGTGTTTCTGAAATACGTGTTTTTTCTATGTCTCTTGATGTTTCGCCCACGAATATAATTTGCTAGCAGTAGCCATTACAGGATTATGTAAACCCCTGGTAAGGATGAAGCTTGTCCTTCTAATTACTGGTAAAGTCCTTGAAGGTGTCGTAGTTGTGAAGGTAATACTTGAATGAGTATTTGTGAAAAGATGTTGGAAGACGAGTTTGGCAAGAGTGGGTGGGGATGAAAAACACCCCCCCTTATGTATCTCTATCTCGCAGTGTCTCTCTGGGTTGTTGAAGATGTATTAATGCCCTGTTCGATCTGCAGACTCATGTATGAAGTGACTAGGATAGAGAAGTTTAGAAAATACGTTGAACAGTTTATAGAGCATTCTTCCTCCTGAACGCATTGCTGCAAATTCTGAGTGCACGCAGGAAGAAGCCTATAAATTTACACCCACGTTTAGTTTTTTGTGTCGTGGTTAGAGTAGAAGTGGAGATGATCGTTTTTGGTTGGGGGTTTCGATGATAGACATAAAGAGCAAAAACAATGAAAGTAACAGCAAAATTAGGTAATGAAAGACTGGATATCAGATAGTGAGCATGAATAATGGAATGTGTTCACATATCCTTCAGTGGACGTTGTCGCCCAGAAGGTCCATGCAAGACAGAGATGAACCATTAAAATGAGAAGGAGAAAAAAGTTGCGACAAAGTAATGTAAACATGGAGGCAAAATGGCAACTTATCAAGTAAGTGGTACAACACTTACATTGGTGTGAAGTATGGGCTGTAAATGTTGCAGCAAGGATAATGGTGGAGCAGTGGAGATGTCGATGCCTGAGGCAATGGTGCAGTGTGGAAATTATGGAGAGACTTGATAGTTTGGAGATTAAGAGGCGTGTTGAGTTACATAAATAATTAATCCAGAGGGTTGAGGAGGTACATAGGTGGTTTTGAGCATTTAGAAGAGGATATAGTTAAATAGGATAACGTAGAAGACTGTATAATCTGTTTAGAGGATGGTCGGACTTGATGTTCAGGGCTGGTGTGGACCTGGGAGGTCTACCTACCTGGGATGTGTTTCCCGGGGATCCAAAATCTCCGTGACCCCGGTCCACGACCAGGCCTCGCAGTGGCTCAGGGAGTGACAAACCAGGCAGTTACGTCTGGCCGCACGTCCTGCACGTTCCGCTACGTGTCCTGCACTCTGATGGAGGGGGATACCGAGTTGTAAGTATGCGCGCTTTGGACATGACAGGTGAATGAGCGAGTGTATGGTGAAAGTTGTTTCTCCTTTTTTGTCCCATTCTTTCCTTGGTAGGATACTGCTGAGAGGGTTTAAACAAATAAATATACAACGTTAACTTGCCCCAACAGGCCAAACTCCCTTAAACTGTATGCTTCACAAGAAAAAAAAATATTTTTTTATTCATTGACAATGACATAGAAAGCTTTTATTTCCAGACCAAAACCTACCTTTAATAACATAATTTAAACGAATTTTTTTATTTTTGCTAAATTCTATAAATCAAAAGCTTTAGTTTTTTTTAATTCTAGCACAAAATAATTTATTTTAGATAGACTGTGATCCTCGGACACCACAATACAGTTGAAGCAGTAAGTAGCCAGTCAAAACCACAATGAAACGCTGGTGTAGTAACACTGGGACAGTCTGCTTGAATGTTGTTTGGCTGACTGGGTTGGTTGGCTACTTGTTTGAAGAGGAGCCCAGAGTAGGTAGACGTGTCCAGGTGACGTCCTCATTATCGACGCAAATAGACGCTGCCCTTTTCTGTTATCCGCATAAAGTCGGATGACGAAAGCCGACAATCAAGGCTGAAAAATGGAAAAAAAGGAAACAGCTGCACACCACTATGTCGATAAATGATACACGATAGGCGTACAGCCTTTAAAGGAATGGTGGAGATTATAACTGCGTAAATTCACAACATGGCAGGAAAAAAAGTAAGCGGGATAACGCTATTCAAGAGTTAAAACAATTACTGAAACCAAATCCCCAAACACATAATAACTGAGACAGGACTGGAACGAATACTTACAGATTCGATGGGAGCCGCAAGTCAAGTGACTAACCACAGGTTGGACACACACTCGTCACCTGTCACCGAAGTGGGGGGGGAGGGGGTAGCGAGAACTAGGCACCCACCTTAACTGTACCAGCAAACTGCCCAACAAACTACAACTACCATTCATTCATACTTCCACCACTCCTATCTACTGAACTTTTCCCTCACATTCAAGAATTTTTGTTTTGTGTCTGTGGTTTATTATCATTACAGAATGTGCGAGACAAGTATTTGAAAACTGAGAGACTTATTCAACTGTTTAATAATTAATTCTAATTAAATTTAATGTTTCATTAAATAATTGATAGGAGTGTCTTTACCTTAACCTTAACTCTCAAAATACTGTAAACCAGCATTCTATTTTCTTAAGAATATTAAAATTATATAATGAAGATTTTTCTTTAATTGTCCTTACATTGATATCAATATTGTTTAATTTTTAATCAGCCGTAGAGTAATAGTGAAAATGATGCTTATAGTATGTGTACACATGAATAGGAATGTAATTGTTGGTAGCGATGCAGTTTTTGGTTGAGATGTGTGTTTGTGTGTTGTGTGTGTGTGGTGTGTGTGTGTGTGTGTTTGTGTGTGAGTGTGATGTGTGTGTGTGTGTGTGTGTGGTGTGTGTGTGTGTGTTGTGTGTATGTTGTGTGTGCGTGTGTGTGTGGCGTTAGTTTCATTAAAATTACAGACCCGAGTGTAAATGCTGTAATTTATGTGTTTAAATAATATAAAAAGTAGCACACGATATACCTGAATATTTTTTTATATTAAATCATACCAATTATACGCAATATTTGTAAGACATGTAAACCAATATGCACACTTTGACTCAACTCGTCCTAGAAAAAATTATGATTCACTTGAGTATATGTGACTGATGTATAATGATTATGGACCTGCCATCATAAACAATTAGATTCACTTGTGAGTATATGTGACTGATGTATAATGATTATGGGACCTGCCATCATAACAATTATGAAGTCACTTGAGTATTGAGGTAACTGATTTATAATGATTATGTACCTGTCCACCCCCCCCATCATAACAAATATGATTCTTCACATGAGTTACATGGTGACTGATGAATAGATGAATTATGGACCTGCCATCCATAACAATACCCTTCAGTATACTCGTCCCTTTTAAAATATTTTTTTAATTCTGGATATTATATTAGACAAATAACCCACACCTAGAAGCTTACGACAACGCTTCGTCCGACTTGGAGCAATTAAGAGAATGAGGGATATATATAAGGTCATCATGCAGGACGGTACAAGAGAGTTGTAGGAAAGGAAGAGAGAGATAGTAGGAAAGGAAGAGAAAGGTAGTGGTAGTAGTGGTAGAAGTGGTAGTAGTGTAGTAGTGGTAGTAGTAGTAGTGGAGTCAGAGCCAAATACTAAGAGGGCACTGCAATGTAATTTAATTCATTTATTATTCATAAATCTCTTTTAAGATTAAACACAGAAAGTATAGCAATTAATTTTGTTCAATGCAAGTCACTCTCGCGTCGTTTACGAACTCTGGGTAATTCATTCACGAAAAATGTCTTTATACCTCCTGTGTTTACTACGTCCGAGTTGGCCAGACGTCACTTCTGCCCAGCAAAAAAGAGGGTATAGCAACTTTTTTCGCAGCTAGTACAGTACAGCTGTTATGTACATAACTGTAAAGTAAAATGGACAAAACAATTGCAACTAAAGTACATTTTATTGTGGCAACGTTTCGTCTCCAGGAGCTTTATCAAGCTCTGGAGATCTAAACGTTGCCACAATAAAATGTCACATTAGTTGCACTTGTTCCTTTTACTTTACATATTTTTCGGTAATTCTACAAACTTTATTAATGAACAATTACTGATCTGAGTACAAGATAATATGAAACAACAATAATGTTTGTCACTCAGAAGGTTTCATAACTGATGCAAACGTTTTTTAATGTACAACAACTAATGTTTTACTATTCTGAAGATATTAACTGATGTTTATAAACAATGCTGATGCTACTACATTTCTGATTTTATCTAAAACAGCAGCAAAAAAAAAATAATACGTATTAACTCACTGCAAGTTAAAAAAAATTAGCAACTCTTCAAATTATATAGTTGAAATGAAATGAAAGACACTAATATGCAGAAAAACTTTCATTTGGTCCAAAGTCTCAATGTATTAATAACAAGACAGAAATTCATTAAGATTATGAGTGCTGATTTTTTCCAGGTAAAGAATACGAAAAAAAATATTTTGCAGCATTCAAAAATTGCTAAATTACATAATACTTGAAGAAGGATTAAAATAAGATGGTGTTGGCGACTGAGAGCTGGAACTGGTGTCCATCAAGCTGAAGACAGCTTCCACAACTGTTAGCTGGAACTGAACTGGAGTCCATCAAGCTGAAGACAGCTTCCACAACTGTTAGCTGGAACTGAACTGGAGTCCATCAAGCTGAAGACAGCTCCTCAACTGTTAGCTGGAACTGGACTGGTGTCCATCAACTGTTAGCGGGAACTGGACTGGTGTCCATCAAGCTGAAGTCAGCTTCCACAACTGTTAGTTGGAACTGAACTGGAGTCCATCAAGCTGAAGAACAAGCTTCCTCAAGTTTGGTACTGTTTATCTGGAAACTGAACTGGAGTCCATCAAGCTGAAGACAGCTTCCTCAACTGTTAGCTGGAACTGAACTGGAGTCCATCAAGCTGAAGACAGCTTCCTCAACTGTTAGCTGGAACTGAACTGGAGTCCATCAAGCTGAAGACAGCTTCCTCAACTGTTAGCTGGAACTGAACTGGAGTCCATCAAGCTGAAGACAGCTTCCTCAACTGTTAGCTGGAACTGGACTGGTGTCCATCAAGCTGAAGACAGCTTCCTCAACTGTTAGCTGGAACTGAACTGGAGTCCATCAAGCTGAAGACAGCTTCCTCACTGTTAGATCGGGAACTGACCTAGTAGTCCATCAAGCTGAAGACAGGCTTTCCTCAGACTGTTAGCTAGAACTGAACTGGAGTCCATCAAGCTGAAGACAGCTTCCTCAACTGTTAGCGGGAACTGGACTGGTGTCCATCAAGCTGAAGACAGCTTTAAAACAACTGTTAGCTGGAAACTGAACTGGAAGTCCCATCAAGCTGAAGACAGTCTTTGTCCTCAACTGGAGAGATGGAACTGGATGGTGTCCAACAAGCTGAAGACAGCCTTTCCTCAAACTGTCAGCTGGAACTGGACTGGTGTCCATCAAGCTGAAGACTAGCTCCTCAACATTGAGCTGGAACCTGAACTAGTGTCCACCAAGCTTAAGGACAGCTACCTAAACTTGAGCTGGAACATGACTGGTGTCCATTTCAAGCTGAATACAGCTTCCTCAACTGTGAGCATGACGACTGGTGTCCATCAAGCTGAGACAGCTTCCTCAACTGTCAGCTGGAACTGGAACTGGTGTCCATAACGCGGAAGACAGCTTTCTTAAACTGTGAGCTGAACTGGAACTAGGTGTCCATCAAGCTGAGACAGCTTTCTCAACTGTTACTGGAACTGGACTGGTTGTCCACAAGCTGAAGACAGTTCCTCAAACTGAGAGCTGAACTGGACTGTGTCCAACAAGCTGAAGACAGCTTTCCATCAACTGTGATCAGGAACTGGACTGGGTGTCCATCAAGCTGAAGACAGTTTTTGTAACTGTTAGCTTTGTACTGACTGGTGTCCATCCAACTGAAGACAGCTTCCTCAGCTGTTAGCTGGAACTGGACTGTTTGGTTTTCAAGTTCCCCCAAAAGGCCTTTTTGGGGGAAAAAAAGACAGCTTCCTCACTGTGAGCTGAACAGGACTGGTGTCCATCAAGCTGAAAACAGCTTCCTCAGCTGTTAGCTGGAACTGGACTGGTGTCCATCAAGCTGAAGACAGCTTCCTCAGCTGTTAGCTGGAACTGGACTGGTGTCCATCAAGCTGAAGACAGCGTTCCTCAGCTGTTAGCTGGAACGTGGACAGGTGTCCAACAAGCTGAAGAGCAGCTTCCTCAGCTGTTAGCTGGACCTGGACTGGTGTCCATCAAGCTGAAGACAGCTTCCTCAACTGTCAGCTGGAACTGGACTGGTGTCCATCAAGCTGAAACCTAGCTATCCTCACGTTAGCTGGACTGGACTGGTGTCCATCAAGCTGAAGACAGCTTCCTCAGCTGTTAGCTGGAACTGGACTGGTGTCCATCAAGCTGAAGACAGCTTCCTCAACTGTTAGCTGGACCTGGACGGGTGTCCATCAAGCTGAAGACGAGCATCCTCAACTGTCACTGAACTGGACTGGTGTCCATCAAGCTGAAGACAGCTTCCTCAGCTGTCAGCTGGAACTGGACTGGTGTCCATCAAGCTGAAGACAGCTTCCTCAGCTGTCAGCTGGACCTGGACTGGTGTCCATCAAGCTGAAGACAGCGTCCTCATCTCACACAACAACACTCCTGGTTATATAATAATTAAAATAAACATTTGTTTTCTGTCACTATCACCTTCAGTCGCTCTCAAGACGAATTACTTAAATAAAATTTTCAATCACCAAATATCAAGGTAAGTGTATGTTAAATATCAAGGTAAGTGTGTGTTAAATATCAAGGTAAGTGTATGTTAAATATCAAGGTAAGTGTGTGTTAAATATCAAGGTAAGTGTGTGTTAAATATCAAGGTAAGCGTGTGTTAAATATCAAGGTAAGTGTGTGTAAATATCAAGTTAAGTGTGATGTTAAATATCAAGGTAAGTGGTGTAAAATATCAGGTACGTGAGTGTAAATATCAAGGTAAGTGTGTGGGGTTAAAAAAAAATAATCAAGTTAAATGTATTTTTAAATATCAAGGTAAGTTATTTTAAATATCAAGGGTAGAGTGTATGTTAAATATCAAGGTTAGGTGTATGTTTAAATATCAAGGTAAGTGTGTGTAAATATCAAGGTAAGTGTAGGTATAAATATCAGGTAAGTGTAATTTAAATATCAAGGTAAGTGTATGTTAAATATCAAGGTAAGTGTATGTTAAATATCAAGGTAAGTGTATGTTAAATATCAAGGTAAGTGTATGTTAAATATCAAGGTAAGTGTATGTTAAATATCAAGGTAAGTGTATGTTAAATATCAAGGTAAGTGTATGTTAAATATCAAGTTAAGTGTATGTTAAATATCAAGGTAAGTGTGTGTTAAATATCAATGTAAGTTTATTTTAAATAATATCAAGGTAAAGTGTAAGTTAAATATCAACAGGTACTTGTGTGTTAAATACTAGAGTAAGTGTTGTTATACAGTATCAAGGTAAGTGCATGTTAAATACTCAACAAGGTTAGACGAGAACAAGTAATGTAGATAATGTTAATAATAAATAACAAATTATAAAGACTAGTGTGTCACCACCATTATGGCTTAAGTATCAGTTTCCTGCGATGACTTATATGTATTGTTGTAAGAACACTGATGTTATGTACATGATGCTATGTTCAACGTTGACGTTATGAACGATATTGATGTTATGTACATGATGCTATGTTCAACGTTGACGTTATGAACGATATTGATGTTATGTACATGATGCTATGTTCAACGTTGACGTTATGAACGATATTGATGTTATGTACATGATGCTATGTTCAACGTTGACGTTATGAACGATATTGATGTTATGGTACATTGATGCTATGTTCAACGTAAACGTTATGACCGATAATGATGGGTATGTACAACATAAGCATCAAAACACACACATACGTATTAATTGTACCCACGAACGGTGAATAGATCAATAACAACCACTGCGACAAACCCAAGGAAATCGATCCATGTTGTTTTGGCCTGCTCATGTGAGCGAAACTACATTGATGCTCTAAACCCACAGCACCACCAAATCCTACAAGAATCACACACCCAGCAGAGCTAGGTGTTTTTACCGTGTCCTTTGCATCACAGTAAAAACGTGTAGCTCTGCTGGGTGCGTGATTCTTGTCACGAAATATATATATATATATATATTAATATATATATATATATATATATATATATATATATATATATTATATATATATATATATATATATATATATATATATATGATGTAAAGGAGAGTTGTAAGGGAGAAAAAGTTAGCATATGAGAAGTTTTTGCAAAGCAGAAGTGATGCAAGGAGGGAAGAGTATATGGAGAAAAAGGGAGAGAGGTTAAGAGAGTGGTGAACCAATGTAAAAAGAGAGCAAATGAGAGAGTGGGTGAGATGTTATCAACAAATTTTGTTGAAAATAAGAAAAGTTTTGGAGTGAGATTCACAAGTTAAGGAAGCCTATATAACAAATGGATTTTTCAGTTAAAAATAGGAGAGGAGAGTTATTAAATGGAGAGTTAGAGGTATTGGGAAGATGGAGGGAATATTTTGAGGAATTGTTAAATGTTGATGAAGATAGGGAAGCTGTGATTTCGTGTATAGGGAAAAGGAGGAATAACATCTTGTAGGAGTGAGGAAGAGCCAGTTGTGAGTGTGGGGGAAGTTCGTGAGGCAGTAGGTAAAATGAAAGGGGGTAAGGCAGCCGGGATTGATGGGATAAAGATAGAAATGTTAAAAGTAGGTGGGGATATAGTTTTGGAGTGGTTGGTGCAATTATTTAATAAATGTATGGAAGAGGGTAAGGTACCTAGGGATTGGCAGAGAGCATGCATAGCTCCTTTGTATAAAGGGAAAGGGAACAAAAGAGAGTGCAAAAATTATAGGGGGATAAGTCTGTTGAGTATACTTGGTAAAGTGTATAGTAGAGTGAATATAGGAAAGAGTAAGGTAATGATGATAACAAAAAGATTAGGTGATGAAAGATTGGATATCAGATTGGAGGGAGAGAGTATGGAGGAGGTGAATGTATTCAGATATTTGGGAGTGGACGTGTAAGCAGATGGGTCTATGAAAGATGAGGTGAATCATAGAATTGATGAGGGGAAAAGGGTGAGTGGTGCACTTAGGAGTCTGTGGAGACAAAGAACTTTGTCCTTGGAGGCAAAGAGGGGAATGTATGAGAGTATAGTTTTACCAACGCTCTTATATGGGTGTGAAGCATGGGTGATGAATGTTGCAGCGAGGAGAAGGCTGGAGGCAGTGGAGATGTCATGTCTGAGGGCAATGTGTGAAGTGAATATAATGCAGAGAATTCTTAGTTTGGAAGTTAGGAGGAGGTGCGGGATTACCAAAACTGTCGTCCAGAGGGCTGAGGAAGGGTTGTTGAGGTGGTTTGGACATGTAGAGAGAATGGAGCGAAACAGAATGACTTCAAGAGTGTATCAGTCTGTAGTGGAAGGAAGGCGGGGTAGGGGTCGGCCTAGGAAAGGTTGAAGGGAGGGGGTAAAGGAGGTTTTGTGTGCGAGGGGCTTGGACTTCCAGTAGGCATGCGTGAGCGTGTTTGATAGGAGTGAATGGAGACAAATGGTTTTTAATACTTGACGTGCTGTTGGAGTGTGAGCAAAGTAACATTTATGAAGGGGTTCAGGGAAACCGGCAGGCCGGACTTGAGTCCTGGAGATGGGAAGTACAGTGCCTGCACTCTGAAGGAGGGGTGTTAATGTTGCAGTTTAAAAACTGTGGTGTAAAGCATCCTTCTGGCAAGAGAGTGATGAAGTGAATGTTGGTGAAAGTTTTTCTTTTTCGGGCCACACCTCTCTAAACTCTTGGGGCACTATCAGTCCAGCACATCTCAAACACTCGGCTGATTTTCTCAATCGCATTATCAACATCAACATCAGGAACAAGAAACTTTCCAGCCTTGACGTAACTTCCCTATTCACCAAATTACCTACTACACGAGCCATCGATCTCTTGCGCAGGAAAATTGACGATTCTCTTGATCTTCCTATTCCAGCCAGTGATTTCATCGACCTTGTTGAACTATGTGTTGGCTTTACGTGTTTGTCTTTCGAAAGTCACCTCTTTCAGCAGACTTTTGGACTACCCATGGGTTCGCCACTCAGTGCCGTCCTGGCGAACCTATACATGGAACATCTGGAAGCCGAGCGTTTCTCCACCATTATTCCTTCGTCTGTCACCTGGCTCCGTTATGTTGACGACATTCTCCTCATAACTCCCAGACGCTTCAACGTTCAAGCTCTCCAAGACAAGATCAAAACCCGTCGAGCCCTCAGTCCAGTTCACACTTGAAGAAGAAGTCGACAACACTCTTCCTTTCCTTGATGTTCTTCTCTGCAAAGCTGACCATGAACTTCGTTTTAATATGTTCAATTTTAATTTCCTTCTTATGCATACTCTACCAAATTCGTTTAAAAACTTTTGAAACTTCTCTTCTAAATCTCCCAAAAGCACCGTCTTCTCGGTAAAAAAGTAAATGTGATAATCCTTTGTATTAAATTCATTATCTCCCTACACCGCAGCTATAAAAATGTTAAATAACCATGGTGACATCACGCATCCCTGTCTAAGGCCTATTTTTTTCTGCAAAATAATCTGCCTGTCTCCTACATACATTAACCTGAGTCTCGCTATCCTCATAAAATCACGTTAACTCTTATAAGGAACCTACCACATTGCTCTGCCATCCACCCTATCATATGTCTTTCCTAAATCCATAAATGAAACAAAAAACTTCACTGTTGATATGGAAACCCCCTTTTTTCTTGTCTTTTCTTTAAATTTTTTAATTAAACCCACTACTCACTTCATCTGGTTTACTTTTT
>NC_069431.1:38541270-38576001 GCF_026875155.1 Cherax quadricarinatus
CCTTTGTTTTCCCCAAATGCCCCGCCCAAGAACTTTTGGTCCTGGACTCCAATCTTGTCCCTAACACGTTCAGGGAGAATTGCTGCTACAAGCCCTCTGGATGCAATACATGAGGACAGAAAAGCAGGTAGTGCAATCTGTGATGACTTGCGGACACCAATGTCTCCTAGTCTGACTGGAAGTGTAGCTTCGTTCCACTGCCGTCTTCTAGAATAAGGTTAAGTACTTTCGTAAAAATCTGCCTCAGGATACTGTCATATTCGTGCAGTATATATATATATATATATATATATATATTATATATATATATATATATATATATATAATATATATATATAATATATATAATATATATATATATATATATATATATATATATATATATATATATATATATATATATATATATATATATATATATATATATTATTATCACACTGGCCGATTCCCACTAAGGCAGGGTGGCCAGAAAAAAGAAAAACTTTCACCATCATTCACTCCATCACTGTCTTGCCAGAAGGGTGCTTTACACTACAGTTTTTAAACTGCAACATTACCACCCCTCCTTCAGAGTGCAGGCACTGTACTTTCCATCTCCAGGACTCAAGTCCGGCCTGCCGGTTTCCCTGAACCCCTTCATAAATGTTACTTTGCTCACACTCCAATAGCACGTCAAGTATTAAAAACCATTTGTCTCCATTCACTCCTATCAAACACGCTCACGCATGCCTGCTGGAAGTCCAAGCCCCTCGCACACAAAACCTCCTTTACCCCCTCCCTCCAACCTTTCCTAGGCCGACCCCTACCCCGCCTTCCTTCCACTACAGACTGATACACTCTTGAAGTCACACTGTTTCGCTCCATTCTCTCTACATGTCCGAACCACCTCAACAACCCTTCCTCAGCCCTCTGGACAACAGTTTTGGTAATCCCGCACCTTCTCCTAACTTCCAAACTACGAATTCTCTGCATTATATTCACACCACACATTGCCCTCAGACATGACATCTCCACTGCCTCGAGCCTTCTCCTTGCTGCAACATTCATCACCCATGCTTCACACCCATATAAGAGCGTTGGTAAAACTATCCTCTCATACATTCCCCTCTTTGCCTCCAAGGACAAAGTTCTTTGTCTCCACAGACTCCTAAGTGCACCACTCACCCTTTTCCCCTCATCAATTCTATGATTCACCTCATCTTTCATAGACCCATCCGTTGACACGTCCACTCCCAAATATCTGAATACATTCACCTCCTCCATACTCTCTCCCTCCAATCTGATATCCAATCTTTCATCACCTAATCTTTTTGTTATCCTCATTACCTTACTCTTTCCTATATTCACTCTACCATACACTTTACCAGGTATACTCAACAGACTTATCCCCCTATAATTTTTGCACTCTCTTTTGTTCCCTTTGCCTTTATACAAAGGAGCTATGCATGCTCTCTGCCAATCCCTAGGTACCTTACCCTCTTCCATACATTTATTAAATAATTGCACCAACCACTCCAAAACTATATCCCCACCTACTTTTAACATTTCTATCTTTATCCCATCAATCCCGGCTGCCTTACCCCCTTTCATTTTACCTACTGCCTCACGAACTTCCCCCACACTCACAACTGGCTCTTCCTCACTCCTACAAGATGTTATTCCTCCTTGCCCTATACACGAAATCACAGCTTCCCTATCTTCATCAACATTTAACAATTCCTCAAAATATTCCCTCCATCTTCCCAATACCTCTAACTCTCCATTTAATAACTCTCCTCTCCTATTTTTTAACTGACAAATCCATTTGTTCTATAGGCTTTCCTTAACTTGTTAATCTCACTCCAAAACTTTTTCTTATTTTCAACAAAATTTGTTGATAACATCTCACCCACTCTCTCATTTGCTCTCTTTTTACATTGCTTCCACCACTCTCTTAACCTCTCTCTTTTTCTCCATATACTCTTCCCTCCTTGCATCACTTCTACTTTTGTTAAAAACTTCAACAATATGCTAACTTTTTCTCCCTTACTTACTCTCTTTACATCATATATATATAATATATATAATATATAAAAATATATAAATATATATATATATATAATAATATATAATATATATATATATAAATATATATATACGTATGTGTGTGTGTTATTTGTACATAACATCAATATTGTTCATAACGTTAACGTTTGAACAAAGCATCATGTCTACATAACATCAATATGTTCAAACGTTTAACGTTTGAACATAGCATCATGTACATACCATCAATATTGGTCATAACGTTAACGTTGAACATAGCATCATGTACAAACCATCAATATTGTTCAAACGTTAACTTTGAACATACATCATGTCATACATCAATATTGTTTTTTTCATAACGGACAACGTTGAACATAGCATCATGTACATACATCAATATTGTGTCATAACGATAACGTTGAACATAGCATCATGTACATGAGACACTATATCGTTCACAAAACGTCAACTTGAACATAGCATCAGTACATAACATCTATATCGTATCCATAACGTTAACGTTGAACATAGCATCATGTACATAACATCTATATCGTTCATAACGTTAACGTTGAACATAGCATCATGTACATAACATCTATATCGTTCATAACTTCTAACGTTGAACATAGCATACCTGTAAACCTAACATCTAAACGTTCATAACGTTAACGTTGAACATAGCATCATGTACATAACATCTATATCGTTCATAACGTTAACGTTGAACATAGCATCATGTACATAACATCAATATCGTTCATAACGTCAACGTTGAACATAGCATCATGTACATAACATCAATATCGTTCATAACGTCAACGTTGAACATAGCATCATGTACATAACATCAATATCGTTCATAACGTCAACGTTGAACATAGCATCATGTACATAACATCAGTGTTCTTACAACAATACATATAAGTCATCGCAGGAAACTGGTACTTAAGCCATAATGGTGGTGACACACAAGTCTTTATAATTTGTTATTTATTATTAACATATTAACATTATCTACATTACTTGTTCTCGTCTAACCTTGTTGAGTATTTAACATGCACTTACCTTGATATTTAACATGCACTTAACTTGATATTTAACATACACTTACCATGATATTTAACATGCACTTAACTTGATATTTAACACACACTTACCTTGATATTTAACATACACTTACCTTGATATTTAACACACACTTACCTTGATATTTAACATACACTTACCTTGATATTTAACATACACTTACCTTGATATTTAACATACACTTACCTTGATATTTAACACACACTTACCTTGATATTTAACACACAACTACCTTGATATTTAACATGCCTTACCTGATATTTAACATACACGTTACTTGATATTTAACATACACTTACCTTGATATTTAACACACACTTACCTTGATATTTAACATACACTTACCTTGATATTTAACATACACTTACCTTGATATTTAACACACACTTACCTTGATATTTAACATACACTTACCTTGATATTTAACATACACTTACCTTGATATTTGGTGATTGAAAATTTTATTTAAGTAAATCGTCATGAGAGGCAGAAGTGATAGTGACAGAAAACAGATGTTTATTTTAATTATTATATAACCAGGAGTGTTGTTGTGTGAGTTGAGGACGCTGTCTTCAGCTTGATGGACACCAGTCCAGTTCCAGCTGACAGCTGAGGAAGCTGTCTTCAGCTTGATGGACACCAGTCCAGTTCCAGCTGACTGTTGAGAAAGCTTCTTCACTGATGGACACCAGTCCAGTTCCAGCTGACAGCTGAGGAAGCTGTCTTCAGCTTGATGGACACCAGTCCAGTTCCAGCTAACAGCTGAGGAAGCTGTCTTCAGCTTGATGGACACCAGTCCAGTTCCAGCTAACAGCTGAGGAAGCTGTCTTCAGCTTGATGGACACCAGTCCAGTTCCAGCTAACAGCTGAGACTCTGTTCTTCAGCTTGAGGACACAACCAGTTTCCAGCAAACAGCTGAGGAACTGTCTCAGCTTGATGGACACCAGTCCAGTTCCAGCTAACAGTTGAGGAAGCTGACTCAGCATTGAGGACACCAGTCCAGTTCAGCTGACTTGAGAAAGCTGTCTTCGCTTGAAGGACACCAGTCCAGTTCCAGCTAACATCTGAGGAAGCTGTCATCAGCTTGAGAGACCACCATCCCATGTATCCAGCCCTTGACAGCATAGGAAGCGTCTTCCAGCTTGATGGACACCAGTCCTGTACCATCGAACAGCTGACTAAGCTGATTCAGCTTGATGGACCACCAGTCCAGTTCCACTAACACTGAGGAAGCGGTCTTCAGCTATGGAACACAGTCCAGTTCCAGCTAACAGCTGAAGGAAGCTGTCTTCAGCTTGATGGACACCAGATCCAGTTCCAGCTAACAAGTATGAGGAAGCTGTCTTCAGCTTTATGGACACCAGTCCCCAGTTCCAGCGACAGTTGAGAAAAGCAGTCCTTCAGCATGATGGACACCATCCGTACCAGCACAGCAGAGGAAAGCTTCTTCCTTGAAGGACACCATCCAGTTCCAGCTAACAGCTGAGGAAGCTGACATCAGCTTGATGGACACCAGTCCAGTAACCAGCCGAAAACAGATGAGCAAGCTGTCTTCAGCTTGATGGAAACCAGTCCAGGTTTCCATGCAACAGCTGAGGAGCCAGTCTTTTCAGCTTGATGGACACCAGTCCAGTTCCAGCTTAACAGATGTCCTACATCTTTGAAGGACACCAGTCCAGTTCCAGCAAACAGCTGAGGAAGCAGTCTTCAGCTTGAATGGAGCACCATCCAGGTCCAGCTACAGCAGCTGAGGAAGCTGTATCAGCTTGATGGTACACCAGTCCAGGTCAGCTAACACTGAGGAAGGCTTTCTTCAGCTTGATGGACACCATTCAGGTCATCTAACAGCTGAGGAAAGCTGTCTTTTCAGCTTGATGACACCAGTCCAGTTCCATCTAACAGTTGAGGAAGCTGTCTTCACTTGACGGACACCACTCCAGTTTCCAGCATAACAGCTGAGGAAGCTGTCTTCAGCTTGCAGGAACCACCAGTCCATTCCCAGCAAACTTTGAGGAAGCCGTCTTCAGCTTGATGGACACCAGTCCGTTCAGCAACAGTTGAGGAAAGCGTCTTTCACTTGATGACACCAAGTCCATATCCAGCTGACAGCTGCTGAACTGTCTCACTTGATGGACACCAGTCCAGTTCCAGCGACAGGTGAGGAAAGCTTGTCTTCAGCTTGAATGGACAACCAGTCCAGTACAGCCAACACTGAGAAGCAGTCTTCAGCTTGATGGACACCATCATTTCCAGCTGAACAGCTGAGGAAGCTGTCTCGCTGATGACACCAGCCCAGTTCCAGCTGAACATAGCTGAGGAAGCTTCCTCAGCTTGATGACACCAGTCCCAGTTTCCAGCTCACAGTTGAGAAGCTGTCTTCAGCTTGATGGACACCAGTCCAGTTCCACTAACGCTGAGGAAGCTGTCCTTCAGCTTGAGGACATCAGTCCATTCCATCAACAGCTGAGAAGCCTGTCTTCAGCTATGATGGACACCAGTCCAGTTACAGCTAACATCGAAGAAGCTTGTCATCAGCTTGATGGACACCAGTCCAGATCCATCATAAGCAGCTGAGGAAGCTGTCTTCAGCTTGATGGACGCAGTATCCGTTCCAGCTAACAGCTGAGGAAGCTGTCTTCAGCTTTGATGGACAACGAAGTCCAGTCAGCAAACAAGCTAAGGAAGCTGACTTCACTTGATGACACCACCAGTTCCAGCTCACCAGTTGAGGAAGCTGTCTTCAGCTTGATGGACACCATTCGCAGTTCCAGCTAACAGTTGAGAAGCTTGTCTTCAGCTTGATGGACACCAGTCAGTTTCCAGGTAACAGTATGAGGAAACCTGCTTCAGCTTGATGACACCACCCATTCCAGCTAACAGCTGAGGAGCTGTCTTCAGCTGATGAGACTCCATCCAGTTCCAGCTAACAGTTGAGAAAACTGTCTTCAGCTTCATGGACACCAGTCCGTTTCCAGCAGCTACAGTTGAGAAAGCTGTCTTCAGCTTATGGACAATCCAGTCCAGTCCAGCTCACAGTTGAGGGAAGCTGTCCTTCAGCTTGATGGAACACCATCCAGTTCAGCAACAGTTGAGACAGCTGTCTTCAGCTTGATGGACATCCTTCCAGTTCCAGCTACACAGTTAGGAGCTGTCTTCAGCTTTATGGACACCGTCCAGTTCCAGCTGACAAAGTTGATGAATGCTGTCTTCAGCTTGATGGACACCAGTCCATCCGCTCACAGTTGAGGAAGCTGTCTTCAGCTTGATGGACACCAGTCCAGTTCCAGCTCACAGTTGAGGAAGCTGTCTTCAGCTTGATGGACACCAGTTCAGTTCCAGCTCACAGTTGAAGAAGCTGTCCTTCACTTGTGACACCATTTCCAGCTAACAGTTGAGGAAGCTGTCTTCAGCTTGATGGACACCAGTTCCAGCTCACAGTTGAGGAAGCTGTCTTCAGCTTGATGGACTCCAGTTCAGTTCCAGCTAACAGTTGATGGACTCTATCGATCATCTTGAATGTGACACCAGTCCAGTTCCAGCTAACAGTTTGAGGAAGCTGCTATCAGCTTGAAGGACTCCATTTCAATTTCCAGCTAACAGTTGTGTAAGATGTCTTTCAGCTTTGATGGACTCGCAGTCCAGTTCCAGCTAACAGTTGAGGAAGCAGTCCTTCAGCTTGATGGACTCCAGTTCAGTTCCAGCTAACAGTTGAGGAAGCTGTCTTCAGCTTGATGGACACCAGTTCAGTTCCAGCTAACAGTTGAGGAAGCTGTCTTCAGCTTGATGGACACCAGTTCAGTTCCAGCTAACAGTTGTGGAAGCTGTCTTCAGCTTGATGGACACCAGTTCCAGCTCTCAGTCGCCAACACCATCTTATATTTAATCCATCTTCAAGTATATAAGTAATTTAGCAAATTTTTGAATGCTGCAAAATATTTTTTTTCGTATTCTTTACCTGGAAAAAATCAGCACTCATAATCTTATGAATTTTGTCTTGTTATTAATACTATTGATACTTTGACCAAATGAAAGTTTTTCTGCATATTGTGTCTTCATTTCATTCAACTATATAATTTGGAAGAGTTTGTAATTTTTTTTAACTTGCAGTGATTTAATACGTAATATATTTTTTTTCTGCTTCTGATTTAGATAAAATCAGAAATGTATGTAGCATCAGCATTGTTAATAACATCAGTTAATAACTTCAGAATAGTACATAACATTAGTGTTGTACATTAAAAAAACGTTGCATCAGTTTGAAACTTCTGAGTTGACAAACATTACTGTTGTTCATAATATCGTTGTACTCAGCATCAGTATTGTACATAATAAAGTTGGTAGAATTACCCAAAATATGTAAAGTAAAAGGACACAAGTGCAACTAATGTGACATTTTATTGTGGCAACGTTTCGCTCTCCAGGCTTGATAAAGCTCCTGGAGAGCGAAACGTTGCCACAATAAAATTGTCACATTTAGATGCACTTGTGTCCTTTTTACTTTACAGTACTGTAACATAACACCATTACTGTATCAGCTGCGAAAAAAGTCCTCTACCCCTCTTGCTGGCAGAATGACGTCTGGCAACTCAGACGTAGTAAACACAGCAGTAAAGACAATTTTCGTGAATGAATTAACCCAGTTCGTAACGACGATAGTGATTGATTGACAAAATTATTGCCTTTACTTTCTGGTTACATATAAAAGAAGATTTAGAAATAAAAAATGAATTAAATTACCTGCAGAGTGCTCCACTAGTATTTGGCTGACTCCCTACTCACTACCGACTACTACCCTACTACCACAACTGTCACTTACTACCACTACTACCACTACCTTTCTCTTCCTTTCCTACTATCTCTCTTCTTCCTTTCCTACAACCTCTCTTGTCCCGTCACTGTCTGCTGGCCTATATTACTCCCTCCATCTCTTAAAATGGTCCAGGTCGACCGAAACTTGTCGTAACTCCTATGAGTGGGTTATTCGTCCCTAATAAATATCCAAATTAAAAAAAATATTTTTAAAATGTGACCCGAGTCACTGAAAGGAATGTTAGATGGCAGTTCCATAATCATTATACATCAGTTCCACATATACTCAAGTGAATCATAATTGTTTATATGGCAGGACCATAATCATTATACATCATTCACATATACTCAAGTAACCATAATTGTTAAGATTGCAGGGTCCATAACCATTATACATCAGTCCCCATATACTCAAGTGAATCATAATTGTTAAGATGGCAGGTCCATAATCATTATACATCGTACACATATACTCAAGTGAATCATAATTTTGCTGGACGATTGTGTCAAAGTGTGATCTTGGTTACATGTTACTTACACAATTTGGAATTTGTATGAAATATAATATAAAAAATATCCAGAATTATCGTTGCTACTTATTTTATTATTATTTAACACATAAATTACAGCAAACACTCGTTCTGTAACTTTTAATAATGAAACTAACGCCACACACACTACACACACACTCCACACAAACACACACACACACCACACACACACACACACACACATACACACACACAGATCACACACATACACACACACACACACACACACACACACACACACACACACAACAACACACACAAACAAACACATCTCACTCCCAAACCGCATGCTAACCAACAATTACATACACATTCATGAGTACACATACTTATAAGTAATTTGCACAATTCCTCACGCTGCTTAAATTAAACCAATATTGAATAATCAATGTAAGACAAAGAAAAAATCTTCATTATATAATTTAATAATCTTACGAAATAGAATGCAGGTTACAGTATTATGAGAGTTAAGTTAAGAAAGACACTCATATCAATATTTAATGAAACATAAAATTTAATAGAATTAATTATTAAACAGTTGAATAAGTCACCTCATTATCAAATACTTTTCCTCGCACATTCTGTAAGCTAAAAAACCACAGACACAAAACAAAAATTCATGAATGTGAGGGAAAGTTCAGTAGATAGGAGTGTGTGAAGAATTAAAGAATTGAAGTTGTTAGATTTGTTGAAGCATTGCTGGTATCAGTTTAAGGTGGAGCCTAGTTCTCTCTCGCTAATCCCCTCCTCCCCCCCCCACTTCGATGACAGGTGACAAGTGTGTGTCCCACCTGTGTTAGTCACGATGACTTGTTGCGGCTCCCATCGAAATCTGTAAGTATTCGTTCCATTCCTGTCTCAGTTTTAATGTGTTTGGGAATTGGTTTCAGTAAAAGTTTAAACTCTTGCTTAGATGTTTCAGACTCAACTTTAATTCCTGCCTTGTTGTGGAATTTACGAGCATTATAATCTCACCATCCTTTTAATAAATGCTTACGCCTATCGGTGTCATTACCGAGTGGTGTGTCAGCTGTTTTCCTTTTTTCCATTTCAGCCTTGAAATGTCCAGCTTGCGTCATCCGACTCAAGCGGGATAAAGAAAAGGCAGCGCTATCTTACGACGAAAAGAGACGTCACCTGGACCAACGTCCACCTACACTGGGCCACTTCAACACTAGCCAACCACTCCAGTCAGCTAAAGACCAACATTCAAGGCAGCTTGTCGCCAGCTGAATCTACACCAGTGGGGGGGGGAGGGGAGCGGTTCAATGTGGTTCTTGACTGGCTACTTAACTGCTTCAACTGTATTGTGGATTCCTAGGAACTTCAATCTAAAAAAAATATTTTGTGTAGAAATAAAAAAAACTAAAGCATAAGATTTATTGAATTTAGCGCAAAAAATAAAATTTCGTTAACTTATGTTTAAAGTAAGTTTTGGTCTGGAAATAAAGCTTTCCTTCTAATATCATTGTCAATGAAAAAATATATTTTTTTCTTGTAAGCATACATTTTAAGGGGATTGGCGTGTGGCAAGTTAGCGTTTGTAATATTAATTTGTTTAAAAACCCACCAGCAGTAATCCTACAAGGAAAGATTGGACACAAAAGAAGAAACACTTTCTTCACCATCACTCGCATCAACACCGTCAAGCCAAAGCGCGCACCGCATTACAACTCATAACCCCTCCATCGAGAGTGCAGGCACGAGCAAACGTGCAGGACTGCGGCCAGCAGTAACTGCCTGGTTGATCACTCCCTGATCCACTGCGAAAGGCCTGGTCTGGACCGGGCCACGAGATTTTTTGATCCCCGAACACCATCCAGGTAGGTAGACCCTCCAGGTCCACACCCATCCCTGGAACTCAAGTCCAGAAACCATCCTCTTTACAGATTATTACAGTCTCCAAGTATCCTATTTAACACTACCTCCTCTAAATGCACAAACCACCTAAGTACCATCCTTCCAACCCTCTGATAATATTTTTTAGTTAACCCAACACGCCTCTTAATCTCCAAACTATCAAGTCTCTCCAATAATATTCACACTGCAACATTGCCCTCAGGACGACATTCTCCACTGCTTCACCATTATGCCTTGCTGCAACATTTACAGCCCATTAACAACCCCCTTTATTTTTGTTTTTCATCACCAATGTAAGTGTTGATACCACTATAAACTTCAATACATTTCCAAATTTTTGGCCTCCATTGTATAACATTCTTTGTCGCAACTTTTTCTCCTTCTCATTTCTAATGGTTCATCTTGTCTTCATGACACCCCCCCCATCTGGCGACAAGTCCAATGCCAGAAATATGAACACATTCACTTCTTTCCATGCTCCCTATCTGATATCCTAGTCTTATCATTACCAATTTTGCTGTACTTTCATTGTTTAGCTCTTTAAATCATCGAAACCCACCAACCAAACGATCTTCAACACTTCTACTCTCACCACGAACCAAAACTAACGTGTGTAATTATAGGCTTCTTCCTGACGCGCACTCGAATCTGCAGCAATGAGTTCCTTGAGGAAGAAATGCTCAATAACTGAACAAGTATTTTCTAACTTCACTATACCGTCACTTCATCAGAGACTGCAGACGATGGGCATTAAACATCTACACCACACCCAAGAAGACACTGCCGAGAAGAGATACATAGTCCACCCCACCAACTCCATAGCCAATCACGTTTCCAACACTTTTCCAATACCTCATTCCAAGTATCTACCTCCACAACTACGACCATCAAGGACATTACCAGTAATAGACAGACAAGCTATCATCCTTTGCGGGTATACTTAATCCCCTGAAATGGCTTGCAGCAAATTTATATTTGGCGAAACATCAGAGACCCGAAACACGTATTTCAGAACACCAAAACGCAAGCAGGTCTGACGATACAGTAATGCCTGGTACAAACACGTAATTCCCCAACCATTTTAATAAAATACAGAAACACCAAGACATATCGCCCAAAGAAGGACAACACTCCAATACCGAAAAATCCCTGAATCATCACTCATCTCTGAATCCAAAAACTTCAACCAGGACAACGGCTTCTATAACAATAGCTGAAACCACTTGCGAAGAAAACTTCTTCATCGCTAATCCCACATAAGAACATAGGAATGGTGGAACACTGCAGAAGGTCTGCTCACAAACTTATCCACTCTCCCTTATAAGCTAACCCAAGATTCTTAGAATCTATAACCCCACCGGTAGAACATCAGATGCAGCAGTCTCCACCTGACACAGCATTCTGAACTGACTTAAAAATTACTAGCGTACCTTCACCCCAAGGTAGATCTGTTTTTACTTGAAAAAGCCCACTGTTTGGGCGAAAAGTTGTCAAGAAAAGGTTCACATTAACTGCATGTATGTTTAATAATTCCAGTTTCTGAAGGGTGAACCAGATATGCCACAAAATTACTGGTGTAGAATTACTCTTGCTATCTTTACTTCTATTACTGATGCCTCCTCTATAAATGATTTATGTTGTTGAGCGCTAACTTTTAGAAGTCTTCTTCCCTTAAATGTTTCCTTTTTTCATTCTCCATAACTTACTCAATTGGCAAACTGTCCGTTGGAGGCTACCCCATAATTGACAGACATGTATATCACTGGCAATATATTTATGTATGTAAAGTTTTTACTATACCAACAGGCGGGGGGGAGGGGAGAGTCCGATTTTGTTTATTTTGCCACGTTAATTTCATTTACGCTGTTGCAACATCAAAGCTTGTTAGATTTTTTCGAATGATATAATATTCATCCTTCTGGCAATGGGCTTCTGTTGTGCCCAGCTGGGACCTTTTTGCTCTCTTCTCACTCTCCTCTCTCTCCCCATCCCTCCCTCCCTCCCTCCCTCCCTCCCTCCCTCCCTCCCTCCCACCCTCCCGTCTCTCCCTCCCTCCCTCCTCCTCACTCACTCACCTCCAGTGAAGACGTCCATAGGGAACGTACTTGCTTGACATCCTCCTCTTTTCTGCAATTAAGGCAAGCTCCTGATTGATGTGTTGATTGTAACTCGAAAGGGCCTAGAGCTATCATACTACTCTCCCATGGGGGGAGGTAGGAAAATATATATATATAATATTATATATAAATAATATATATATATATATAAATATATATAATTTAATTATTATTTTATTTATATCACACTGGCCAGATTCCCACCAAAGGCAGGTGGCCAGAAAATGAAAAACTTTCACCAACATTCCCTCCATCAAGTTCTGCCAGAAGTTGCTTTACACTACAGTTATTTAAACTGCATCAATTAACACCCCTCTTTATTATATATAAATATATAATTAATATATATATATATATATATATATATATATATAATATACACACGGTGAACAATGAAACAAAGGCTGATTAAACAACATCGTCAACAAAGTCGGTGGGTTCACCAAGGTCACATGTACTCAGTGTCCTCCTCTATATCGGTCAAACAGGTAATTTCTTTCTGGAAAACAAGAATTGCCCCCAGCATAAATACTCATCATGACAGGGGCAAGGAGCGAACGCTTAATCTTTAAACAGGTTATGCATGCAAGCACCCACCGTTAGGGATGCTGCCATATTATTGTACCAAACAGTTCTGTCATGGAAAGAAACATAAATGAATCTCCCTCTTGAAACATGAAAGGAAATACAGTATACAACTCAAATTATGGGTCTATACAACTTCGATAATTATTTAGTAGAGTCTATTGTTACACAAACATCCACCACAATGCTACCACAAATCACAGATTTCTCATTATCCAGTGGTCTACCATGATGGATTGGTGACGCACGACCAGTTTTGTCTATGCACCAAAACACCATGCTTCGTCCAGATGATGTAAGGTTATATAACACGTTTAGGCTGGGATTGCACCATACATTGACAAGATTACCTTGATTACGTATGGTCGCGGTTAAATTCATTGGAAAAGTAGAAATCTAGAATCTAAGAATATTATTTGAATGTATACAAGAAGTCATAATAAGTAGCATAATAAAGACGAGTAAAATAGTAAGATAATAATAAAGGATAACGTCTCAGTACCTTTGAGAACATTCGGGAACAGACGTTTAACGGCAAAGAGCCACATTTATTTCCTTACTTTTATTAATAAAATAGGTTACACAGAATAATAGCAATCCATTCATATAATAACCCCTGAGAAACGTATTTTCTCAAGTCACGGACCTTTCTAAATGTTTAGAAAACCCTATGCCTGACTTTCAAACCGAGTAATTTCATAATTTACTTCTCGAAACCCCTCTGCCCATATGTGGGAGATGGCGGCAGTGGTGGGTGTGACGCAGACCACGATCCACAGTCCTAAGATAGTCCAGTATGAGGCGACGCCCACTCTGTGTATTTCTGAGAAAAACTCCCCCCCCACTCCACGCATCCTTCAGTTGGCAGCCTTGAACATTGCATAGCTCCTGATGACCCTGAGAAGTGCGAAAGTACTTGAGCTAAAGATTCCACGCCCACTGTGGCATCTTGTCTTGCATAGGTAAGATCGCCTGTCTGCGATTGTTTATATAATATTCTTGATAATGTGTGGAGGAGTCACGAAACGCTTGAATATCACTAGTCCTTTCACAGGGTTGTTTTGCATGAATGTATAATGTATATATGGTGTCGTTACGAATAGGCAAGAACTAGCGGTCTTGGCATAAATAGCAACGAGTTCAACTTGCCATATAGGACAAGTGAAAATTTGTGTATGCAATATTTCGCCAAATCATGTCCGATCTAACGAAAAAAATATATTTCACTGTGTTGCTTTAGTATTAAATTAATTTAAACAATCTTAAAATATATTTAGTTGGATTAGGCTAAAATGAGTTGTTCTTGTTATAATCCCCTCATGGAAGTTCCTTGATGTTGGTGAGGGGCTCTTGATTTAGGGAATTGGATCTTATGCTCCAGTTCCCTGACGAATTACGCCTGAATGCCTTCCCACATCCCCCCCCCGGGGCGCTGTAATAATCCTATGGGTAGCGCTTCCCCCCTTGATTTTAAAATAATAATAATCTGTTATAATAAGTAAGGAGAAAGTTTTCTAAGAAACTTTTGGCGCAAATTTAAAAAAGTTTTTACATTAACTTTAATGAAAAAAATATATATTTTAAACGTATACGCGAAGATTCAGAAAGGACTTAAATTTAAATGATCTTTGCTAATTGACTAGTTTTTACAAAATCGGCAACGACCATATACTAAATATATAATATATATATATATATATATATAATATATATTATATATATATATATATTATATATATATATATATATATATATAGTTGGTCCGTCTTCCCACCGAGGCATGGTGACCCAAAAAAAGAAAGAAAAACCCCAAAAAGAAAATACTTTCATCATCATTCAACACTTTCACCACACTCACACAATACACTGTTTTTGCAGAGGTGCTCAGAATACAACAGTTTAGAAGCATATACGTATAAAGATACACAACATATCCCTCCAAACTGCCATATCCCAAACCCCCTCCTTTAAAGTGCAGGCAATTGTACTTCCCATTTTCCCGGGACTCAAGTCCGACTATATGAAAATAACCGTTTTCCTTCCCTGAATCCCTTCACTAAATATTACCCGCTCCACCACTCCAACACAGACGACAGGAACCAAGTATCACATACCGCTCCATACACTCCACACTAACACGCTACATGCACGCTTGCTGGAAGTCCCAGCCCCTCGCCCACAAAACCTCATTTACCCGCTCTTTCCCAACCCTTTCGAGGACGACCCCTACCCCTCTTTCCTTCCCCATAGAATTATTATGCTTTCTCCATGTCATTCACTTTGATCCATTCTCTCTAAATGACCAAACCCCTCAACAACCCCCCTTCTGGCCTCTGACTAATGCCTTTTATTAACTCCACAACCTTCTCCTAATTTCCACACACCGATTTTTTCTTCTGCATAATATTTACACCACACAATTGCCCTTAGACAGGACATGCTCCACTGCCTCCAACCGTCTCCCTCGCTGTTGCATTTACCACCCAAGCTTCACATCCATATAAGAGTGTTGGTACTACTATACTTTCATACATTTCCATTCTTTGCCTCCATAGATAACGTTTTTTTGACTCCACAAATACCTCAACGCACCACTCACCTTTTTTTCCCTCATCAATTCTATGATTAACCCATCCTTCATAAAATCCATCCGCGACACGATCAACCTCCCAATTATCTGAAAACATTCACTTCTTCCATACTCCTCCTCCCCAATATGATATCCAATTTTTCTTTATCTAAATCATTTGATACCCTCATCACCTTACACTTTTCTATGTTCACTTTCAACTTTCTACCTTAACCACATTCTCAAACTCATACCACTAACCTTTGCAATTTTTATTTAGATCTCCCCATAAGCACAGTACATCAGCAAAAAAGTTAACTGTGTCCCAATTATTCCTCATTTTGAATTGATTCCCATAATTTAATCCCACTCCCTCCCGAACACCCTAGCATTACTTTTTTTACAACCCCATCTATAAAAAATTTTAAAACAACCAGGGTGACATTACACATCCCTTCTAAGACCTATTTTTTAACGGGAAGAGTCTCCCTTCTTCTACACACCCTAACCGAGCCTCACTACCTCATAAAAACTCTTTACACATTTAGTAACTTACCACCTATTCCATAAACTTGCAACACGCCACTTTCTCTCTATCCACTCTACAAATGCCTTTTCTAAATCCATAAAGCAAAAAAAACTTCCCTCCCTTTACTAAATACGCTCCATATATGCTTAAAATGAAACATTGATCTACACACCCTACCCCTCTAAACCCCCTTGCTCATCCGAAATTTCTACATTCGTCTTACCCAAATTTCTTTAAATTATAACTCAAAACCATACTTTCCGGGTATCCCCCCCCATAAAAACTTATTCCTCAAAATTTTTACAATCTTTTTTTGCCCCCCTTTCCCTTTAATAAAGGGACTATACATGCTCTCTGCAATTCCTAGGTACCTTCCCCTCTTTCATACATTTATTAAAAAATTTTGAAACCAAACCCCATTTCCAAAACTATACCCCACCTTTTTTTAAAAACATTTCTATTTTCATCCCATCAACCCCCCGGCGGGGCCTTGCCCTCTTTCTTTTTACCTCCCTTCCTCACGAATTTTCCCCCACCCCTCACAACTGGCCGGTTTCCCCTCACTCCTACAAGAGGGTTTTTTTCCCCCTTGCCTATACAGGGAAATCACGGGTTTCCCCTATCTTAAACCAAACTTTTTAACCCAATTCCTCAAAAAAATTCCTTCCATTTTTCCCCAAATACCTCTAACCCCATTTAATAACCTCCTCTCCTTTTTTTAAACTGACAAATCCATTTTTCTCTGGGCTTCCTTAATTTGTTAATCTCACCCCAAAAATCTTTTCTTATTTTCAAACAAAAATTTTTTTATAAAAACTCACCCACTCCTCTTTTTGCCTCTTTTTCTTTCTTCACCACTCTTTTAAACCCCCCTTTTTCTTTTTTCCCCAAAATATTTTTTTCCCCCTTAAAATCATTTTCCACTTTTTTAAAAACTTCTCAAATGCTAATTTTTCTCCCTTACAAACTCTCTTTAAACCATCATAAAAAATTTATATATTTTATATATAAAAAATATATAATATATAAATAAAAAATATATATAAAATAAATAATAAAATATATAAAAAATTATATATATATAATAAAATATATATTTTTAATATATATAAATATTTATAAAATATATATATAAAATATATATATATATATATATATATATATATATATATATGGGGTGACAAGAATCACGCACCCAGCAGGGGCCACACTTTTTTAAAACTGTGATGAAAAGGACAGGGTTAAAAACACCTAGCTTTTCTGGGTGTGTGATTCTTGTAGGAATTTGGTGGTGCTGGGGTTAGACCATCATGTTTTTTCCCGCCCCACAATGAGGCGGGCCCAAAACAAAAAAGGTTTCCCGAACCCTTTGGTTAGTCGCATTTTGGGTTATTGATAAAATAAAAAACTCGTTCGGGGGGTACAATTATAAACGTATGTGTTGTGTTATTTTTGTATTAACATCAAAATGGGGTTCAAACGTCAAGGGTTAAACCATAGCATCATGTACATAAAAACAAAATTGTTCTAACCTTTTAACGTTGAACATAGCATAAATGTACAAAACCACAATATCGTTTCATACTTTTAAAGGGGTTGAACATAGAATAAAGTACATAACATAAATCGTTCAAAAACGCCCAACGTTAAAACATAGTATCATGTCCCAAAAACACCAATTCGTTCTTAACGTTAACGTTGAACAAAGCATCATTTTACAAAAAAACAAAAAGGGAAAAATAACGCAACTTTGGGAAACATAGAAACATGTATAAAACATCAAATCGTTCATAACCCCAAACGTTGAACATAGCAAAATGTACATAACATCAATATCGTTCAAAAACGTCAACGTTAAAACAAAAAAGCATCTTTAAAAAAACCCATCAGTGTTCTTACAACATACATAAAGTCATTGCGGGAAACGGAAATTTAAAAGCCATAATGGGGGGTAAACACACAAGTCTTTATAAGTTGTTTTTTTATTTTAAAAATTATCAAAATTACTTTTTTCTCGCCAAACCCTTTGTTGAGTTTTTTAACATACACTTACCTTGATATTTTAACACAAAACTTACCTTGAAAAATTTAACAAAAAACTTACCTTGTTTATTTAACATACACTTCCCTTTGATTTTTAAAACGCACACTTAACTTGATTTTAACAAAACATTAAACCTTGATTTTTTAAACATACCCCTTACCTTGATATTTAACATACATTTTACCTTGATATGAAACAACATTTACCTTGTTTTTTTTAAACTTTCACTTACCTTATAAAATACCCAAATACACTTCCCTTTAAAATATTTAACAAACACTTACCTTAAATTTTTAAAACAACACTTACGGTTTTAAAAAATTTTAAAAACTTTAAACACTTACCTTGATATTTAACATACACTTACCTTGATATTTAACATACACTTCCCTTTGAAAAAAAATATTTAAACATACACTTACCTTGATATTTAAAAACCCCCATAAAAAAACCTTCCCTTGATTTTTAAACAACACTTCCCTTTATTTTTAACATAAAAATTTTTTAAAACCCTTTTGATATTTAACATACACTTACCTGATATTTAAAACAACACTTACCTTAAAATTTAACATACATTTACCTTTTTCAAAATTCTTAAAAAAAATTAAAAAACCACTTACCTTGATTTTTTAACATACACTTACCTTGTTTTTAAAAAATTTTTAAAAAACATACACTTACCTTGATATTTAACATACCTTGGGCCCTTTTTTTTTAAATTTTAAAAACCATAACTTAAAAAAACCCCCTTTTTTTTGAAATTTTTAACAACAACCCTTACCTTGGGAACCCCATTATAACCCCATACACAAAAAAACCTTTTGAAATTTTAAAAACAAACCCTTCCTTTTAAAAATTTTAACATTAAATTTTTCCCTTGAAAACCTAACAAACCACTTAACCCCTTTGAAAAAAATTTTAAACAAACCACCTTACCATTAAAATTTATTTGGGGTTTTTGGAAGGGAAATTTTATTTAAATTAATCTTTCCCATTGAGGAAAAGGCCAGAAGTAAAAGTGGGGAAGGAAAACCCCCAGATTGTAAAAAAATTTTAATTAATTAAATATTAAACCAGAGGGGTTTGTTGGGGGTGAAATGGGGAAAGCTGTCTTCACTTAAATGGACCCCAAAAGTCCAGTTTCTGCTAAAACCCAGTTTAAAATGACCGCTTGTTTTTCCCAGCTTGAGGGAAACCCCAAAGTCCAGTTTCCAAAGCCACCCCTTAACAGTTGAGGAAGCTGCTTAAAGCTTGATGGACACCAGTCCCCATTTCCCCTTCAGTTAAAGGAGTTTGAGGAAAAGCCCTGTTTTCCCCAGTTTTGATGGAAAACCGGGTTGCCAGTTTCCAGCTGAAAAAATTGTTTGGAGGAAGCTGCCCTTTCAGCTTGAGGGCCCCACCATTTCCCAAGGGGTTTTCCAGTTTAACAAGCCTTTGAAAGGAAAAAGGCTTCTTCACTTAAAATGGAAAAACCCATTTCCCATTCCAGCCTTTAAAACCCAGTTTGAGGGAAAACTGTTTTTTCCCAGCTTGAATGGACACCATTTTCCAGTTTTCCCAGTTTAACACCTTGAAAGGGGAAAGCGTCTTCACCTTGATGGACCCCTTTCCAGTCTTTCCCATTTCCCTTAAAAATTTTGGGAAATTCCTTCCTTGGGCCCTTTTCGGATTCCCAGCTTGAAAAATTTGGGGAAACCCTTAGTTTCCCATTCCAGCTAACATTTGGGGAAGAAAAAGCCTTGTTTTTTCCCAGTTTTGATGGCAACCCCTAAAAAACCCAAGTAAAATTTCCAGCTAACATTTGGGGAAGCAGTCTTCAGTTTGAGGGACACCAGCCACCCATTTTCCCAGTTTAACACCTGAGTAAGGGGGCGTTTTTCACTTGATGGACCCCCTTTCCCAGTTTTTTTAGTTTAAACAAAGCAAAGGGGAAGCTTTTTTCCCTTCCCAGCCTTGGGGAAGGGGACCAAACCCAGTCCAGTTCCAGCAACAGTTGGGAAGCTGTCTTCGGGGGGCTTGAGGGGACCCCAACCCCAGTAAAAGGGTTCCAACTTAACGGGGGGGGCTGAAATTTTTGGGTTTTTGATTTTCAAGGAAAAATTTGATTGGGACACCTTTCCCCAAAGGGAAATTCCAACGCCTAACTTTTTTTCCTTTTGAGGAAAAACCCCCCGCCCCCCTTCCCCCCCCACCCTTTTTGATTGGACAACCAAAAGGTCCAGTTCCCCCCCTTGAAAAAAAGTTGAGGAAGCTTTTCCCCCTTCCCCTTGATGACCCCCCAATTCCAGTTCCAGGGGCGGGCCCCCAGTTTAAGGGTTTAAAGGGGGAACAGCGGGTTTTCCCCCCACCCCCTTTGGGGGAAAATTTGGGGGGAAAACCAAAACCCAAAAGGGGGGGGGGGGGTTCCCGCCCGTTTTGGGGGCCTTCCCCCCGCCCAGAGCTAAAACGGGGGGGGGGGGGGGGGGGGGGGGGGGGGGGGGGGGAAATAAAAATACCGGCCCGGGGGGGGGGGGGCATTTGAATTTGTTTCCTTGTGGCAATTTTCCCTTCCAGAAATTAGGGCGGCCATAATAAGGGAAACCCCGCCCGTTCCAAGCTACTTTCGGGGAGTAAAGGGGCCCCCCCTTCCACCCTTTACTCCATCCGGGTTGTAAACTTGGGAAAAAGCAGGCTTAGCATGAAGGCCCAGTCCATTTTCCAAAACCATTTTTTGGTTGGGAAGCTTTTTTTTTCCACTTGATGGCAACCCGGGGTTCCCGCAAAACCGTTGGGGGGGGAAGCTGCTTCGGGTTTTGATGGACCCCAAATTTCCACTAAAATTTTTTGGGGCCAGTCTTCAGCTTTGATGGAAACCCCTTTTTCCACCCCAAAAGTTTTGGGGTGTTTAGTTGATGGGCCCCATTGGGGGGTTTTCAAGTTGGGGGGAAAGTTGTCTTTCCAAAACCCTTTGGGGGAAGGGGGGTTCCCATTCCAGCTTTAAAATTGGGGGAAAAACTGTTTAACTTTTGGGGGTTATATAAAAAATTTGTGGGGTGTTTAGGTTTGAGGGGGGTCTTGGGTTTTTTTTTGTGTGGGGGGGCGTTTTGTGGGTTTTGGGGGGTGGTTGGGGGGTCTTCCTGGCTTCGGGTAACCCCATGGTAATCATTGTGGGAACGGTCTTCTAGGGGGAAATTTGGGGTTGTCTAGGGGTTTGGGGGAAAGCGGCTTGGGGGGGGGGAAAATGGATTCCCTTTTTGGAAAAGGAACAGGGGAAGGGTTATCGGGGGGGTTCCTTAAAGGAAACCATTTCCACAACTTTTTGGGGGCCTGTCTTTCAGCAATGTAAAAAACCCCAGTTCCCACCCTAACTTGGAAGCTGCCCTTAAAGTTTAAAGGCCCAAAACCACACCCGTTAGCTAACGGTTGATGGGGAAGCCAAAAACTTTAAAAACCCCAAGGGCCCCAGTTTTCCCCTTAAAAAATTTCCCAAGGGGAAGGGGTTCTACAGTAAATGAAACCAGTTCCACAACTTTTTGGGGAAAGGTGCCCCTTAAGTTTAAAGGACAAAGTTCCCCCACACGGGGTTGTGGAACCTGTCCTTAAATTTAAAGGGGAAAAAACACAGTTCCCGTTCCCAGAACACGGGTTTTAGGGGGGGGGAATCTGCCCCCTTCCCCAGTTTGAATGGAACCCCCAGGTCCAGCTAACAGTTTGGGAAACGGGTTCCCCTTAGTTTGGATACCACCAGTTCCACCCAACAGTTTGGGGGAATCTGCCCTTTCAACAAAAAGACCCCAAGCCAACCCAAAACCCTTTGGGAATTTGTTTTTCCCCCCGTTTTAAAACCCCAAAGCCAAAAAGTGTCACCCCTCCCCAACGTTTGTTGGAAAGGGGCTGCCTTTCCAGCCTTTAATGGCCCCCCCAAAAGTTTCCCAAAAATTTAAAAAACCCCCCTGTCTTCAGCTTGAAACCCAGTTTTTCCACCCCCCCCTTGGGGAAACCCCGCCCTTCAGCTTGAGGAAACCGTTCAGCAAACTTTGGGGAACCCCGGGGTTCCCTTTCAAAAAATAAAATGGACAAAGTTGGGGTAACCCGGGGTTTTGAAGCTCCCCCTTTTCACCCCCCAAAGTTTCCAACTTTTTGGAACTGTCCCCCCCCCCCTTACATAGGCCCCAGTTTAGCAAAAAAAGGGGTTGTTGGAACCCAGGTCCCATCAACCTAAATGGACAACCGTTCCCCACCCTAAAAAAAGTTTGTTGGAAACTGGGTTTTTCGCGGAATTGGAACAAACCCCGGGCAAAAAATTTTGGGTGGCCCCCGGGCCTTAGCTGAAAGGACCACCGTTCCAAAAAAACCCCTGGGGAAAAGGGCCCTGTTTAAAGAAAAAAAAGACCCCAACCATTCCAAAACTAAAAAATTTAAAACTGCTTATTGTGGCCCAAATTTTTAAAAACCAACCCCAGGGGGAAACTGTCTTCCCCGAGGACACCTTCCATTAAAAGTTGTGTTAAAAAAGCTTCCTCAGCTTGGGGAATTGGGACACCTTTTCCCAAAAGCCTAACGGGTTGTAGGAAGCTTCCTTAAAAGCTTGGTTGAAAAAATTCCCTTTAGAAATTTAGGGGAAACCCCTTCTTAAAACTTAAAAGGAAACCAGGTTTAAAATCCCCAAAAGCAAACAGGGAAAGCGGGTTTTAAACCGGTTTGGGGCCCCAAAATCTGGGGGTTTCCGGGGGCTCAGGGGTTGGGAAGCGTCTTCAGCTTGGGGGGAAAAACCCAGTTTTCCAGCAAACCCAAGGTTTTGGGGTAAGCGGGCCCCTTTCCCAACTTGGGGAAAACACCATTTAAATTTTTAAGCCAAAACTTTTTTGGGAACCCCCTTGTTTTCCCCAGCTTAAAAGGGGGACAACCAGTTTCCAGTTTTAACATTGGGGAAAAGCTGCCTTAAAAAACCTTTAAATAAAAACCCCCCCTATAACAGGTTTCCGGGGCTCACAGTTGGGGAAAGGGGCTGTTTTCCTTGTAGGAAAAACCTTTCCCCCCCCCCATTGTAACCCTTTAAAGGATGGACACCAGACCCAGCTAACGGGTTGGGGAAATTTTCACGTTTGTTTTCAAGTTCAGTTTAATGACATTGGGAAATTCTTCAGAACCTTTGGAAAACCCAACCCAAAACCCGCTAAAAAGTTGTTAAGGGGGTTTCCCACCACCCCTTGAAAAAAAACCCCACTCAATTTCCCCCACTCCCCCCCAAAAATTTTGGAAGGGGGCTTCGGGGTTTGAGGTACAAATCCTCTTTTATTGGTTTGGGGAAAGCGGGTCCTTCACTTAAATGTACACCAGTTCCCTATAACGGGTTTTGGAACGGACTTTAATTGAGACAACCAGGTCCCCCAACGGTTGGGATGTTTAAGGGGGGAAACAGGGGGGGTTTATCCAGTTTAACAGTTGGGGAAAACCCTTCCCTTAAAGCCTTGATGGAAACCCCAGTTACCCAGCTAACAGTTTGTTAACAGCGGGGTCTTCATTTAAAGGGACACCATTTCCCAAACCGTTGGGGTTGGGGCTGTCTTAAAGTTTTAAATGGACACCTTATTCCAGCAAACAGTTGGGGGGGGAATACCTTTGCTTCACCCCAAGGTGGACCACCGGGTTTCCACAAACCCAGATTTTTGGAACTGTCCTTCAGACTTAAAAGGACCACCATTTCCCGCTCCCCAGTTGGTAAGCGGGCCCTTCAACCCCAAATGGACACCTTTTCCAGCTAACAGTTGGGGGGAAGCTGTCCTTTTCAGTTGTTTGCCCCGGGTTCCGGGTTCCCAACAAAGTTGGGAAGCGGTTTTTCCCTTAAAAGGGGAAACCCCAATTCCAACAGTTTGGGAAGGGGTGTCCCGGGGTTTTTTGATGGACACCATTCCAGCTAACGGTTTTTTGGGAAGCTGTTTTCGGGGCTTGATGGAACACCCAATCCCCATTTCCAGCTCACTTTTTGGGGAACCCTTTCCCTTAAAATTGTAAGAATATACACCAGTTCCACTAAAATTTTAAGGGAAACCCGTTTTTCGCTTAAATGGGGGCCCAACCAGTTTCCCCTAAAAAGTTTGTGGAAGCTGTCTTCGGGGCTTTAAAGGACCCCCGGTTTACCCCCTTTTAACGGGGGGGGTGAAGGGCTGTTTCAGCTTGATGGACACCCAGTTCCCGGGCTAACGGGTTTTGGAATTGGGTTAAGCTTTTTTAGTTAAGGGAAAACCCGGGGGGAATTTAGTTTCCCTCGTTTGGAAGGGGCGGGGGGTATCTTCGCTTGTTTTGGCCCCAAACCAGTTCCCAAAAGTTTAAACAGTTTGTTAAAGTTTGGGCAAAAAAATTAGGGGGGAAAACCTTTCCAGGAAACATTTGTTTGGGGGAACTGCCCTTCCATCTTAAATTGGACACCATCCAGGCCCAAACAGTTTTTTGGAAGCTTTTTCATTTTAAAGGGGAAAACCATTTCCAGCTAACATTGTGGAAGCGTTTTCACTTGATGGAAAACCAGTTTTTTTCCCCAGCTAAAAATTTGGGGAAAAGCTGTTTTAAAGCTTGATGGACACCATTTCCAGCTAACATTTTTGTAACTTTTCTTCACTTGAGGACACCAGTTCCGCAAACCCATTTTGGAACTGCCCCTTCATTTTGGGATGGAAAACCATTTTCCAGCTAACATTGGGGAACCCCTTGCCCTTTCAGCTTGTTTGGAAAACCAGTTCCAGCTAACAGTTGGGAAAGCTTTTCCTTCACTTGTTTAAACACCATTTTAAAGCTAACATTTGTGGAAGCTTTTTTCCCACCCTTTGAGGGGACACCATTTTCCAGCTAACATTTGTGGAAGCTTCTTCACCCTTAAAGGCCCACCAGTTCAGTTCCACTAACGGTTTGGAAGCGTCTTCACCTTAAAGGGCCCACCATTTCCACTAACTTTTTTGGGGAAAAGCTTTTCCTTCAGCTTGATGGAAAACCATTTCCCCAGCTAACCATTTTTGGAAGCTGCCCTTCAGCTTAAAAGGACACCATTTCATTTTCCAAACAAACAGTTTTTGGAACCCCTGGCCCTTCAGCTTGATGGCCCACCATTTTCAGTTCCAGCTAACGTTTGGAAGCTGTCTTAAAGTTTGGGTTTGGACACCAGTTCATTCCAGCAAACCAGTTGAGGGAACCCTGTCTTCAGCTTGAGGGAAACCCCATTCATTTCCGGGCTAACAGTTGAGGAAGTTTTGTCTTCAGCTTAAAAGGGACCCCACCCTTTTTCCCCAGCTAACATTTGGGGAAAGCTGTCCTTCACTTGTTTGGGACACCAGCCAGTTCCAGCTAACGTTTTGGAAGCTGTTTTTCACCTTAAAGGGACCCCAGCAGTTTCCAGCTAACATTTTGTGGACGCTTTTCTTCAGCTTGATGGACCCCCAGTTTCCAGTAACATTTTGGGGGAACGGCCCTTCAGCATAAAGGACACCATTTTCCAGCTAAAAAGTTGTGGAAGCTTCCTTTACTTGATGGACCCCTTTTTCCCAAAGAAACATTTTAGGGAAGCGGGTCTTCAGCTTGAGGGAAACCAGTTCCAGCTAAAAATTTTGGGGGAAGCTTCTCAGCTTGTTTGGACACCAGCCATTTTTCCCTCAACGTTGAAAAAGCTGTCTTCAGCTTGATGGACACCATTTAAATTCCAGTTTAACATTAGGACGCTGCCCTCAGCTTGATGGACTCCTTTTTCAGTCCCAGCTAAAAAGTTGGGGGAACCCGTCTTCAGCTTGAGGGACACCAGCTTGATGGACCCAGCTTTGGAGGGACACCATTTTTCCATTTCCTAAAGCCCGCCAAAACATCTTAATTTTCATACTTCTTAAAGAAATTATGAAAATTTTTAACAATTTTTAAATTTGCTGCAAAATATTTTTTTTCCGAAATCTTTACCTGGAAAAAGCCCAGCACTAAATAATTTTTATAAATTTTTTGGTCTTGTTTATTAATACTATTGAATTTTGGGCCCAAAATGAAAGTTTTCGCATATTGTGTCTTTTTTCCAAAATTCAACTATAAAAAATTTTTGGAATTTTTTTTGGTTAATTTTTTTTAACTTGCAGTGATTTAATACGTAATATTTTTTTTTTTCCGGGCTTCTAAATTTAATAAAACAAAAAATTGCATGTAGCATCAACATTTTAATAACATCAGTTAATAACCAGAAAGTACATAACAATTAGTGTTGACATTAAAAAAAACGTTGCATCAGTTTTTAAATTCTGATTGACAAAACATTTACTGGGTTTTTCATAAAATCGTTGTACTCACATCAAATATTGTACATTAAAGTTGGGAAAAATTAAACCCCAAAAAATTAAAAATAAAAGGACACCAAATTTCAACTAATGTGACATTTTAAATTTTTTTAAAACCCTTTCGCTCTCCAGGGTTGATAAAGCCCCCTTAAAGCGAAAAAGTTTTTACAAAAAAAATTTTACTTTTTAATTTTTCCTTGTGGCCCTTTTCCCCCAAAAGAAAATGTACAAACAGCATTAAATTTACATAACAGCAGTTCTGGGACTAACAGCATTTCTGTACATAACCCGCAAATACTTTTACAAACAGCAGTACTGTACCCTAACAGCAATTTCGTACATAAAAAGCAGTACTTTTTCACTGCGAAAAAAAAATTGGGTTTTAAACCCCCTGGGGTGGGCAGAAGTTTACGTCTGGGGGAACTCAGACGTAGTAAACAAACAAACAGTAAATACAATTTTTTGTTAAAAGAATTAACCCAAATTTTGTAAAAAGAAAATAGTAATTTATTGACAAAATTAAAAAGCCTTTACTTTCTGTGTTTTCATATAAAAGAAAAAAAATTTTTTGAATAAATTTAAATGAAAATTAAAATTTCCCTTGCAGTGCTCCTCATTAAATATTTGCTGGGCTCCACTACTAACTACTACCACTACACCACTACAAACCACTACTAACCCCTTTCTAACCCTACTATCAATACAAACCACTACCTTTTCCTTCTTTCCTTTTACTATCTCTTCCATCCTACAACCTCTCTTTTCCCCTCACTGTCTGCGGCCTAAATAATTAACCCACCCCTTCTCAAAAAGGTCCAAATCCCGGGCCGAAAATTTTTTCGTCCCGGGTCCTAGGGGTGGGTTTTTTTGGGCTAATATAATATCCAGAATTAAAAAAAAAATTTTAAAAAAATGGCCAGTATACTGAAAAGGGGTTTTTTTTTTGATGGGAGGTCCCCTAATTTTTTATACACCAGTCACATATACTTTAAGTGAATCATAATTGGGTTTTTATGGCAGGGGCCATAATCAATATACATCAAGTCCCCATTTTACTCAAGGAATCATAATTGGTTAAAGATGGCAGGCCATAAAAACAATTTTACAAACAGTCCCCCATATACTCAAATGAATCATAATTGTTATGATGGGAGGTTTCCAAAAATCTTTTTAACAAATCCCCATTTTACTCAAGTAATCATAATTTTTATGATGGGAGTCCAAAAATCTTAAAACATCAGTCACAATAAAAAGTGAATCATAATTGTTTTTGAATTTGGGAGGGTTTTTAAAATCAATTTTTAACAAACATCACAAAATACCAAGTGAAAACAAAAATTTTTTATGATGGCCCGGTCCATTTAAACATTAAACATAGTCACAAAATACTTCCCGTGAATCCAAATTTTGCTGGACGATTTTATTCCCAAAATGGAATCTTGGTTTTCAGTCTTTTCACAAATATTGGTAATTTTTTGTTTAAAAAATAAATAAAAAAAAAATTTCCCAAATTTTTCGGGGGGCCCACTTTTTAATTATTTAACCCCATAAATTTCAAGGGATACACTCGTTCTGTAAAATTTTTAATGAAACTAAAAGCCACACACACACCAAAACACACACAACACAAAACACACACACACACCCAAACAAACATACAACATCTCACTCCAAACCGCCTGCTACCAACAATTTTTAAAAAATAAAAATCAAAGAGTACACAAAAATTTATAAGCATATTTGGGGACTATTTCCCCACGGGGCTGAAAAAAATTAAACAATATTGTAAAATCAATGTAAACAATTAAAGGAAAAATCTTCATTATAAAATTTTTTAATATTCTTAAAAAAAATAGAAAACTTGGTTTTTTCATATTTTTAGAGTTTAAAGGGTTTAAGGTAAAGACACCCTAAACAATTATTTTTAAAGAAAAAATTAAAATTTTAAATTTTAAAATTTAAAAATTAAAAAGGGTTTAAAAAGTTTCTCAGTTTTTAAAACTTGTCTCGCACTTCTGTAATATAATAAAACCCCAAAACACAAACAAAAATTTTTTGAATTTTGAAAAGGGGGAAAATTTTAGTAATTGGGTGGTTGGGAAATAAAGAAAAAGAATGGTAGTTGTAGTTTTTTTGGGGAGTTTTTTTGGACAGTTAAGGGTTTGGGGCCTAGTTTTTCGCTACCCCCCCCTCCCCCCCCCACTTTGAAGCAGGTTACGATGGGGTGTTCCCCAAACCCGTGGTTGTCCCCTTTTACTTGCGCTCCCATTGAATCGTAATTTTTCGTTTTCCTTTCCCGTCCCCATTTTTTTAGTGTTTGGGGAATTGGTTTTTAGGTAAAAAATTTTAAATCTTGCCCTTTGAGTTTCCCGACTCTACTTTATTCCCCACCCAAACCCTTTTAAAAGGGTGTTTCGCCTACGGTGGGCATTTTTCGATTGGGGATGCAGCTGTTTTTTTTTTTTTCCATTTTCACCTTTATTGTCGGCTTTTCGGGCACCGACTTTAACGGGATAAAAAAAAGGGCAGCGTCTATCTTGCGACCCCATAAAGAGACCGGGCACCTGGAAAACTCTACCTACATGGGCCCCTTTCAACACGTACCAACCACCCCCGTCCCGCTAAAAAAACATTCAAGCACCCTTTTCCCAGCTGTAAAAACACCACGTTCCCTTTTTGGTTTTTTTGAAATTGGGTTTCTTAACTGCTTTAAATGTATTGGGGGTGTTCCGAGGGTCAGCAAACTAAAAAAAATATTTTTTTGAAAAATTTAAAAAAAAAAAAGCATTTGATTTTTAAAAATTTTTCAAAAATTAAAAATTTCGTTTTTCTTTGTTTTAAAATAAAACTTTGGTTTTGGAAATAAAAAAACTTTTTATATCATTGTCAATGAATAAAATATATTTTTTTTTTTTGTGGCATCATATTTTAAGGGAGGTTGTCCCCGTTTGGGGAAGTTGCGTTTGTATAATTTTTTTTGTTTTAACCCCCCCAGCATTTTCCTACCAAGGGAAAATGGGAAAAAAAAAAGAAACACTTTTACCCATCCCCCGCAAACATCAAACCCTCAAAGTCCAAAGCGCGCATACATTACAACTCGTATCCCCTCCCCTCAGAGTGCAAAGGCACGTGGGGGAAAAAGTTCAGGACCCTGCGGGCCCCAGTAACTGCCTGGTTTTTAAAACACTTTCCCCGATCCATGCAGGGCCCGGTCGGGGGACCTTGCCACGGGGATTTTTACCCCCCGGAACACCCATCCATGTAGGTAGACTCCAGGCCCCACCAAACCCCCGAACTCCCAAATCCGACCATCCTCAAACAGATTTTTTTCAGTCCCCTTTAAGAAACCTATTTAACTCTATCCTCTCAAAAGCTCAAAAAACCCCCTAAGTACCTCCTCCAAAACCCCCTTGGGTAATATTTTTTGTAACCAAAAAACCGGGCCCCTTAACCCAAACAAACAAGTCTCCCCATAAAAATTCACACTGCACATTTCCCCAGGGACGACATCCCACGGCTCCCACCATTATCCTTTCTGCAACATTTACAGCCCAACTTTTACCAAACCCCCAAATTTTAAATGTTTATAACCACTATACTTTGATACCTTTTTTATTTTTTTCCTCCATGTAAAACATTCCCTTGTCGCCAACTTTTTCTCCTTCTCATTTCTAAGGTTCAACCCTTTTCTTTCATGGGCCCTTCTGGCGACAAGTCCACGCCAAATATATGAAAAACATTTACTTTCCATCTCCCCACTAATATCCAGCTTTCATTTCCTTATTTTGCTGTTTTCTTTCATTTTTTTTGCTCTTTAAATTTTACGAAAAACCCCCAACCAAAACGATTTTTCTCCACTTTTCCCACTCCACCACGAAACCAAAAAAAAAAACGTGGTTATAATTTTAATCTTCCCTTCCCCGCCGCACTCAAAAATCTGCAAGCAATTTATTCCTGGGGGAAGAATGCTCCCATAAAAAGAACAAGTTTTTTTCAAAAATCCCCTAACCCGTCAATTTTATCAGAGACTTCAGACAAAGGGCATTAAACATCTTTTTAACACACCCAAAAGAAGCACTGGGCCCAAAAGAAACATAGTCCCCCCACCAAAATCCAAATTTCCAAACACGTTTCGCAAAAACCCTTTTCCCCAAAACCTCATTCCAAGAATCTACCTCCACAACCCACGACCATCAAAGGGCATTCCAAAATAGACAGGACAAGCTTCCCACCTTTTCAGGGGGTTTCATAATCCCTTTTTAATGGCGCAGCAAAATTTTATGTGGGCGAAACAACAAGGGGGACCCGAAAAAACGTATTTTAAACCCCAAAACGCAAGCAGGGGCTGACATACAAGGAAAGCCTGTGGAAAAACACGGTAATTCACCAACCATTTTTAAAAAACTTTCAGAAACTCAAGACTTTTCGCCAGAAAACAACACTCAATACCGAAAAATCCTGGAATCATCACTCATCTCTTTTAAACCAAAAACTTTAACCAGGACAACGGCTTCTATTTAAAATGCGAAAAACCCCTTTCGAAGAAACTTTTTCCCTCGCTATCCCCCCCTAAGAGCATAGGGGAAAGGTGGAACAATGCAGAAGGTCTGCTCACAAACTTTAAACCCTCTCCCTTCCAAGCTAACCCCAAATTTTAGAATCTATAAAAACCCCCCCGGTTTTGGGTCATCAGATGAGCATTCTCCCCCGAAACCCCAGCATTTTGAACCTACAAAAAAATTAAATTGCGTAAACCCTTTCCCCCCAGGTAGAAATTTGTGACTTGAAAAAAGCCCACTGGTGTGGGGGAAAAGTTGTCCCAAGAAAGGTTCAAAATAAATAAGCATGTATGTTTATTTTTTTCCAGTTTCGAAGGGGGAAAACCCGAAATTAGCCACAAAATTAACCCTTTGGGGTTTTAATTTCTCTGGTTATCTTTTTTCCTATTACTGTTCCTCCCCTTTAAATGGTTTTATGTTGAAAAACCTAACTTTTTGAAGTCTTCCCTTTAAAGTTTTTCCCTTTTTTCCCAAAAACTTTAAAAGGGCAAACTGTCCGGGGAGGGCACCCCATAAAATTTACAGTCACATGTATATCACTGGGCCCCCCAAAATAATTTTTTGTATGTAAATTTACTGATACCAAGCGAGGGGGAGGCCCGATTTTTTTATTATTGCCCGTTAAAATTTTATTTACGCCCTTGGGAACATCAATGCTTGTGGAAATTTTTTTTTAATGATATAAAATTCATCCTTCGGGTATGGGCTCTGTGTGCCCAGCTTGGGGGCACTTTTTTTCTCTCTTTTCCCCTCTCTCCCTCTCCCTCACTCACAACTCACTCTCTCTCTCTCTCCTCCCTCCCTCCTCACTCCCCGTGAAGACGGCCTTTTTTGGGAAAGTACTTGGGTTTGGGCATCCTCCTCCTTTTTCTGGGAATTTGCAAGCTCCTGATATGTTTTTTATTGAAAAATTTGAAGGCCCAAAACTCATTCTACTCTCCCAAGGGGGGAGTAAATATATATAAATATAATATATATATAAAAATATATAAAATATATATAAATATATATATTATATATATATAAAATTATATTTTAATATATAATATAAAAAAAAAACACGGGGACCAAAGAAACAAAAGCGATTAAAAACATGGTCCAACAAATCGGTGGGGTTCACAAGGTCACATGTACTCAATTTTCCTCTCTCGTTAAAATTTGGTTTAAAACAGGTTTAAAATTTTGGAAAAAAGAAGGCCCCCATAAATACTCAGTCAGGGTAGGGGAGGAGTCGAACCCCTATCTTTAACCCCGGGTTTGTGCATGCAATCACCCACCGGGGGGGGATGCTGCCAGATTAAAAGTAACCAAAAGTTCTGTCCCTTTGGGAAAAAAACAAAAATGAACTTCCCTTTTGAAACATGAAAAAGGGAAAACAGTATACAACTCAAAATTTTGGGGAAAAAAACTTCGATAAAATTTTTTAGTAAAGTCTTTGTACAAAAACCCTTTAACCAAAAATGCTACAAAAAATTTCCCTGATTGCCATTGCCAGGTGGTCTCAGATAGACGGGGGGACGGGTTTGACCCGTTTTTCCCCACCAAAACACCATGCTAAGCCATTTGATGTATGGTTATATAAACACGTTTAAACTTTTATTGCACCATACATTGACAAGATTTCCTGATTACGTAGGTCGCGGGGTTTAAATTTTCATTAGAAGTGAAAATCTAGATTTTAGAAATATTTTTTGAAAAGGTATACAAGAAGACATAAATTTGCTAATAAAGGTACGAAAAAAGTAATAATATAAAGGATACGTCCCCAGTTTCCTTTAGAACATTCCGGGAAAAAGGACTTTTTAAAAAGGGGAAAAAAAGCACATTTTTTTCCTTTTTTTTTAAAAAATTAAAAAAGGTTACACAGAAAAAAAGCAATCCCCTATATATAATTAACCCCGAAAACGTATTTCTCAAATCCCCCAGGACCTTTTCTAAATTTGGGTTTAAAAAAACCAAAGGTTTTGACTTTCCCTACCGTTAATTTCATATTACTTTCCCCGAAAACCCTTTTGCCCATATGGGGGGGGATGCGGGGAGTGGGTTGGGGTGTGACGCAGACCACGATCCACATCTAAGAAAAGTCAAAGGAGGCACAGGCCCACTCGTTTCTATTCTGAGGAAACACTTTCCCCTCACGGCCCTTTAGTTGCAAACCTTCAAAATTTTCAAACTCCTGATGACGCACTGAAAGTGCAAAATACTTTTAAACTAAAGTTTTTCCCCCCACCTGTGCTTCCCTTTTCTTGCATAGGGAAAGGGTTTTGCCTGTCTGCGATTGTTTATATAAATTTCCGGGTAAAGTGTGGGGGAGTCACGAAAAACGCTTGGGAATTTTACTATCCCTTTTACAGTGGTTTTTTTTGGGATGAATGAAAATGTTTCATATTTCTTGCCGAATAGGGAGAAATTTTTCGGGCTTGGCTTAAATGCAACGTTCATCTTGGCCCTATAGGCAAGGGGAAAATTTGTGTACCCGGGGTTTACCCGGAGAGAGTTTCGGGGGCCCAACCCCCCCCCGGCGCCCGGGCTGTGAAACCCCCGGGCCACCTGGTGGATCAGCGCCCGATCAACCCGGGGGGTTGCTGCTTTGGGTGCCGCAAACCAACGTACGAGCCACACCCGGCTGATCAAAAAGGAAATACTTTTGGTGCTTTGGGCCAGTCCACTTTAAAACTGGGCCCGGGGTCTGTTGGTAAACCCCCTTATGTGTATGGGAGGCAGTTTTAAGATACTTGGTGCCACTGAAACTTATTTATTGAAAATATCTTTAAACGTGCTAGTTCAAAACTGACTTTTATTGGGGGATGTGCATCGTCTGCCAATCTATTTGCTATTCGTATGAGTGATTTTTCGTGTGCAAGTTCGGTACTATCCTCTAGATTTTCCAGTGTATATAATCATGTATTTTCTCCCTACCTGCGTCCAGGGAATACAGTATAGAAAAACCTCAAACGCTCCCAGTAATTGAGGTGTTTTATCTCGGTATGCGTGCCGTGAAAGTCTTGTACATTTCTAGGTCGGCAATTTCACCTGCCTTGAAAGGTGCTGTTAGAGTGCAGCAATTTCCAGCCTAGATAGAACAAGTGACCTGAAGAGTGTCATCATGGGCTTGGCCTCCCTATTTTGAAGGTTCTCATTATCCATCCTGTCATTTTCTAGCAGATGCGATTGATACAATGTTATGGCCTTGAAGGTGAGATCCTCCGACATAATCACTCCCAGGTCTTTGACGTTGGTGTTTCGCTCTATTTTGTGGCCAGAAATTTGTTTTGTACTCTGATGAAGATTTAATTTCTCATGTTTACCATATCTGAGTAATTGAAATTTCTCATCGTTGAACTTCATATTGTTTCTGCAGCCCACTGAAAGATTTGGTTGATGTCCGCCTGGAGCCTTGCAGTGTCTGCAATGGAATCATTCGAATCTAACGAAAAAAATATATTTCACTGTGTTTGTTTAGTATTAAATTTATTGTAAAAAAATCTAAAATATATTTAGTTGGATTAGGCTAAAATGAGTTGTTCTTGTTATAATCCCCTCAGGAAGGTTCCTTGATGTTGGTGAGGGGCTCTTGATTTAGGGAATTGGATCTTTGTTCCAGTTCCCCGAATTAAGCCTGAATGCTTCCACATCCCCCCCCCCGGGCGCTGTATAATCCTATGGGTTTAGCGCTTCCCCCTTGATTATAATAATAATAATAAT
>NC_069431.1:38576501-38645741 GCF_026875155.1 Cherax quadricarinatus
ATCCCATCTACCTTTTACTCTCGTGTAGCACAACTGAAAGAATTGATATATTGGGGCCCCTCTATAAACAGTACATCTTGAGTTACTCACATTTTTTATCTCCAAATACATAATCCAACAAACTCGTCATTTCCCCTACATCATACTTTTTACTTATTATCCTCTTTTTTTAAATTTAGTATTACCTTAAAACTAAAACCCCTTTTTAAAAGTTCAATCAAGGGCCCCCATTATCATTTACACCGGGTACCCAAATTACCACCCCCACCCTTCTAAAAGTTTCTCCTACTTCAGTTCAGGCCCCCTCCACAATTACTCTCTCATTGGGTTCAAAGGTCCTATACATTCATTAACATCTCAAAAAATTCTCTCTTCCCCTCTGCATTCCTCTCTTCTCCAGGTGCATACACGCTTAATGACCCACTTCTCGCATCCACCTTTATTTTAATCCCATAATTTTAAATTTAAAAATTCAATTTCTTTTTCTCCTTCCATAACAAATCATTCAACTTACTGCCCCCCCTTCCTTTGCTCTAACTCTCTCAGATACCCAGTTTTAAATTTCCCATTTTTTTCCCCCCCATAAAACCCCCCTCCCCCCCTTCATTTTTGTTTCGCTTAGGGCCAGGCATCCAATTTTTTTTCCATAACTCAGCAATCATCTGTTTCTTTCATCCGCACTAATCCACGCACATTCAAGACCCCCATTTTATAAAGTTTTTCTTTTTCTTTTTTGAAAAATTTACAGGAAAGGGGGTTCAGCCCATTGCTCCCGGCTTTTAGTCCCCTCTACGACACAGGCTTACGGGGGAAAAAGTTCTTTTCCCCCCCCCCCCCTTTGGGACAATAAAGAAAAAAGAAGAAAGGAAGCTTTTTAAAAAAAGGGGGAAAAAATCTAGGTATTGTTATATATATCATGTGGTGCTGGAGGGACAAAGGTAAAGGAGTACAAGATTCCCTGTTATCTCCCGTGTTTATGGACCCAACCCTCCATCATGCAAAACAGTTACAGGTTTCGTTCACAGTATCTGGCGGCGGTAGTACTTCCGGAGGGTTGTGTTACCAAAACCTATACCTAAAATAATATAATATTTTTTTATAATATATTATATAATTAAATATAATATATTTTATTTTAAAATATATATATATAAAATTTCGGCCGAATGGCAAAAACTTGCGATTTTGGGCTTAAAAAGAAACGCATCTTGCCTTGGGAAAAAGTGAAAATTTGTGTATGCAAAACTTCCCCAAAAATCTTTCTAAACTAACAAAAAAAAATTATTTGTTTGGGTTTTTGTTTGTTTTTAAATTTTCTTAAACGTTTTAAAAATATTTTTTTGGGGTTTTGGTTTAAATAAATTGCTCTTGTTAAAAAAGGTTAGATAAGTTTTCAAGATTCTTTTTTTGAAAAATTTAAAAAATTTTTTTTTTAAACATAAGGGGAAAAAAAAATTTTTTTAAAAGTATAAGAAAAAAATTTTGAAAGGGCTTAATTTTAAAAGTTCTTGCTTTTTGACCGTTTTACTTTTCGGAAACGAAAAAATATAAAAGTTATTATATAATATATAAATTTATATATATATTATATATATTTTTAAATTATATATTGTAATATATTATATATTATATTTATATTTATTTACATATATATTTTTAAAAAATTTTTATATTTAATAATTTATATATATTAATATTATATTTATATATATAATTATTTATTTTATATATACTTTGTCTCTACGCCCACAGAACTCGAACCCTAATTTGTATAGTGTTCACCTTTCCACGCCCTAGACCCAAAAAAAAAGTATGGGCGTTTTAGCCGAACTAAGCGATGTTCCCCCCATACCCCCGGCACCAAGCTCTTTTTTTAAAGTTTTTTCATCGTCCTGCCACTGCATGTGGCGGGTTTTCTATGAAATAACATTAAAACGGTTTGGGTGCCCGGGGGTATGGGGTAACAACGCTTAGCTTCGGCTAAGCGCCCATATTTATCTCGGGGGGCTCTGTCAGATTTTGCGGTCAGTCCTGCTGTGGAAGAGCGTGTTTATATATTTATTTTTTAATATATAAAATTTTATTATTTTTATATAAATAATATTATATATAATTAATATATTTTATTTATTTTATTATCACTTTGGGCCCGATTCCCCCAAAGGCGGGTGGCCCGAAAAAGAAAACTTTCATCAATTTACTCTATACTGACTTGCCGAAGGGTGCTTTACACACTTTTCATAAAACTGCAACATTAGTACCCCTCCTTCGAGTGCGGGCACTGTACTTCCCACTCCAGGATTTAAAGCCCGGCCTGCCGGTTTCCCTAAATCCCTTTCATAAATGTGAAAAAGGGTTTAAAAAACCCGACAATTTAAAGATTGGACATTTAGCGCATTTGGGAATCTTTATTCGGGAAACTTTTTCCCCACAGGGGGCTTCATCAGCCCCATAAAAAGGGGGGAAGGCGAAGGAGGGGAGGAAGAGGTAATCGTCCCTAAACCTGGAGTCGTGTTTTCAGTCCATCAATCTTGTACATTTACAAGATTGATGGATGAACACATCGATCCAGTTGAGGGACTGATTACCTCTTTTTCCTCCTCTCCTTAGCCTTCCTTTTTGATTGGACTGATGAACCCACTGTGTGGCAAAAAGTTTCCTGAATAAAACCCCATATGCTGCTAAGTGTCTAAATTTTTAACCTTCATAAATTTTACCTTGTTCATCCCCAAACAGCACGTAAAGTACAAAAACTTTTTTGCTTCCATTCACCCTATCAAACACGCTTAGCATGCTTGCTGGAAGTCCAAGCCCCTCGCACACAAAACCTTCTTTACCCCCTTTTCCCCAACCTTTCCTAGGCCGACCCCTCCCCCGCCTTCCCTCATTACAGATTTATACATATCGAAGTCATTCTGTTTTTTCCTTTCTCTTTTCAGTCTGAACCATTCAAAAAACCTTTCCATCCCTTGGGTAAAATTTTTGGGTAAACCTACACCTTCTCCAATTTTCAAAATACGAATTGCTGCACTTTTCCCCCACACATTCCCCTCGAATGACATCTCCCTGCCCCCGCCTTCTCTTGCTCAACATTCATCCAATGCTTCCCCCCATATAGGGTGTGGTATAACTATACTCTCTCATTCCCACTTTTTGCTTGAAAAGGACAAAGTTTTTGCTCCCAGACTCTTAATGCACCCCCCTCACCTTTTTTCCTTCATAAATTCCCATGTTTCACCTATTTTCTAGCCCATCGCCGACAAGTAAACCCCAAAATATTGAAAATTACCCCTTCTGCTCTCTCCCCCCAATCTGATACCCAATTTTTCGTCACCAAATCTTTTTGTTATCTATCACCTTCTTTTTTCCTATATTACTTTTAATTTCCTTCTTTTTACATTCCCTTCCAAATTCTCTCCAAACCCTCTGCTTTTCTTTCAGAATTCCCAAAAAGCACAGTGTCATCAGCAAAGAGCAATTGTGATAACTCCCACTTTATTTTTCAACCGCATGGGACTAAACACACCTTTGTCAAAGCCCACTTTTAGGGAAATAATCTCCCTCTCTCCTACATACTCTAACCTGGCTTCCTATCCTCGTAAAAAGTTTCACTGTTTCAGGAACCACCTCCAAACCTACACCTGCAAATTTTGTCACTTCCCCCCTATCCACCCTGTCATAAGCTTCCCCCAAAATTTTAAAAATGCCAAAAAAAACCTCTTTCCCTTATCAAAATACTGTTCACCTATATGTTTCACTGTAAACACTTGGTCCACACCCCTTTCCCCTTCCCTAAACCCCTCCTTGTTCACTGCTATCCTACTTTTCGTCTTATTTAATTCTTTCAATAATAACTTACCTACCTTTCCCGGATCTCAAAAGACTTATCCCCCTATAATTTTTCACTTCTTTTTCCCCTTTCCTTTACACAAGGAAGCTGCATGCTCTCTGCCTCTCCTCTTTATTAAAAAGTAGCACCAAACCCTCCAAACCAAAATCCCCACCGTTTTCAAATTTCATCTTTTTCCCATCAATCCCAGGCCTTAACTCTTTCATTCTTCCCCCTGCCCAGGAAATTTTCCCCCACACCAAAATGGTCTTCCCCACTACAAAAGATGTTATTCCCCCTTTCCCCATACGCGAAATCACAGCTTCCCCATCTTTTCAACATTTAACAATTTCCCCAAAATATCCCCCACTTCTCTACCTTAACTCTTCATTTTAAAAACTCTCCTATCTTTTTTTAAATGCAAATCCATTTTTTTCCCCGACTTCCTTCTTTTAATTCCCCAAAACTTTTTTTATTTTCAACAAAAAATTTTTTGATAACATCTCCCCACTCTCTATTTGCTTTTTTTACATTCTTAACCTTTTTAAAACCCTCTTTTTGTCTCCCCTTACTCCTCCCCCTTGCTCACTTTACTTTTTAAAAGTCTCCAATGCTAACTTTTTTCCTTTCACCACCCCCTCTTTTCTTCTTTTTTTCCAAAAAAGGTATTTTTTTACATGTTGGTACAAAAGGTTTTTGAGATACATTCTTTAAAAAATGGCATATCGTACAGAGATGTGAGGGGTACATGTTAGTACTATTGTTTCATGTATGCCCTGGGGGTCCCTTTACCCTTTTGGTTTTTGCCCAGCTCTTAAGGAACTTTTTGCATCTTTCCCCCTGAGCCAAGGGTCCTGAGCCTATGGGAACAAAAATTAAGAAGGGCAAGTTCTCCATATTTTTTTAGACTTTTGGGACTCCCTGAAGCGGGGGTGCCCCCCCCTTCCCCCCTGGTGTATTGGAGAAGGTTATAGCAAAGGGAGATGCACAAGTGAGTCCCACTCCACCCGCTTACTTCTTTCCAGGGTTGAAGTGTGATACCTCTGGGCGCTTTGGCGCCTAGATCTGCATAGTTGGGGTGGCTCCCTTATTGCGGGCATCCCCCCCCCGTTGTGGGTCCTCTTGATAATGTTTTTTAAACCCCATGTATTGCAATTTTCCCTCAGTTTACGGCCACAAAACCATGGTCCCGAATCGGTCTGTGCTTCAATGCCGCAAAAAACACCTGTATTTGGGGAGTAGGGGCGGCAAGTCGAAAGGGACCCAATGCGGATGGTTTTTGGGTCGGCCGTGTGCCAAAGGGTGGGTTGGGGAAAAGCCAACAGAAAGTCCCCGCTGAGGATTTTCCCCGCCAGGAGGCGGGGGTCTTCCTTCCCGCACACGGCATTGTTGAGGCTATTTTCTCCACTTCGGCTATCCCAGTGAGACTGTTTATAGTTTTGGGAGGAGCAAGCCCGTTAGATTTTTCCCCGTCAATGTCCGTCCCTGAACTTTTGGTCCTGGGCTCCAATCTTTTTCCCCAACATTTTGGGAGAATTGTGCTTCAAGCCCTCTGGAAGCAATACTGAGGGCGAAAAAACAGGTAGGCAATTTGATGATTGCGGACACCAATGTCTCCCGTCTGATGAAAAGTAGCGCGTTCACTGCCCCTTTTGAAAAAGTTAAGTCTTTTTGTAAAAATCTGCCCCGGATATGCTATTGGTGCGTAATATAATTATATTATATATATATTTATATTTTAAATTTTTAATTTTATTATATATTATTATCACACTGGGCCCATTCCCCCTAAGGCGGGTGGCCAGAAAAAAGAAAAACTTTCACCCTCTTCACTCCATCATGTTTTAGAAGGGGTACTTTCACTACAGTTTTTTAAAAATGGTGTTAATGTTTTTTTAAATGGGTTAATGTTGCATTTAAAAAGTTGTGTAAAGCACCCTTTTGGCAAGGCAGTGATGGAGTGAATAGGTGAAAATTTTTTTTTTGGGCCACCCCGCCTTGGTGGGAAAGGGCCGTGTGATAATAAAAAAAAAATAATAAATTACCACCCCTCCTTTAGGTGCGGGACGTATTTCCCCTCCCGGGGCCAAAATCCGCCTGCCGTTTCCCTGAAACCCCTTTTTAAAAAGTTATTTGCTCACATTCCAATAGCACGTCAAGATTAAAAAACCCTTTGTCTCCCTTTTTCCCATCAAACCGCTCACGCTGCCTGCGGGGAAATCCAAGCCCCTCGCCACAAAATCTCCTTACCCCCCCCCCTCCCAAACCCTTTTCCCAGGGCCGACCCCTACCCCCCTTCCTTCCACTACAGCTGATACCCTTTAATACACTTTTTGTCCATTCTCTCAATGCCCCGAACCCCCTCAAAACCCTTCCCCACCCCCTGGACAAACAGTTTTGGTAATCCCCCCACCTTCTCCTAATTCCCAACTACGAATTTCTCATTAAAAATTTACACCACATTTCCCTCAGCAGACATTCCACGCCTCGAGCCTTTCCTTGCTGCAACATTCATCACCCCTGCTTTCCCCCCATAAAGAGCGTTGGTAAACTTCCTCTCTACATTCCCCTCTTTTCCTCAAGGACAAAGTTTTTGTTCCCAGACTCCTAAGTGCCCCCACCCTTTTCCCCCCCCTCAATTTTTGATTACCTCATCTTATAGACCCACCGTTGACCTCCATCCAAATATCGAATACATTCACCTCCTCCATACCTCTTCCCCCCAATCGGGCCAATCTTTCATCCCTAATCTTTTTGTTACCCCCATAACCTTACCTTTCCTATATTCACCTACCATACACTTTACCAGGTATCCACAGACTTACCCCCCACAATTTTTTTCATTCTTTTGTTCCCTTTGCCTTTTTACAAAGGAGCTATGCATGCTCTCTGCCAGGTACCTTACCCTCTTCCATACATTTATTAAAAATTGCACCAACCCCTCAAAACTATACCCCCCCCTTTTAAAAATTTCTATTTTATCCCCTAATCCCAGCTACCTTCCCCTTTCATTTTACCTACTGCCTCACGAACTTCCCCCCCCACTCACAAATGGGTCTTCCTCACTCCTACAAGATGTTATTCCTCCCTTTTATCACGAAATCACGCTTCCTTTTTCATAACATTTACAAATTTCCCAAAATATTCCCTCCGTCTTCCCAATACTCTAACTCTCCTTTAATAACTCTCCTCTCTATTTTTAACTGAAAATCCATTGTTTTTTATAGGCTTCCTTAATTGTTAATTTTATCCAAAATTTTTCTTATTTTCAACAAAAATTTTTTGATAACTCTCACTACCTCTATTTGCTCTCTTTTTTTCATTGCTTCACCACCTCTTAACCTTCCCCCTTTTTTTTCCCAATCTCTTTCCCCCCTTCTCACTTTACTTTGTAAAAACTTTCATATGCTAAATTTTTCTCCCTTACTACTCTTTTACTCATATTTTTATTGTTTATTTGTATAATATTTTTATATATATATATATATTATATATATTAAATATATATTATATATTATATATATATTATATATTAATATAATATTTAATTTTCGTGGGCAAAAATCACGCACCCGCAGAGCTACACGTTTTTTCTGGAGCAAAGGACCGGTTAAAAAAACCTGCTCTGTGGGTGTGTATTTTTGTGGATTTTTTGGTGCTGGGGTTGAGCATCTGTGTTTCGCTCCCAATGAGGCAGGGCCAAAACAACATGGATGACGCAGTCTTCACCTTTGATGGACACCAGTTTCCAGCTATACAGTTGAGGACGTTGTCTTCAGCTTGCAGGGACACCAGTTCTCAGCAAACAGTTGTGGAAGGCTGTCATCAGTAGCTTGGCCCCAGTACCAGCTATAACCGTTGTGGAAGCTGTCTTCAGCTTGATGGATACCAGTTCCAGCTAACAGTTGTGGAAGCTGTCTTCAGCTTGATGGACACCAGTTCCAGCTAACAGTTGAGGAAGCTGTCTTCAGCTTGATGGACACCAGTTCCAGCTAACAGTTGAGGAAGCTGTCTTCAGCTTGATGGACACAGATCCCGTCACAGTTGGGACGCTGTCTTCAGCTTGATGGGCACCCGTTCACTAACAGTTGTGGAAAGCTGCTCTTCAGTTAGATGGACACCCACGTTCCAGCTAAACAGTTGAGGAGGAGCTGTTCTTCAGCTTGATGGACACCCGTTCTCGCTTACAGTTGAGGGAAGCTGATCATTCAGCTTGATGGACCCCAGTTCCAGCTAAACAGTTGTGGTAGCTGTCTTCAGCTTGATGGACACCAGTTCCAGCTAACAGTTGAGGACGCTGTCTTCAGCTTGATGGACACCAGTTCCAGCTAACAGTTGAGGACGCTGTCTTTCAGCTTGTTGGACCCCCCCGTTCCAGGCTACACGATTGTGGAAGCGTCTTCAGCTTGATGGACACCCGTTCAGCTAACAGTTTGAGGGACGCTGTTTCAGCTGATGGACACCAGTTCAGCTAACAGTGAGGAAGCTTTATTCAGGCATGATGGACACCAGTTCCAGCTAACAGTTGTGGAAAGCGTTTCAGCTTGATGGACACAGTTAGCTCACAGTTTTGGCAGCTGTCTTCAGGCTTGATGGACACTAATTCATTTCCAGCTCACAGTTGAGGAAGCTGTCTTCCGCTTGATGGACACAGCTTGATGGACACCAGTGTCCAGCTCTCAGCGCCAACAACATCTTATTTTATTCCTTCGTCAAGTATTATGTAATTTACACAATTTTATGAATGCTGCACCATATTATTTTTCGTATTCTTTACCCTGGAGAAAATCATCACTATACTCATATGAATTTTGCTCTTGTTATTAATATATTGAAGACTTTGATCCAAATGAAAGTTTATTTGCATATTGGGGTTTATTTCATTACTAACTATATTATTTGGAGAGTTTGTAATTTTTTTTAATTGCAGTGAATTTAATACGTAATTTATTTTTTTGTCTGCTTGTGATTTAGACTTAAAATCAGAATAATGTTATGTAGCATTCGCATGTTAATAACATCAGTTATAACATCGATAGTAACATACATGTAGTGTTGTACATTAAAAAAACGTTGCATCAGTTTGAAATTCTGAGTAGACACTCCACAATACGAGTTTATCATAATATCGTTGTATCAAGCATCAGTATTGTACATAATAAGTTGGTAGAATTACCAAAAATATGTTATAGTAAAAGGCCACAAGTGCAACTAATGTGGACATTTTTATTGTGGCAACGTTTCGCTCTCCAGGCTCTTGATAAAGCTTCTGGAGAGCGCAACCGTTCCATTGTGACAATTAATAATGTCATTTGTTGCACTTGTGTCCTTTTACTTTACAGTAGTGTACATAACGCAGTATTGTTACAGTGCGACAAAAGCTTCTCTATAACCCTCTGTGCTGGGCAAGAAGTGTCGTCTAGGCCATCCTGAGTAGTAAACCCACGAGTCAAGACAATGTTCGTGAAGAATTAACCCTGTTCGTCAACGACGATAGTGATTGCTTGAACAATTATGATTTGCCTTTACTTTCTGTGTTTACATATAAAGAAGATGTATGAATAAATAATGAATTAAATTACATTGCAGGCTCTTTAGATATTTGGCTGATCACTACTACTACTACCACTACTACCACTACTACCTTAATACATACTATCACTACATAACACTAACCTTTTATTCTTCCTTTCTACTATCTTCTTCCTTTCCTACAACTCTCTTGTCCCGTCACTGTTGCTGCTATAACTATACTACCTCCTTCTCTTAAAATGGTCAAGTCGGACCGAACGTTGACGTCAGCTCTATGTGTGGTTTATTTGTCTGATATATTTCAGAATTAAAAATATTTTTTAAAAGGTGACTTGAGTATACTGAAAGGGAATTGTTATGATGGCAGGTCCATTCATCATTATACATCAGGTTCAATATTACTCAAGTGACTCATAATTGTTATGATGGAGGTCCATAATATTAACATCAGTACATATACTCAAGTGATCATAATTGTTATGAGTTGGCGGAGTCCAACTCATTATAATCAGATCACAAGTTTATCTCACGTGCATCATAAACTTTGTGACGAGGTTGAGTCAAAGTGTGAATCTTGATTTACATGTCTTACACAATATTGGTAATTTGTATGAGAAATATACATTAAAAAAATATTTCCAGGAATTACTCGAGCGCTTACCTTTTGATATTATTTAACACATAAATTACAGATAACACTCGTTCTGTTACCATATAATGAAACTAACGGCCAACTACACACACACACACACACACACACACACACCACAACACACACACACTCACACACACACATACACACACCCACACACACCCACACACACAACACACACACACAAACATGACAATCTCCTCTCAAAACCGCATGCTACCAAACAAATTACTTACACATTAAAGAGTCACATACTTATAAGCATTTTGCACTATTTATTTCCCTCCCGGACTGATTAAATTAAACAACTATTGTTATAATCAATGTAAGACAATTAAAGAAAAATGCTTCATTATATAATTTTAATATTCTTAAGAAAATAGAATGCTGGTTTACAGTATTTTGAGAGTTAAGGTTAAGGTAAAGACACTCCTATCAATTATTTAATGAAACATTAAATTTAATTAGAATTAATTATTAAACCGTTGAATCAGTCTACTCCGTTTTCAAATATTGTCTCGCACATTCTGTAGATCCTAAACACGACACAAATACACAAAAATTCTTGAATGTGAGGGAAAAGTTCAGTAGATAGGAGTGGTGGAAGTATGAATGAATGGTAGTTGTAGTTTGTTGGGCAGTTTGGAGTACAGTTAAGGTGGTGCTGGTCTCGCTACCCCTTCCCCCACTTCGGTGACAGGTTGACGAGTGTGTGTCAACCTGTGCGATTTGTCACTCTTGACTCTTGCGGCTCCATTCGAATCTGTAATTATTGTTCAGTCCTGTCTCAGTTATTAAGTGTTTGGGAGATTTGGTTCAGTAAAAGTTTAACTCTTGCTAGAGTTTCAGACAACTTTATTCCTGCCTTGTTGTTGCTGACATTGACGCAGAAATACTCCACACCAAACACTTAACGGCTGTACGCCTCTCGTGTTTCATTAATCGAAGTGGTAGCATGATGTTTCCTTTTTTCCATTTTCAGTTGATGTCGGCTTGCGTACATCCGACTCATGGGGATCAAGAAAAGGGCAGCGTCTATCTTTGCGACGATAACGAGACGTCACTGGACCCGTTCTACCTACATACACGGGGCCCTCTTCAATCAGTAGTCCAACCACCAGTCAGTAATACAACAAAAACATGCTTTTGTCTCCAGCTGTAACTACCAGCGTTCTTTGTGGTTCTTGATGGCTACTTAACTTGTTCAAGTTATTGTGGTGATCGCGGATATCATCTAAAAAAAAATATTTTGTGAAGAATTAAAAATCTAAAGCATTTGATTTATAGAAATTTAGCACAAATTAAAAACTTCGTTAATTTGTTTTAAGTAGGTTTGGATTTGGAAATAAAGCTTTTCTATCTCCTTGTCAATGAATTAAAAATATATTTTTTCTTGGTGCAGCTTACATTTTAAGGGCAGTTTGGCCTGATGGGCAAGTTAGGTAGGTATATTTATTTGTTTTAACCACCAGCAGTTATCTACCAAGGCACAAAACATGGCGGACAAAAAAGAAGAAACACTAATCACCATCCCTCGACATCACCCGTCCATGTCAAGCGCGCATCATTACAGATCGTTCTCCCTACATCAGAGTGCAGGCACGTAGCGAACGTGCAGGGACGTGCGGCCAGCTTGTACCTGCCTGGGTGATCACTCATGCGCCACTGACGAAGCTGGTCGTGGACCGGGGGCCACGGAGATTTGATCCCCGAAACATCAGTAGGTAGTACCTCCAGGTCCACTCCATCCTGAATAAGTCCGATCAACTTCTAACAGATAATATACAGTCTTCACGTTATCCTATTTAGACCTTATCTCTCTAAATGCTCAACCACCTAAGTACTCCTTCCACCTTGGTTAATATTTTTAGTAACCAACACGCCTCTTAATCTCCAAACTATCCAAGTGTTCTCCATTATATTCAACTGCACATGCCCTCAGGCACGACATCTCCTGCTCACACCATTATACCTTTGCTGCACATTTACTGCCAACTCACACAATGTAAGGGTTGTACCACTTATTTGATAAATTTCATTTTTGCTCTCCATGTATAACATTCTTTTGTCGCCACCTTTTTCTCTTTTATCATTTCTAATGGTTCATCTGTCTGTTTGGACCCTTTCTGGCGACAAGTCCCGTGGCTAGAGATGTGTAACATTCCTTCTTCCCATGCTCCCTATGTCTGATATGACAGCTATCATTTATTATTTTACCGAATTTGTGTTACTATCATTGTTTTGACTCTATAAAAGTCTATCGAGAAACCCACCAACCAAATACGATCTTCTCCAACTTCTACTCTCACCACGACACCAAAACTAAAACGTGGTGTAATTATAGGCTTCTTCCTGCGCGACTCAGGAATCGCAGCAAATGAGTTACTGGAGGAAGAATTGGCTTATATAATCTGAACAAGTATTTTCTAAACTCAAATCCTGTACTTCTCAGAGATGCACCGGGAGCATTAAACACTTCAACACACCAAGAGAAGCACTGCCTCGAGAATAGATACATGGTCTGTCCACCAACTCCATTGCCAAAACAGTTTCCAACATCTTTTCAATACCTATTCCAAGTATCTACCTCGCCACAACTAGACCCACAAGGACATTACCAGTAATAGACAAGGACAAGCTTCCATCCTTGCAGGGGTATACATAATCCCTTGGATAATGGATGCAGCAAATTATATGTGGGCGAAACATCAAGAGACTCGAGACACGATATTTCAGAACACCAATACGCAAGCAGGTCTAGCCGATACAAGATTGCCTGTAGTACCACACGGTCATTACAATCATTTACTAAACTACAGATACTCCAAGGATCTTATCGCCAGAGAAGAGACAACACTCAATACTGATAAAAGCTGGAATCATCACTATCCTGTATCCAAAAACTTTCAACCAGAGGACAAACGGTTAATTACATAGTGAAACATTGGAAGAAACTTCTTAATCGCTATCCCACATAAGTAACATAGACTGGTGGAGGAACAATGCAGAAGGTCTGGCTCACTCAACCTTATCCACTCTCCTTCCAAGTACCCCAGATTCTAGGGAATCTATCACCCACTCGGTAGATTCATCAGATGCAGCATCTCACCTCGACTCAAGATTTGCCTGACTATACTTAATTGCGATCCCTTTACCCAGGTAGATTGTTTGTGACTTGAAAAAGCCACTGTTGTGGCGAAGTTGTCACGACAGGATTCACATTATACTGCAGTTATGTATCTATTTCCAGTATCTGACGGGTGAACCAGAGTTTGCAAAGAATTACATGGGTTTTGGAAATACTTGGCTATCTTTTTGCCTATTACTGTTGCCACCCTCTTTAAATGAGTTATGATGTGTGCGCTATCTTTTAGAGTCTTACCAATAAAAAGTTACCGTTATTCATCACTTTAAAATGGGCAACTGTCCGGTGGGACTGGCTACCCCATAATTGACAGTGATCTGTTATCACTTGGCTAATATATTTATGTTATGTAAATTTACTGATACCACAGCGAGGATGAGGTCGATTTTTCGTAGGTATTGCCCGTTTCTTTCATATACGCTGTTTGAACATCAATGTTGTGAGATTTTTCGAAGTCTTAAAAATCCACCTTCTGGTCTATGGGCTCTGGTGTGCCCGATGGGAGGAAACTATTTGCACTTTTCTCACTCCTGCGTCCCTCCCTCCTCACACTCATCATTCTCTCTTCCCATCCTCTATCACTCACTCACTCCAGTGAAGGACGTCCTTTGGGAAGTACTTGATGGACTTCCTCTTTTCTGAATTATGCAAGCTCCTGATGATGTGTTGATAGTAATGATAGGGCCTAGGCTATTCATTCAACTCTACCATGGGGGGAGTAGAATATATAAATAATATATCTATATATATATAATATATATATTATAAAATATCTATTAATATATTATATATATATGTAATATATACATGATTCTGGTGAAGGAGACTCGAACTCGAACTTAGGACACAGGTAGAGAGCTTTACCGAATCTACCATCATGGCAATCACTTGGCGTGTAGCATGATTAACGTTTGATCCAAGAACCAGCTTTCAGGAGAGGTTCGTTTTCATTCAACCCTGATTCGACTCATCTCAGGTATATTCGTGAAAACTACTCACATCCAGCATCAAAGGGAAACAAGTATTCATTCATAGATATTTACTTGTCTTGATCTTAACTATCCTTCTAAATCACTTGATGTAATAGTACTATTGCTGTGTCTTTATTACGAAGAATGTATTCTTCCGCAATGTATCTAATTTGCAGGGGATAATGCTTAGCAGTTTAAATAGTACCTGTATATGATAATGGATTTAGCGATTTCATTAAGTTTTCCATGAGTACAACACACAGATTAGAGACTAAAATTGTCTGAATTTCCATGAGTTCCAAATATGGCCTTTATCTCCGTATTGTCCAGTGCCACTCCCATCCTCATTTGTTTCTTTATTGTTCTTTCCAAGGCTCCTAGACTCGTTAAATCTAAAAAACAAAATGTCCTTCTGAACTTTGAGTATTACTACAATTCGAGAAATTTATCAGATTCCATTGGATTCTGTCATACTTCACATGTGCGTTTTCAAGCTGCATATGAGGATTCAATATGGCATTGTCTGGTAATTTTGGATTCCATCAGTTATGGAAAGAGAAAGATAACTGGGAACGGGGGCGTTGAGTCCCCTGGTGTAACGTATCGAGGCACCAGCCGAATACTTACAATATAGACTGTCATAACAAATAAACTCTAAAATTAAATTAAATATTCCCTTTCTTTTCTTAGTAAATATTCAATGTTTCAATCCAATCTTTTTCTACTTCTCCGGATAATAACTTCTGGCGGACACCCTTCACTGTATCTCACCCCTTATTTCTAGCAGTATTTTTAATAGATACCATTATTAACATCGTTTCAAACACATTTTGTCCGTATGTTATACTCCCTAGCAAAGGTATTTCAATAGATATGGTAATTGCTTTTCTGGCATCCCACGAGAAATGGACATATCCTCGCCCCTCCTCTAGCTTTATATAATATGATATCATCTAAACCTCCCCTTTACCCTACTGAAGTATAAAGTGTTTCAGGATAATTCCACTGAAGGAGGGGAGATACTCGTGCTCATTTGACGGTTGTTTCAATATTATCAACTGGAACATGTCACTCTGTTTTCTAGGTTTAAATGTAGTACAATACAGTTTAGAACATTATTTTATAATTGAATATTAAACCTGTCCTTTCTGTTCAGCGAGCTTAATACTCACTTGAATCAATTCATCTTTTTATTAAGTGGTTTTGTACATTGTGGGGAGGTCATATTAGATCTTAATGTATTAATATCAACTACTCCCAAAGAGATACCCAATGAACGCCCAAAATAATGGGTATAATTTTCAAATCATCAATATATTAACATATATTTAATTCCTTATTCAGGACGCGGGTGGGTTAACCGCCTTCATCAGACTCTCGTTAAAAAAAGAATCTCTTTTTTTATTGGTTAAAGACATACAAACTTTCATTCCTGAGAACCCAAACATATCGCATTTCTTTATCAATTCAACCCCACATAACAGCCCACCTAGTCAAATCTAGGAAGGTAGTATAATTTTATATTTCAAGAACAAAAACACTCTGTTTATTCTGGAAGAATAGTGAACACACTTGAGTTTTTGGGGGATTATACGATATATGTTTAAATGCTATAGAGCTTATTTTTATCCTCATTAATGCCTCTAAAATCTTTCATATCATTGACCATCCAATAATTTTGAAACATTAAACTGGATATAAATACCGAAGGTTTGTAGGTACGAACATGCAACAGTTAGGTATCTATATATCGAGTACGTTTCGCTACACTGTCAGGCTTTTCAGTGAGTACAGAAGTTGCTAGATGCTCAGAGAGACTTGAAGAGATGGAATCAGTCCATCACCTTAAAGTTTTGAGGTGGGCAGTCCTCATCTGGAGGAAGCGCAATCTAAGGATCATATTTATTTGAGATCATTTTTTGAGTATATTTTATTTGGGCATAAATTGGCCCTTTTTGACCGTATCAAATATGAGGCACTCCCCCGAAATGGTTAAAATGTAGGTGACGATCAGGCATCAAATTATTTTTTTTAGATGCAAGCTGAACAGGTATTTGTCTAATAAATAATAACAGCTGTTATAACTTATAATTAAAGGCATTAAATTTACTTTAATGGTATATTCATAAACAATATGGAGTAAAACAAAAGGCACAGAACACTTGATTTCAATAAGAAATTTTGTGAAGACATTTTATGTACTTGCCATTTTATAAAAAATTGAAAAAAGTGCTACAAAAATAATATCAGAGGGAAATTTACGCATGTTGTTGCCATGGAAATTCAGGGAAAAACAATTCCTCATTGAAATTAGAACATAAATTAACTTGCAGAAGGGAAAAACGCAACGGTAAGAGTTAGGTCCTCATGCTCTTGGTCTGTATGCAATGTTAACATGAAAGCCAGATCTTTGCAGAACTCGCAGTGTTTTTGTGTTTCACTCATAATAATGTATCATTAGACCTTTTTCTATGCCCGATTGGGGAATGTCCCTCAAATGAGAAGACCTTGAAGAAGACCGTGTATGAATGTTGAACAATTGGAGATTCAGGCTCTTGGGATTCCCATTGGTAGACTTTTTGCAGATGAGATGGAAAACCGACAATTCCTTTGAGGTTCTGTATTTCTCTTTCAAAACCACATTCACGCTGTCCAACAACCAGCCATTGACCAACAAAGATCAATGACATATCCATAAGTCTCATATTGTACCGCGTTATTGCTTTGAGTGTGTGACTTGTAGAGATGCACCAACATATCATTCCTTATCTGGCCCCCAATATGGGCAATTATAATTTTTAACACTGCAGGACAGTCAACTTTACAACATTTTGTTTGAGCTCCTTGCTGTACCTCATTATCTTTGTAACTGTGTTGATACCAATATCATTAAGCAGTAAAGTATACAATCTTACTGTCTTTCCACGTTACAGCAAGGAACACCTTCCAAAGAACAGTCCCTCCCATTGCATCTTTTCAGATTTGTATTTTCCATGTCATTGACAGGAATATGTGGTGGTTTTCCAATTCTGCTATGTCCTTGCAGTGCTGTGTACCTGAATTGATGTAGTATGCAAGATATTTCACTAGAGGGCTCAACTGGAAAAGAAGTTATCTGGGCATTTAATATTGACTGGTCTTTGTGTGGTCCATAGTTTTGCAAGCAAATTAACAACTTGGAACTTATAGGCATTTTCTTCTCTCTCTGTTAGACTAACACTGTGTAAATTCAACTGTTGTTTGATTGATAATACATATATGTCTGTATAACATCCATATCGTGTGCCGGCAAAATAGTTTACAACCCCATTTATCAGTTCGTCTGCATATATTGACCTGAGTTTTCTGCTCTTTGTTCCTTATATCTACACTTTACTAATCAAATGATTGCTAAAGGTGAACTTGTACTGATAGGCATGCTTTTCTAGACCTTCAAACAAGTGGTCTTACTTTATGGCATGTCAGTGTTGTTGGAATATCTATTTATTGAAATCGCTGACTAGTGACCCTAAACTTTAGAAGTATACAGTTGACTATACGGAAGACCCAGTCTAATGGGACCGCAGTAATCTTCTAAGAGGGAGTAGTGTCCATACTATGAATATTCAGAATTCAACAAATTGCATATGCTCTTTACAAGTGGTGTTGAAGTTTAGTTTAACATCTTTTCTGTGTTTGCATACAAGTTTGAGTTCCATACACGGCTTTCTACATTTTGCGTCACTAATATGGCCCACATATTTGAAAGGTTCTTGATATGTGTTGGTACTATGTTTGTAGTCAGTTAATGGAGTATTTGTTATTGTCAAGTTAGCTCCAGGTGGCATATTAGATAATTAGACAGAATAAAATTCCACAACTCTCATCTATACATGTTGTATTGATACATAACTTCGTTTTACAATAAACTTGCCACTTTCGTTAGACAATTTTCAGATATTCATCATTGAAGAAGGCTATATAATATTGGACAAACACTAACCAGAATCCATTCCACCAATAGTGTACCTATCAACATGTAACTCTGGCACGTGTCATCATATCATTGCGCCTTGATCCATTTACCACCACATTGGTGTTCAATTGAAATGAACAGAAAAACACAAAATGAGCATTACTTAATGAGAAAATGTATCATATCAAAATTTACAAGGTTTAAAATACTCAGATACTTTACAATGGAATTTGATTCAGCATGCAATTGTTAGGCTTCAGTGACAAAGACGGTTAATTATGGATCTGTTAATCATGAAAAATAGATACTTCTTGGGCCATTTCTGATCACCAATTGTCATGGCTGCAGCCTCATTAGTGACACAAAAACTGAAAGTGTAATTACCTTGTCAGGCCGGGTCCAAAATTGCCTAACATCAAAATGGTAACAAAATCTCAAGTGAATTTTTTTGTTACCTTTCAATGCCTCAGGCAATTCATTTAATCTCAAAATGAAGTTCCAAACATTCAAAAATGCACTGGCAACACATTAGATAACTTATGACATTCTGGAGTGGATGTTGTGTAAATTGGTATTGTAATTATCAGGAAGAGTGAGGGTTCGGAAATTGCTGCTCCTTCAACAAGTCAAGCCTATGGAAAACCATCAAGAGCGCCCAAGCCAATAGCAGAGGAAGTACACCGTAGTGACGCACCTTCAAGCTCCGCCCAGAAGGCTGTGTGATTGGCTGGATTGAGGGCGAAAGAAGATCTAGGGAGCATATGTTTGTGTCTATGGGCATGAAAACATGCTATTTGGTGCTCCTTATTGAAAAGGCACCGCCGGGTGATAAAGGGATTTAAAATATTTTTTTTTTTAGGGGGGGTTAATGGTATTTTATTTTAAGCAAATTCTTGAACCTTCACTGATACAACTTATGTGTGTTTCTTAAATTGTTGAACATAACTTTTCTGTTGGATTGCTGGGAGACTATTAAGTAATGTAATTAATTTTTTTAAATTTTTACTAATGAATTTTTCATTGTACCTTCAACACTCTCCGTCTTTTGACACGAATTAAAAGTGGAATCATATCCTTTATTAGAAACCAAATAATGCGCGCCTAAATACCAATTTTTTTTCGATTACAATACTCAGATCGATAATATATTCGGAAGGTGGAATGACAGGGTTCAATTTCGCGAAAAAAATGTTCTTATAATTTTCCCTTACCCTATCTTTTCAAGGATTTTTGATACAAGGTTGAGAAATATTTAATTCTATATATTTTGAAATTTATTTCTCTGTATTTTTGTGTGAAACCAAGGGTTATTTTTCTTTTTAATCGCGGTTGATCTGCTAAGAGTCACTCTTGTTGTGTTCTCATACCGGCCAATATATTATGACATATTTCTATATTGGATACCAAAATTATAAATAACCGAAACAGATTCCTTTTATCATTCATTGTCGTAACACATGGACTGCAATGGGGTTTTACGCAAGTCCTCGAAGTGTGGAGTTGAATTATACGCATCTACTAATCCAAATTTAAACTTTTGAATAATTAAAATGATATTGGCACTGTATTTACTATGTATAATTTACGTGTTAACGTTTAGCAAGCTCTCTTGCAATGGAAGCTTTTGTTTCTTTCCGAAATTAATGAAATACACTTTATATGCTTACTCGGGAGATAAATACGGAACCAGTATATTTAGAATACTCCAGCTATATCTGTAAATAATCTCGATATATTTCGCCTTAAATTAGTCGCTGATGGACACAGTCGTTCCAGCAACAAGCTGAGGAAGCTGTCTTCAGCTTGATGGACACAGTCAGTACCAGCTAACAGGCTGAGGGAAGCTGTCTAGAGCTTGTGGACCGAGTCCAGTTCCAAGCTAACAGCCTGAGGAAGCTGTCTACCGATGCATGAACCAGTCCTGTTCCGAGTCTCACAGTGTCGGAAGCTGTCTTCGCTTCTGGACTCCTGTTTAGTACCAGCTAAGAACCGTTGTGGAAAGCTGTCTTCAGCATGATGGCCACCAGTCAGTTCAGCTGACAGAGAGGAAAGCAATTCATGCTTGATGGAACACAGTCCCAGTTTCCAGTAACAGCTGAGGAAGCTGTCTTCCGCTTGATTACACCAGTCCAGTTCAGCTAACAGTGAAGAAAGGCTGTCTTCAGCTTGGATGGACACCAGTCAGTTCCAGCTCACCAGGTAGGAGGCTGTTTCGTAGCTGGACACCAGTTCCAGTCACAGTTACGAAAGCTGGTCTTCCGCTTTAAGGCCACTCAGTCCAGTTCAGCTGACAGTTGACGAAGCTGTCTCTTCAGCTGATGTACCCCGTCAGTTCTGTCACAGTGAGGAAAGCTGTCTTCAGCTTGATGGGACACAAGTCCAGTTCTCCAGCTCACCGTTTAGGAAGACTGACTTCAGTTGATTGGAATAGTTTCAGTTCCAGCTCACAGTTGAGTAAGCTTATACATAGCTTGATGGACACCAGTTCAGCACACAGTTGAGGAAGTGACTTTCGCATGCTCCGTGACCCCGGTTCCTGCTCACAGTTGATGAGCTGTCTTCAGCTGATGGACACCAGTTCCAGTTCCGCTCACAGTTGAGGAAGCTGTCTTCAGTTGATGGACACCAGTCCATTTTCAAGCTAACGGTGAGGGAAGCTGTTCTTAGCTTGAAGGGCACCAAGTCCAGCTATCCCGCACCCCGTAGAGAGGATGCAGTTTTCAGCATGCTGGACACCAGTCCAGTTCAGCCTGGGACAGTGGAAGCTGGTCTTCAGCTTGATGGAACTCAGTTAGTTCCCGCTAAACCAGTTGTGGCAAGCTGTTTCAGCTGATGGACACAGGTCCAGTTCAGCTCCCGTTGAGAAAGCTGTCTTCGCTGATGGATCCAGTTCGTTCCAGCTACCAGTTGTTGATGTGTCACAGCTTGGATGGACACAGTTCCAGTCCCCGTGATGACTGTCTTCAGATGAGGCACCAGTCAGTTCCAGCTAACAGTTGAAGGACACCAGTCAGTTTCCAGCCTAACGTTGTGCAAGCTGACTTCCGGGCTTGAAGGACACAAGTCCAGTTCCAGCTCAAGTTGAGACAGCTGTCTTCAGCTTGGATGGCTCCGTTCCGTTCAGCTCACAGTGGTAGACGCAGTCATTCAGTTAGATGGACACCGTCCAGCTCACAGTTGGAGGAGCTGTATCAGCTAGATGGACCAGTCCAGTTCCAGCTTACAGTTGTGGACACAGTCAGGTTCCAGCTAACAGTTGTGGAAGGCAGTCTTCCGCTATGCTGGACCCAGTCAGTTCCAGCTCACAGTTTGAGAAAGGCTGTCTACGCTAGATGGACTCCAGTCAGTCCAGCTAACCCGTTGTGGCAAGTGTCTTCAGCTTGATGGACACCAGTCAGTTCAGTCACAGTTGAGAAGTGGTCATCAGCTTGCATGGACCAGTTCAGTTCCAGCTAAGAACAGTTTGGAAGCTGTCTTCAGGCTTGATGTACACCTGTCCAGTTCCAGCTCAACAGTTGAGGAGCTGTCTTCAGCTTGATGGACTCCAATTAGTTCCAGCATAACAGTAGAGGGCCGTGCTCTCCGCATGATGGCCCCAGTTCAGTTCCAGTATACCGTTGTGGATGTTGTCTACCGCTGGATGGACACCAGTTCCCGTAACAGTTGTTGGAAGCAGTCTTCAGCTTGATGGACACCAGTTCAAGACTAACCAGTTGAGGAAGCTGTCTTAGCTTGATGGACCAACCAGATCCAAGATCCAGTAACCGTTGTGGAAAGCTGTCTACCAGAATATGTGGACACCCAGTTCCAGCTAACAGTTGAGGATGCTGTCTTCAGCTTGATGGGACTACAGTTCCAGCCACAGTTGTGGAAGCTGTCTACAGCTTGAGACACAGATCCGATAACCAGCTAACAGTTGTGTGAGCTGTCTTAGCTTGATGGACACCTGTTCAGCAACAGTTGTTGGACGCTTGTTATTCTTAGCTTGTATGGACACCAGTTCCAGTAACCAGTTGAGGAAGCTGTCTTCAGCTTGATGGACACCAAGTTGACATGCTATCAGTTGAGGACGCTGTCTTCCAGATTGATGGACACCAGTTTCCAGGAACAGTTTTGAGGGGACGCTGTCTTCAGGCATAGATGTGGACACTGTTCCAGCTACAGTTGAGGGGAAGCTGTTCTTAGTTGATGGACACCAGTCCAGTTCCGCACCGTTGGTTGAAGCTGTTTCAGCTTGATGGAACCAGTTCAGTTCCAGCTAACCGTTGAGGAGCTGTCTTGCTTGATGGACACCTATAGTTCCAGCTAACAGTTGAGGCAGCTGGTCTTCAGCTTGATGGACACCAGTCCAGATTTCCGCTAACAGTTGGGAAGCTGTCTTCGCTTGTAGTGGACCCCTTTCAGATTCAGCTAACAGTTGTAGAGCTGTATTCAGCTTGAAGGACACCAGTTCCAGCTAAACAGTTGTGGAGACTGTCTTCAGCTTGATGGACACAGAACCAGCTAAACAGTTGAGGAAGCTGTCTTCAGCTAGCAGGACACCAGTTCAGCTAACTGTTAGGACGCTGTCTTCAGTAGAGGCACAGTACCAGCTCACAGTAGAGTGGACGCTGTTTCAGCTTGATGGACACAGTTCCAGCTACAGTTGAGGAAGCATGATACTTACAGCTAGCTTGGCACCAGTCCAGTTCCAGTAAACAGTAGTGGAAGCTGTTTCGCTTGATGGAACCAGTCCGTTTCAGCTAACCAGTTGTGGCGTGTCTTCAGCGTGATGGACACTAGTTCGATCCGCTAACATAGTTGAGGAAGCTGTTTCAGCTTGATGGCCACATTTCAGCTACATCAGTTGAGGAAGTGTCTTCAGCTTGCTGGACACCGCAGTTCTCCCAGCTAGAAACAGTTGTGGAAGCTGTCTTCAGCTGAGTGGACACCAGTTCAGCTAACAGTTGTGACGCTGTCTTAAGCTGATGGACACCTGTTCAGCTAACAGTTGTGGGTCGCTGTCTTCGACTGATGGAACCAGTTCCAGCTAACAGTTGTGGACGCTGTCTTCAGCTTGATGGACACCAGTTCCAGCTAACAGTTGAGGAAGCTGTCTTCAGCTTGATGGACACCAGTTCCAGCTAACAGTTGAGGGGAAGCTGTCTCAGCTGATGTACCCAGTTCCATAACACCAGTTGAGGAAGCTTGTCTTCAGCTTGTGGACACCAGTTCCGCTACACAAGTATGAGGCAAGCTTTCTAAGCTTGATGTGACAAGTTCCAGTAAAAGTTGTGGAAGCTGTCTTCAGCTTGATGGACACCAGTTCCAGCTAACAGTTGTGGAAGCTGTCTTCAGCTTGATGGACACCAGTTCCAGCTAACAGTTGTGGAAGCTGTCTTCAGCTTGATGGCACAGTTCCAGCTAACAGTTGTGGACGCAGGTTTCAGCTTGAAGGGAACCAGTTCAGCTAAACAGAAGCGGAAGCTGTCTTTCCGCATGCTGGACACCCGATTACCAGCCCCTAAGACGGAGGACGCTGTCGTCAGCTTGATGGCCACCAGTTCCAGCTAACAGTTGTGGAAGCTGACTTAGCTCCCTGATGGGGACACCAGTTCCAGCTAACAGTTGTGGAAGCTGTCTTCAGCTTGATGGACACCAGTTCCAGCTAACAGTTGTGGAAGCTGTCTTCAGCTTGATGGACCAGTTACAGCTCACAGTTGTGACAGCGCTATGTCTTCAGCTTTGATGGACACCAGTTCCGTCTTAACAGTTGTGGAACGTGTCTTCGCTAGATGGTACCACCAGTTCAGCTACAGTTGACCGGAAGCTGTCTTCCGCTTGATGACAGTTAGCTAACGTTGTGGACGCAGTCTTCACCTTTGATGGACACCAGTTTCCAGCTATACAGTTGAGGACGTTGTCTTCAGCTTGCAGGGACACCAGTTCTCAGCAAACAGTTGTGGAAGGCTGTCATCAGTAGCTTGGCCCCAGTACCAGCTATAACCGTTGTGGAAGCTGTCTTCAGCTTGATGGATCACAGTTCCAGTAAAGTAGCGGAAGCTGTCTTCAGCTTAGATGGACACCAGTTCCAGCTAACAGTTGAGGAAGCTGTCTTCAGCTTGATGGACACCAGTTCCAGCTAACAGTTGTGGAAGCTGTTTTCAGTTGATGGACACAGATCCCGTCACAGTTGGGACGCTGTCTTCAGCTTGATGGGCACCCGTTCACTAACAGTTGTGGAAAGCTGCTCTTCAGTTAGATGGACACCCACGTTCCAGCTAAACAGTTGAGGAGGAGCTGTTCTTCAGCTTGATGGACACCCGTTCTCGCTTACAGTTGAGGGAAGCTGATCATTCAGCTTGATGGACCCCAGTTCCAGCTAAACAGTTGTGGTAGTGTCTTCAGTTGATGGACACCAGTTCCAGCTAACAGTTGAGGACGCAGTTTTCTCAGCTTTGATGGACACCAGTTCAAGCTAACAGTTGAGGAGCTGTCTTTCAGCTTGTTGGACCCCCCCGTTCCAGGCTACACGATTGTGGAAGCGTCTTCAGCTTGATGGACACCCGTTCAGCTAACAGTTTGAGGGACGCTGTTTCAGCTGATGGACACCAGTTCAGCTAACAGTGAGGAAGCTTTATTCAGGCATGATGGACACCAGTTCCAGCTAACAGTTGTGGAAAGCGTTTCAGCTTGATGGACACAGTTAGCTCACAGTTTTGGCAGCTGTCTTCAGGCTTGATGGACACTAATTCATTTCCAGCTCACAGTTGAGGAAGCTGTCTTCCGCTTGATGGACACAGCTTGATGGACACCAGTGTCCAGCTCTCAGCGCCAACAACATCTTATTTTATTCCTTCGTCAAGTATTATGTAATTTACACAATTTTATGAATGCTGCACCATATTATTTTTCGTATTCTTTACCCTGGAGAAAATCATCACTATACTCATATGAATTTTGCTCTTGTTATTAATATATTGAAGACTTTGATCCAAATGAAAGTTTATTTGCATATTGGGGTTTATTTCATTACTAACTATATTATTTGGAGAGTTTGTAATTTTTTTTAATTGCAGTGAATTTAATACGTAATTTATTTTTTTGTCTGCTTGTGATTTAGACTTAAAATCAGAATAATGTTATGTAGCATTCGCATGTTAATAACATCAGTTATAACATCGATAGTAACATACATGTAGTGTTGTACATTAAAAAAACGTTGCATCAGTTTGAAATTCTGAGTAGACACTCCACAATACGAGTTTATCATAATATCGTTGTATCAAGCATCAGTATTGTACATAATAAGTTGGTAGAATTACCAAAAATATGTTATAGTAAAAGGCCACAAGTGCAACTAATGTGGACATTTTTATTGTGGCAACGTTTCGCTCTCCAGGCTCTTGATAAAGCTTCTGGAGAGCGCAACCGTTCCATTGTGACAATTAATAATGTCATTTGTTGCACTTGTGTCCTTTTACTTTACAGTAGTGTACATAACGCAGTATTGTTACAGTGCGACAAAAGCTTCTCTATAACCCTCTGTGCTGGGCAAGAAGTGTCGTCTAGGCCATCCTGAGTAGTAAACCCACGAGTCAAGACAATGTTCGTGAAGAATTAACCCTGTTCGTCAACGACGATAGTGATTGCTTGAACAATTATGATTTGCCTTTACTTTCTGTGTTTACATATAAAGAAGATGTATGAATAAATAATGAATTAAATTACATTGCAGGCTCTTTAGATATTTGGCTGATCACTACTACTACTACCACTACTACCACTACTACCTTAATACATACTATCACTACATAACACTAACCTTTTATTCTTCCTTTCTACTATCTTCTTCCTTTCCTACAACTCTCTTGTCCCGTCACTGTTGCTGCTATAACTATACTACCTCCTTCTCTTAAAATGGTCAAGTCGGACCGAACGTTGACGTCAGCTCTATGTGTGGTTTATTTGTCTGATATATTTCAGAATTAAAAATATTTTTTAAAAGGTGACTTGAGTATACTGAAAGGGAATTGTTATGATGGCAGGTCCATTCATCATTATACATCAGGTTCAATATTACTCAAGTGACTCATAATTGTTATGATGGAGGTCCATAATATTAACATCAGTACATATACTCAAGTGATCATAATTGTTATGAGTTGGCGGAGTCCAACTCATTATAATCAGATCACAAGTTTATCTCACGTGCATCATAAACTTTGTGACGAGGTTGAGTCAAAGTGTGAATCTTGATTTACATGTCTTACACAATATTGGTAATTTGTATGAGAAATATACATTAAAAAAATATTTCCAGGAATTACTCGAGCGCTTACCTTTTGATATTATTTAACACATAAATTACAGATAACACTCGTTCTGTTACCATATAATGAAACTAACGGCCAACTACACACACACACACACACACACACACACACCACAACACACACACACTCACACACACACATACACACACCCACACACACCCACACACACAACACACACACACAAACATGACAATCTCCTCTCAAAACCGCATGCTACCAAACAAATTACTTACACATTAAAGAGTCACATACTTATAAGCATTTTGCACTATTTATTTCCCTCCCGGACTGATTAAATTAAACAACTATTGTTATAATCAATGTAAGACAATTAAAGAAAAATGCTTCATTATATTATTTTAATTTCCTTATTAGAAAATAGAATGCTGGTTTACAGTATTTTGAGAGTTAAGGTTAAGGTAAAGACACTCCTATCACTTATCGCTACCTGAAAATTTAAATTTAATTAGAATTAATTATTAAACCGTTGAATCAGTCTACTCCGTTTTCAAATATTGTCTCGCACATTCTGTAGATCCTAAACACGACACAAATACACAAAAATTCTTGAATGTGAGGGAAAAGTTCAGTAGATAGGAGTGGTGGAAGTATGAATGAATGGTAGTTGTAGTTTGTTGGGCAGTTTGGAGTACAGTTAAGGTGGTGCTGGTCTCGCTACCCCTTCCCCCACTTCGGTGACAGGTTGACGAGTGTGTGTCAACCTGTGCGATTTGTCACTCTTGACTCTTGCGGCTCCATTCGAATCTGTAATTATTGTTCAGTCCTGTCTCAGTTATTAAGTGTTTGGGAGATTTGGTTCAGTAAAAGTTTAACTCTTGCTAGAGTTTCAGACAACTTTATTCCTGCCTTGTTGTTGCTGACATTGACGCAGAAATACTCCACACCAAACACTTAACGGCTGTACGCCTCTCGTGTTTCATTAATCGAAGTGGTAGCATGATGTTTCCTTTTTTCCATTTTCAGTTGATGTCGGCTTGCGTACATCCGACTCATGGGGATCAAGAAAAGGGCAGCGTCTATCTTTGCGACGATAACGAGACGTCACTGGACCCGTTCTACCTACATACACGGGGCCCTCTTCAATCAGTAGTCCAACCACCAGTCAGTAATACAACAAAAACATGCTTTTGTCTCCAGCTGTAACTACCAGCGTTCTTTGTGGTTCTTGATGGCTACTTAACTTGTTCAAGTTATTGTGGTGATCGCGGATATCATCTAAAAAAAAATATTTTGTGAAGAATTAAAAATCTAAAGCATTTGATTTATAGAAATTTAGCACAAATTAAAAACTTCGTTAATTTGTTTTAAGTAGGTTTGGATTTGGAAATAAAGCTTTTCTATCTCCTTGTCAATGAATTAAAAATATATTTTTTCTTGGTGCAGCTTACATTTTAAGGGCAGTTTGGCCTGATGGGCAAGTTAGGTAGGTATATTTATTTGTTTTAACCACCAGCAGTTATCTACCAAGGCACAAAACATGGCGGACAAAAAAGAAGAAACACTAATCACCATCCCTCGACATCACCCGTCCATGTCAAGCGCGCATCATTACAGATCGTTCTCCCTACATCAGAGTGCAGGCACGTAGCGAACGTGCAGGGACGTGCGGCCAGCTTGTACCTGCCTGGGTGATCACTCATGCGCCACTGACGAAGCTGGTCGTGGACCGGGGGCCACGGAGATTTGATCCCCGAAACATCAGTAGGTAGTACCTCCAGGTCCACTCCATCCTGAATAAGTCCGATCAACTTCTAACAGATAATATACAGTCTTCACGTTATCCTATTTAGACCTTATCTCTCTAAATGCTCAACCACCTAAGTACTCCTTCCACCTTGGTTAATATTTTTAGTAACCAACACGCCTCTTAATCTCCAAACTATCCAAGTGTTCTCCATTATATTCAACTGCACATGCCCTCAGGCACGACATCTCCTGCTCACACCATTATACCTTTGCTGCACATTTACTGCCAACTCACACAATGTAAGGGTTGTACCACTTATTTGATAAATTTCATTTTTGCTCTCCATGTATAACATTCTTTTGTCGCCACCTTTTTCTCTTTTATCATTTCTAATGGTTCATCTGTCTGTTTGGACCCTTTCTGGCGACAAGTCCCGTGGCTAGAGATGTGTAACATTCCTTCTTCCCATGCTCCCTATGTCTGATATGACAGCTATCATTTATTATTTTACCGAATTTGTGTTACTATCATTGTTTTGACTCTATAAAAGTCTATCGAGAAACCCACCAACCAAATACGATCTTCTCCAACTTCTACTCTCACCACGACACCAAAACTAAAACGTGGTGTAATTATAGGCTTCTTCCTGCGCGACTCAGGAATCGCAGCAAATGAGTTACTGGAGGAAGAATTGGCTTATATAATCTGAACAAGTATTTTCTAAACTCAAATCCTGTACTTCTCAGAGATGCACCGGGAGCATTAAACACTTCAACACACCAAGAGAAGCACTGCCTCGAGAATAGATACATGGTCTGTCCACCAACTCCATTGCCAAAACAGTTTCCAACATCTTTTCAATACCTATTCCAAGTATCTACCTCGCCACAACTAGACCCACAAGGACATTACCAGTAATAGACAAGGACAAGCTTCCATCCTTGCAGGGGTATACATAATCCCTTGGATAATGGATGCAGCAAATTATATGTGGGCGAAACATCAAGAGACTCGAGACACGATATTTCAGAACACCAATACGCAAGCAGGTCTAGCCGATACAAGATTGCCTGTAGTACCACACGGTCATTACAATCATTTACTAAACTACAGATACTCCAAGGATCTTATCGCCAGAGAAGAGACAACACTCAATACTGATAAAAGCTGGAATCATCACTATCCTGTATCCAAAAACTTTCAACCAGAGGACAAACGGTTAATTACATAGTGAAACATTGGAAGAAACTTCTTAATCGCTATCCCACATAAGTAACATAGACTGGTGGAGGAACAATGCAGAAGGTCTGGCTCACTCAACCTTATCCACTCTCCTTCCAAGTACCCCAGATTCTAGGGAATCTATCACCCACTCGGTAGATTCATCAGATGCAGCATCTCACCTCGACTCAAGATTTGCCTGACTATACTTAATTGCGATCCCTTTACCCAGGTAGATTGTTTGTGACTTGAAAAAGCCACTGTTGTGGCGAAGTTGTCACGACAGGATTCACATTATACTGCAGTTATGTATCTATTTCCAGTATCTGACGGGTGAACCAGAGTTTGCAAAGAATTACATGGGTTTTGGAAATACTTGGCTATCTTTTTGCCTATTACTGTTGCCACCCTCTTTAAATGAGTTATGATGTGTGCGCTATCTTTTAGAGTCTTACCAATAAAAAGTTACCGTTATTCATCACTTTAAAATGGGCAACTGTCCGGTGGGACTGGCTACCCCATAATTGACAGTGATCTGTTATCACTTGGCTAATATATTTATGTTATGTAAATTTACTGATACCACAGCGAGGATGAGGTCGATTTTTCGTAGGTATTGCCCGTTTCTTTCATATACGCTGTTTGAACATCAATGTTGTGAGATTTTTCGAAGTCTTAAAAATCCACCTTCTGGTCTATGGGCTCTGGTGTGCCCGATGGGAGGAAACTATTTGCACTTTTCTCACTCCTGCGTCCCTCCCTCCTCACACTCATCATTCTCTCTTCCCATCCTCTATCACTCACTCACTCCAGTGAAGGACGTCCTTTGGGAAGTACTTGATGGACTTCCTCTTTTCTGAATTATGCAAGCTCCTGATGATGTGTTGATAGTAATGATAGGGCCTAGGCTATTCATTCAACTCTACCATGGGGGGAGTAGAATATATAAATAATATATCTATATATATATAATATATATATTATAAAATATCTATTAATATATTATATATATATGTAATATATACATGATTCTGGTGAAGGAGACTCGAACTCGAACTTAGGACACAGGTAGAGAGCTTTACCGAATCTACCATCATGGCAATCACTTGGCGTGTAGCATGATTAACGTTTGATCCAAGAACCAGCTTTCAGGAGAGGTTCGTTTTCATTCAACCCTGATTCGACTCATCTCAGGTATATTCGTGAAAACTACTCACATCCAGCATCAAAGGGAAACAAGTATTCATTCATAGATATTTACTTGTCTTGATCTTAACTATCCTTCTAAATCACTTGATGTAATAGTACTATTGCTGTGTCTTTATTACGAAGAATGTATTCTTCCGCAATGTATCTAATTTGCAGGGGATAATGCTTAGCAGTTTAAATAGTACCTGTATATGATAATGGATTTAGCGATTTCATTAAGTTTTCCATGAGTACAACACACAGATTAGAGACTAAAATTGTCTGAATTTCCATGAGTTCCAAATATGGCCTTTATCTCCGTATTGTCCAGTGCCACTCCCATCCTCATTTGTTTCTTTATTGTTCTTTCCAAGGCTCCTAGACTCGTTAAATCTAAAAAACAAAATGTCCTTCTGAACTTTGAGTATTACTACAATTCGAGAAATTTATCAGATTCCATTGGATTCTGTCATACTTCACATGTGCGTTTTCAAGCTGCATATGAGGATTCAATATGGCATTGTCTGGTAATTTTGGATTCCATCAGTTATGGAAAGAGAAAGATAACTGGGAACGGGGGCGTTGAGTCCCCTGGTGTAACGTATCGAGGCACCAGCCGAATACTTACAATATAGACTGTCATAACAAATAAACTCTAAAATTAAATTAAATATTCCCTTTCTTTTCTTAGTAAATATTCAATGTTTCAATCCAATCTTTTTCTACTTCTCCGGATAATAACTTCTGGCGGACACCCTTCACTGTATCTCACCCCTTATTTCTAGCAGTATTTTTAATAGATACCATTATTAACATCGTTTCAAACACATTTTGTCCGTATGTTATACTCCCTAGCAAAGGTATTTCAATAGATATGGTAATTGCTTTTCTGGCATCCCACGAGAAATGGACATATCCTCGCCCCTCCTCTAGCTTTATATAATATGATATCATCTAAACCTCCCCTTTACCCTACTGAAGTATAAAGTGTTTCAGGATAATTCCACTGAAGGAGGGGAGATACTCGTGCTCATTTGACGGTTGTTTCAATATTATCAACTGGAACATGTCACTCTGTTTTCTAGGTTTAAATGTAGTACAATACAGTTTAGAACATTATTTTATAATTGAATATTAAACCTGTCCTTTCTGTTCAGCGAGCTTAATACTCACTTGAATCAATTCATCTTTTTATTAAGTGGTTTTGTACATTGTGGGGAGGTCATATTAGATCTTAATGTATTAATATCAACTACTCCCAAAGAGATACCCAATGAACGCCCAAAATAATGGGTATAATTTTCAAATCATCAATATATTAACATATATTTAATTCCTTATTCAGGACGCGGGTGGGTTAACCGCCTTCATCAGACTCTCGTTAAAAAAAGAATCTCTTTTTTTATTGGTTAAAGACATACAAACTTTCATTCCTGAGAACCCAAACATATCGCATTTCTTTATCAATTCAACCCCACATAACAGCCCACCTAGTCAAATCTAGGAAGGTAGTATAATTTTATATTTCAAGAACAAAAACACTCTGTTTATTCTGGAAGAATAGTGAACACACTTGAGTTTTTGGGGGATTATACGATATATGTTTAAATGCTATAGAGCTTATTTTTATCCTCATTAATGCCTCTAAAATCTTTCATATCATTGACCATCCAATAATTTTGAAACATTAAACTGGATATAAATACCGAAGGTTTGTAGGTACGAACATGCAACAGTTAGGTATCTATATATCGAGTACGTTTCGCTACACTGTCAGGCTTTTCAGTGAGTACAGAAGTTGCTAGATGCTCAGAGAGACTTGAAGAGATGTAATCAGTCCATCACCTTAAAGTTTTGAGGTGGTCAGTCCCTCAGTCTGGAGAAGAGCAATTCTAAGACATATTTATTTGTGATCATTTTTTGAGTTTATTTATTTTTGGGCCATAAAATGCCCTTTTTGGCCGTATCAAATATGAGGCACTCCCCGACAATGGTTAAACTGTAGGTGACAGATCAGGCATCAAATTTGATGCAAGCCTGAAAAAGGTATTTGTCTAAAAGAATCATAACAGCTGTTATAACTGATAATTAAAGGCATAAATTTACTTTTAAGGTTTATTCATAAACAACTTGGGTAAACAAAAGGCACAGAAACTTGATTTCAATAAATTTAAGACATTTTTAGTAATTGACATTTTATAAAAAAATTGAAAAAAATGTTACAAAAATATTATCAGAGGAATTTAAGCATGTTGTTGCCTATGGAATTCCAGGAAACAATTCCTCATTGAATTTAGACATAAATTAACCTTGCAGAAGGAACAAGCAAAGGAAGAGTAGGTCCTCTTGCTCTTGGTGTTGCAATGTTTACATGAAAGCCTCTTTGCAGAAACTCGCCAGTGTTTTTGTGTTTCATCAAATATTGTATCATTAGACCTTTTTCTATGCCGATTGGGAATGTCATCAACTGAAGAAGACCTTGAAGAAGACCGTGAGTTGAACAACTTGGAGATATCAGGCTCCTTGGGATTCCATTGGTTGACTTTCTTGCAGAATTGGAGATGGAAAAAACCGAAATTCCTTGAGGTTCATGTATTTCTCTTTCAAAACACCACATTCACGCTGTACAACAACCAGCCATTGACACAACAAAGATCAATGACATATCCAAAGAGCCTCATGTACCAGCGTTTTGCTTTGAGTGGAGACTTGTAGAGATGCACCAACATATCATTCTTATCTATGCCCCCATATGGGCATTATAATTCTTTATCACTGCAGGACAGTCAACTTTCACCTTTTGTTTGAGCTCCTTGCTGTACCTCTTTATCTTTGTCACTGGGTTGATACCAATATCATTAGTCAGTAAAGTAACAATCTTACTGTCTTTCCAACGTACAGCAAGGACACCATCCAATGAACAGTAATCCATAGCACTCCTTTTCACCTTTGTTTTTTCCATGTCATTGACAGACATAAGTGGTGGTTTTCCAATTCTGCTGTCCCTTGCAGTGCCTGTGTACCTGCAATTGAATGTAGTATGCAGATATTTCACTAGAGGCAAACTGGTAAAGAAGTTATCTGCATAAATTGCACTGGTCTTTGTGTGGTCCATAGTCTTTGCAAGGCAAATAACAACCTTGGAACTTATAGGCATTTTCTTCTCCTCCTCTGTTAGACTAACACTGTGATAATCAAATGTTGTTTGACCTTGATACATCATTATGTCATGTATAAATCCATCATCGCTGGCCCGGCAAAATAGTTTAAACCCCATTTATCAGGCTTGGTCCTGATATATTGCCTGAGATTTCCTGCTCTTGTTCCCTTATATCCTACCATTACCTCATCAACTGATTGCTTTGGTGTACCTGGAACTGTTAGGCATGCTTTTCTTAGACCTTCAAACAGTGGTCTTACTTTATGGAACCTGTCAGCTGTTGCCTTGGTATTATCATTTATATGAATAGCTGTCCTTAGTGACCTAAACCTTTTAGATGTCATAACAGTTGTAATATCAGGATGACAATGATTATGGGACCAGTAATCTTCTAAAGAGGGCAGGGTGTCCATACTCATGAATATCAGAATTCCAACAAATTGCATAAGCTCTTCACTAGTGGTGTTGAAGTTAGTATTAACATCTTTCTGTGTTGCATACAAGTTTGTGTTAAATACAAGGCTTTCTTACATTTCTGCAGTAAATAATTGACCAAAATATTGAAATGGTTCCTTGATATGTGTTGGTACCTCATGTTTGTAGTCAGGTAATGGAGTATTTGTTATGTCAAGTTTGCTCCAGGTGGCATTAGTGTTGTTGACAGTTGTTTCATCTACCTCAACCTCATCATCTTTAACTGCTTGTTTTCGTACATTTCTTCGTTTTACATTAACTTGCCCACTTCTCTTAGACAAATTTTCATGTTCATCTTCACTTGAAGAAGCATCATTTGCCTGTGGCTCATAATCATCTCCAGAATCCACTTCCTCATTAGGGTAACTATCATCATGTAACTCTGGCACGATGTAATCCCTTCTTCTTTGAGCCCTTGATCCATAAAACACACTTGTGTTCAATTGAAATGAACAGAAAACACAAAATGAGCATTCTATATGAGCAAATATCATAAATTTACAAGGTAAAATTACTCATATTTCAATGAATTTGATTCAGCATGCAATTGTTAGCTATCAGTGACAAAGACGGTCTAATTATGATCTGTTAATCCATGATATATGATACCTTCATTGGCCCATTTCTTATCACCATTGTCAGGCTGAGCCTCAATATTGACACAAAAACAGTAAGTGATAATCTACCATTGTCAGGCCGGGCCTCAATATTGATACCAAAAAGGTAAACAAAACTTCAAGTGCATTTATTTGTTACTTCTCAATGCCTCAGGCAATTCATTTACATCTCAAAATGAAGTTCAAACATTCAATAATGCACTGGAAACACATTCAGAAACTTACTGACATTCTGGAGTGGTGTAAATTGGTGAAATATCAGGAGAGTGAGGGTCGAAATGCTGCTCCTTCAACAAGTCAAGCAGTACTGAACACTCAAGGAGCTCCCAGCCAATAGCAGAGGACAGTACCCGAGTGACGCCACCTTCAAGCTCCGCCCAGAAGGTGTGTGATTGGCTGGATTGAGGCGAGAAGTCTCTGGGAGCATATGCTTTGTGTCTATGGCGCCATGAAAACCATGCTTTTGGTGCCTCATTATTGAGGCACCGCCCGGTAAAGGGTTAAATATTTTAGGGTCTAATGGTATTTTATTCTTAATCAAATTCTTGAAAATCTCACTGATACAACTTATGTGTGTTTTCTTAAACTGTTGTAATAAACTTTTCCGTTGATTGCCTGGGAGACTATTAAGTAATGTAATTAATTCTTTAAATTTTTCTAATAATGATTTTTTCATTGTACCTTCAACAAATCTCCTTCTTTGACCCACGAATTAAAAGTGGAATCATAACCTTTATTAGATACCAAATAATGCGTAATTCCACCAATTTTTTTTCGTTTCAATACTCTGTCGATAATATATTCTGGAGGTGGTATGACTGGGTTCAATTCTTCGCGATAAAATGTTCCTTTAATCTTTTCACCTTTCAAATCTTTCAAATGATATGTTGTTATAGGTTGAGAATTATTAATTCTATATATTTTAAATATTTCCTCTGTATTTTGTGTGTGAAACCCTCGGTTAAACGCGGATGATCTGCTAAGAGTCACTCTTGTTGTGTCTCCAACAGCCAATTTCTTACTGATTCATTTTTATTGGATCTTCCATTTTTTAAATTTATCCGAAACTGATTCCTTATATCATTCAATGTGTAACACCATGGACTTGCAATGGGGTTTTACCGCCAATCCCGAGTGTGGAGTTGAATTTATACGCATCTACTAAATCATTTAACACTTTTGAATAATTAAATGTATTGGCACTTGTCATATACTTGTATAATTTACGTTTCAACGTTTGCAAGCTCTCTCTGCAATGGAAGCTTTTGTTTCTTTCGAAAATACATGATATAACTTTATATGCTTACTCTGGAGATAATTCTGTACCTGTTTATTTAGAAACTCCCTGCCTTTATCTGTAAATAATCTCGATATATTCTTCGCCTTTTCATTCTGCAATATGTTTTGTAATGCATGTAAAGTGCTCGGTCCGTCTTCTTTTTCATGAGTACTGCTTGTAAATATCTTGAAAAAACATCGATACACACGAGAATGTATTTATATCCATCATTATATCTGGATAATTTAGACATATCACCCAAATCACAGGTTAATATCACTCTGGGTTTGGGAGCAATTATTTTTCTACGAGGAAACTTCTTAGGTTTAAGAACGTATAAAGTATATGATCTTTCTGAATTTAAGAAATTTCTGACCTCTTTCAAGGTTATGGACGGATCAATCTTTTTTACAGCTGTATATAAACTGTTTACACCAGAGAATGATCCCGCAGAACCAGGATCTCTATAAACCTTTTCAATTAATTTTGCTCGCTCCATTGGTATACAATTTCGTAGGAATCCTGACGTAACACATTGGTTCGCAACTGTAATGCTTCTGGTGTATTTAATGCAAGGTCTATGAAAAAATAACCAAAGGGTGATCGTTTTATAGCAGATTTATATATATTTACAATTCCTTATTTTTTCGAACACTTGTCGCCCCAGAATCTCTACTTGTCCAAGATCCCTCATTTTAAATAAAGCAAAATGCGTGGCGTTTAAAGCCATGGTACGACTATATCGTCCTCCGTGAAATATATTTGAGTAATCAGAATTAATGCTTATATTATGATGTTACCTTTAGTAAAACATTCGAGAATAATTTCACTGTTACCAGCTTTTAAAAATAGATCATCAACAATAATGTATTGTATTTTCATCAGATGATGCAATGACATTCTGCGGGTCAATAATATCTTTACTTAATGTTAATTTATGAGATATCTCTGAATCTTGTTCTAAGGGATGTGATGTCACCCCGCATATTATAATGTTATGAAATTTCTCATGGTATAACTTTATTAATTTTGATGCGAAATAAGATTTGCCACTATTCGAATAACCGGCAATGATAATCCTTGATGGATAACGAAATATATCAACGTCAGCAGATGTGTATGTTGTCAAGTTCAACATCTTCCCCTTATTATTTTAAAATGAACTAAAAGCTTCCTCCCATTAAGTTGAATGAACTAAAAAGGGTGTTTACCATAGAGAGGTTACTTGTACACTGTAAGTGTTAATGGGTTTTCAAGATATATAATACTTTTAGTTCAATAAGGGGACGCAGTTAATGTGGGAGCGGGACTGCCTCATCGAAATTAGTTACTTTAGGGTGGCGGCTGACTGATCTGTGTTGACCCAGGTGTGATTTTTCTACCTTGGGTGTGAATCGCATTACACAGTGGCGTCAGGGGGGAAGGGGTGGCCCATATAAGCTCAATGAGTCTCTCAGAGCGAGGAAAGTGTTTCTATTCGGAAATCGAGTAAATATTTCTACCTTGGGTGTGAACCGCATTACATGCCGTCTGTCTGTCCTGAGTTGACCCAGGTGTAGGATAAGGAGATGGCCGTGTGATTTTCTACCTTGGGTGTGAATCGCATTACATGCCGTCTGACTGACCTGAGTTGACGCAGGTGTTCGGTAAGGAGAAGAGCGTGTGATTTTCTACCTTGGGTGTGAATCGCATTACACAGTGGCGTCGGGGGAAGGGGCGGCCCATATAAGCTCAATGAGTCTCTCAGAGCGAGGAAAGTGTTTCTATTCGGAAATCGAGTAAATATTTCTACCATGGGTGTGTTTACCAACAAGAAAATAATGTTCGATTTTACGATAAAGTTTTCAAAACTAATTTGGAAATATCCAAAAATGGAGTCGTTCAAAGTAATTCTGGAGTACTCTAATGTATTTTGGAAGTGTTCCAATATATTTTAGGTTAGGTTAGGTTAGGTTAGGTTAGGTTAGGATAGGTTAGGTAAGGTTAGGTTAGGTTAGGTTAGGTTAGGATAGGTTAGGTTAGGTTAGGTTAGGTAATGTTAGGTTAGGTTAGGTTAGGTTAGGTTAGGTTAGGTTAGGTTAGGTAAGGTTAGGTTAGGTTAGGTTAGGATAGGTTAGGTTAGGTTAGGTTAGGTTAGGATAAGATAGGTTAGGTTAGGTTAGGTTAGGATAGGTTAGGTTAGGTTAGGTTAGGATAAGTTAGGTTAGGGTATGTTAGGTTAGGTTAGGTTAGGTTAGGATAGGTAAGGTTAGGTTAGGTTAGGTTAGGGTAGGTTCGGTTAGGTTAGGATAGGTTAGGTTAGGTTAGGTTAGGTTAGGATAGGTTAGGTTAGGTTAGGTTAGGTTAGGTTAGGATAGGTTCGGTTAGGTTAGGTTAGGCTAGGTTAGGTTAGGTTAGGATAGGTTAGGTTAGGTTAGGTGTGTGTGTGTGTGTGTGTGTGTGTGTGTGTGTGTGTGTGTGTGTGTGTGTGTGTGTGTGTGTGTGTGTTAGGTGGTCATAGAGTTTTGTGAATATCTTGATTATAGTGATTTTAGTGGATTTGAGATGCATTTGTGGATGTGAAATGTGATTTTTTTGTGTGTTCTGAAGAGGTGTGTTGGGAGATGGGTGAGTGGATGTGAAGAAAAAAAATGCGGGTGAGATGGCGAGGTGTATGGGGAGGGTTGTAATTAGAAATATGGGGAGATTTTACTGAATATAAAGGTAATGTGTGAATATTTTAAAAAGAAATTATAGAAATGAAAAGTTATGATATATTGGAAAAGAATGGAGGGTGTTGAAACATGTCGCAATAGTTGGGTAGTTGATGCGAGTATAATATTAATTTATGTGGATACAAGGAGATGGGTATGGAGAGGATTTTATTAGAATTTTAGTACTGTAGGGAGGAATGTGTATTACTTTTAAGATTCAGTAAAAAGAAGGGGGAAAAAACATGTGAATAAATTGGTAATTGATGTGGGTTGTGGGTAATGTAGTCGAATTAGAGATGCTGAAAAGTGGTTATAAGTTGTTGTTGTGACTTTTTCTGATGTACTGTGTCCCCTTATTAACTTTAATGAACTAAAAAGGGTTAAAATGAGAAAAAAAAATTGTGGGATGTGGGTGATGTGGGGTGTTGTGACTTTTCTGATGAAATAAGTTGAAACGAGAAAAAATTGTGGGTTGTGGGTGTTGTGGGTTGTTGTTGTTGTGACTTTCTGATGTACTGTGCCCCCTTATTAATTTTAATGAACTAAAAGGGTTAAAACGAGAAAAAATTGTGGGTTGTGGGATGTTGTGGGTTGTGGGTTGTTGTTGTTGTGACTTTCTGATGTACTGTGTCCCCTTATTAACTTTAATGAACTAAAAGGGGTTAAAACGAAAAAAAAATTGTGGGTTGTGGGTGTTGTGGCTTTTCTAATGAAATTAGTTGAAACGAGAAAAAATTGTGGGATGTGGGTGATGTGGGGTGTTGTGCCTTTTCTGATGAATTATTGAAACGAGAAAAAATTGGGGTTGTGGGGTTTTTGGGTTGTTGTTGTTGTGCTTTCTGATAAAATTAGCTAAAACGGGGGAAATGCCTAGTCTGGAGACTGGGGGATGATTGTAATTTAATGAAAAGTGTAAGTGCAAAATAAATTAGAGTTAAAAATCTTATTTGGGAGTATCAAATAGTGTTTTGGAAATGTCAAAGGGTGTTCAAGTGTTTTGGTGTTTTCAAATGTTGTTTTTTAAAGGTGATCAAGGGTGTTTTGTGTTTCCGCGTGTTTTAGTAGTATTCAGTGGTGTAATTGGGAGTCTCAAATATGTTTTGGAAATGTTAAAAGGGTGTTAAAAAGGTGTTTTGAGGTTTTAAAAGAGTTTTTAAAGGGATCGGGGTGTTTTAAAGGTTTTCAAGGGGTTTTTTGAAGGTTCAAAGGTTTTTTTGGGGGTTTATTCAAAGTGTTTTGAGTGGTTCAAATGTTTATGGGTGTTTGAAGATGTTCAAAGGTGTTTTGAAGGGTTAAAGGGGTTTTGTTGAATTCAGCGGGTTTTAGTAGTTTTTCAGGGGTGTAAGGGGAGTACTCAAATAGTGTTTTTTGGGAAGTTTTCAGTGTTGTTGAAAAATGTTCAAAGGTTTTTTTTGAAGTGTTCAAGATGTTTTAAAAGTGTTCAAAGGTGTTTAGTAGTATTCAAATTTTATGAAGTGTTTTTTGGGGATGTTAAAAGTAAAAAGTGTTTGAGTTGTTTTTGTGATTTTTTCTGAGTCTGTGCCCCTTATTAACTTTGGGTTAGTTGAGTTAGTTTTTTTGTGATAATGTTGTGTTGTATTTTGTAAATAAATTTTGGGGGGTTTAAAAGAAAAAAAATGCGATTTCTGATGATGAAAAATTGGGTTTTAAAGTGAAAATTTTTTCGCTATGTGAAAGGGACTATATCCCCATTAACTTTAATAACTAAAAGGGTCGCAAGATTCACCCGTAGTGTGGTCCTGTCATGGGGAAGTCGACAAGTTTCAGCTTTGTGTGGGGGGGTCATGCGTGACGTCACGTCAGAAGGGATGTCCCCCCATTAACTTTAATGAACTAAAAGGGCGACAAAATTTAGCTTGTATGGGTTTTACGTCACTGACCCCCGAGAAACCCCTTCTTGGTCATTTGCTTGTTTAGCCTGTAGAACTGCTTCCCCCAGAGGGGGGATTCAAAAAACTTGATCCCAGGAATTGGGAATTTTGAAACCCATAGGGGGGTCCAAAAAAATTTTACCCAAAGGGGAAACATAAGAATTTTGAAAACCCCATAGGGGGGGGAATCCAAAAACTTGATCCCAGGGAATTGGGAATTTCGAAACCCCCATAGGGGGGAATCCAAAAAAATTGGTAATATTGAGAAAAAATTTTTTGGGGGGGTTGGGGGGGGGGGGGTGGGAAAGGGGGGACAATCCCAAAAAAACCCTTTATCCAGGGGATGGAGAATTTCGAAAAACCCCCTAGGGGGGGAAACCAAAAAAATTTTTTATCGAGAAAATTTGATCCCAGGGATATAAGAATTTTGAAACCCCCCTAGGGGGGGGAAACCAAAAAAAAAATTTTAATATTGGAAAATTTTTGGATTGGGGGGGGAAAGTGGGAGGGGGAACCTTAAAATTTGATCCAAAGAGATGGAAAACCCAAAAAAAGGAAATTAAAAAAAAATTGGGAAAAAACCCGGAAAAAAATCGAGACGGGGGGGCGATCCGACGACCCCTGCAGAAGGCGCAGCAGAAGGCGGGGGCGGGGTCGCGAAAGGCGCGGGCGGGCGCGCGCGGGGGTCCCCAAAGGGGCGCGGGCAAAGGCGGGGGCGGGGGCGACGGGGGGGTCGCAAAAGGGGGGTCGCAAAAGGGGGGGGCGGGGGGCGGGGGAAATTTTGGGGGGGTAAAGGGGTGAGGAGTCCGGGGCTGGCAAGGTAAAAACCGGGAAATAACCCTAGGGTGAAAAGGGAATGCCTCAGAAGAAGGTCCTAAAAACCGGATACCCCGCTCAGGGGAAAGGGCCCCCAAAACCCGGGATAAAACCGCTCTGTAAAAGGCCCAAAAACCTTTAAAACACCGCACCTTTTAAAAAATTAAATAACTACTTATATATAAAAATTATATAAAAAATATAATATATATATATATATATATATATAATTATTATATTATATATATATACATAAAATAAAATATAAAAAATTTTATATATTATATAAATATAAAAAATATAAAATTTTCGGCCGAATAGGCAGAACTTGCGATTTTGGGCTTAAATAGAAACGCTCTTTCTTCCCATATAGGACAAAGCAAAAATTTTTGTGTATGAAAATAATTTCCCCAAAAAACATTAAAAACCAAAAACGAAAAAAAATAGGGTTTTCACTGTTTTTTGTTTACTTTTTAAATTATGTAAACAAATCTAAAAATTTTTAATTTTTGGGTTAGGTTTAAAAAAAAATTTACTCTTGTTATAAAAAGGGGTTGGGTAAGTTTTTTTTTAAATTCTTTAGTGCAAAATCAAAAAATTTTACATTAAAAAATAAAAAAAAAATATATACCCTTTAAAACGTAAAAGAAAAATTTTTTTAAAAAGGGACTTAATTTTAAATGGTTCTTGCTAATTGACCATTTTTTAAATATGGGAAACGAAAATATATATATATAAATATATATAAATATATATAAATATTTATATATATATATATATATATATATATATTATATATATATAATATAATAAAATATAAGTAACCCCTTCTCCTTAACTTTTAACAAAAAAACGGGGATGCAAAAATTTGGGGGCGTGGATGTAGTGCGGATGCCAAAAACAGAGATTGCTGATTTTAATGAATAAAAAAAAGTTGGATTCCGGGCCCCCAAAGCGAAACAAAGCAAAAGGGGGGTAGGGGATTTCGGGGGGGGAAATAAATGGGATTAAACGGAGATCTGAGAGATTTTAAGCAAAGGAAGGGGTACCCAAAAAATGTTGAATGATCATTATGGAAGGAGAAAAGAGAATTTAATGTGAAAATTTTCAAGAAATTATGTGGTTTAAAGAAAAGGGTTTGGGATGCAGAAGGGGGCCCAAAAATAACGTGAATGCCCTGGAAAAGAGGGGAAATGAAAGAGGAGAGAGAGTTTTTTGGGAAAATTTTAAAGGGTGAATGTATGGAGCCTTTAAACCCCAAGTGAGAGAGAAATTTTGTGGGGGGGGACCTAATCAAAAATAGGAGAAACTTTTAGAGAGGGTGGGGTTTGGGTAATTTTGGGGGTGCCAGGTTTTAAAATGTTTAAGGGGAACCTTTAAATTGAATTTTGTATAAAAAAGGGGTTTATTTTTAAAAGGTAATACAAAATTTTAAGAAAAAGGGGATAAAAAAGTATACAAGAAATGATGTAGGGCGAAATGACAGTAGTTTTTTTGGGTTTAATGTTTTGGGTTTAATAAAAGACGTTGAGTAGACTTCAGGATGTCATGTTTATAAAGGGGCCACAAATAACCCAATCATTTTTCTAGTTGGGGCTACCCGAGAGAAAAAGGTAAGGGGGTTTACGGGAAATAAAGCATCGGGGAAGAGAGAGGTAAAGGGTTCAAAAACCAAAAGAGGGCAGTTAGGGTAAGATAAAACAGCTATTGGGGGAATAGAGGGGCCCTAATGAGAGCATAGAAAGGGGGTTCGAAGGGGTTTGGGGTGGGTTTTTAAAATTTTTGTTTTAGAGTTTTTCAGCAGAAGTTTGGGGTTACGGGAAACGGGGTGCGGGGGGGAAGGGGAAAGCGATTGGGGGAAAATGTTTAAATTGGGGAAGAGAGTAGAAAGGGGAGAAAAAGTTAGCAAAAGAAATTTTTTACAAAGTAAAAGGGTTTTCCCAAGGAGGGAAAGTATATGGAAAAAAAAGAGAGGGGTTAAGAGAGTATAAAGAAAATGTAAAAAGAGAGCAAATAGAGGGGTGGGGAAAAAAATTGTTTCAAAAAATTTTTGGGCTGAAAATAAGAAAAATTTTTGGGGAGGAGTTTTAAAAAAATTTAAAAAGAAAAGCCTAGAAAACAAATGGATTTTTTTCATTTAAAAAAAATTGGGAAAGGAGAGTTTTTAAATGGAGAGTTAGGGGGTATTGGAAGAGGAGGGAATTTTTTGAGGAATTGAAAAGGGTTGATAAAATTTAAGAACTGTGTTTTTCGTGAATAGGGAAAAGGAGGAACAACATTTTTGGTAGGAGTGAGGAAGAGCCGTTGGAGTGTGGGGGAATTCGTGAGGCAGTAGGTAAAATAAAGGGGTAAGGCACCCGGGGAATTAAAGGGGGAAAAAAGAAGAAAGGGTAAAAGCGGGTTTGGGGAAATATATTTTTTGGAGGGTTTTGGTGCAATTTTTTAATAAATTGTAGGGAAGAGGGTAAGGTACCAAAAGGGATTGGAAAGGACATGTATATTTTTCCTTTGAAGAAGGCAAAGGGGATAAAAGAGAGTGAAAAAATTTAAAAGGGGGGAAATAAGCCCCTTTGAGATACCTGGCAAAGGTAGGGTGGGTTTAATTATTGAAAGAATTAAGAGTAAGACGGGGGAATGGGATACCCAAAATGAACAAGGAAGGCTTTGGGAAAAGGGGAGAGGGTGTGGGGACCGGGTTTTTACATTGAAAAAAAAATAAGTGAACATTATTTAAAAAGGGCAAAAAGAGGCCTTAAGGGCAATTTGGTTTTGGAAAAAAAGGCTTTGACAGGGGGGATGGGGGGGCAATGGGGCAGATGTTGCAGGTGTAGGGGTGGGAGGTAGGTTAATAAAACCCAAGTGAAGAGTTTTTACGAGGATAGGGGGCTCAAGTTAAAAGAATGAAGGAAAGGGGGAAAATTTTTTCCCAGTAAAATTGGGCCCTTTTAGCCCAAGGATGGTGATGTCCCCGGGGTTTTTGTTTAATATATTTAAAAAAGGGGTTGTAAGAGAAGTAAATGCGAGAGTCTGGAAGAGGCGTGGAGTTAAAAAAAAAAAACACCCCATAAAGTGGGAAGTTTTTCACAGTTGCTCTTTCCCAAAAGACACTGGCTTTTTGGGAAAATTGAAGAGAATTTGGGCAGAATTGGGGATAAATTTTGGGTAGGGTGTCCCAAAAGGGAAAAAAAAATTGAAATTTGAAAACAAGAAAAAGAAAGGTTATGGGGATAACAAAAAGTTTTAGGTGATGAAAGTTTGGAAAACAGATTGGGGGGAGAGAGTATGGAGGAGGTAACGAAATTCAGATATTTTGGGATTTGGAAACGTGTCAGGGGATGGGCCCAAAAGGGATGAGGTGAATCATAAAAATTGATGGGGGAAAAGGGTGAGTGGTGCACTTAGGAGTCGGGGAAAGACAAAGAACTTTGTCCTTGGAGGCAAAGAGGGAAGGTAAAAGGGTAAATTTTTTTAACCAACACCTTAAATGGTGTAAGCATGGGTGATAAAATGTTGCAGCTAGGAAAAGGCTGGAGGCAGGGAGATGTCTTTTGTCTGAGAGCAAGGGTGGGGTGTGAAAAAAAATGAGAGAATTGGGTAGTTTGGAATTAGGGGAGGGCGGGATTAACCAAAACTTTTTCCAAGGGCTGGGGAAAGGGGTTGTTGAGGGGGTTTTTGGACAGGGGGAGAGAATGGGGGCAAAACAAAAAACTTCAAATGAATCAGTCTTTTAGGGGAAGGGAAGGCGGGTGGGGGTTTGGGCCTGGGAAAATTTGGAGGGGGGGGGGAAAAAAAAGGGTTTTGTGTGCGGGGGGTTTGGTTTCCCCGCGGGCATGCGTGACGTGTTTGATAGGAGGAAGGGGAAAACAAATGGTTTTTAATACTTGACGTGTTTGTTGGAGTGTGACAAAGTAACTTTTAAATGAAGGGGGTTCAGGAAACCCGGGAGGCCGGTTTCCGGGGGGAAAAAACCCCCGCACTCTGGAAGGGGGGGTTTTTAAAGTTGGGAGGTTTTAAAAAATTTTTTCCCCCTTTAAAAGGTTTTGGGGGGGGGGGGGAAGTTTTTTTTTTTTCCCCCCCGGGTTGGGGGGGAAAAAAATAAAATTTAAAAATATATAATTTTTAAAAAAAAATTTTTAAAAAAAATTTTATATATTAAAAAAATATATAAAATTATTTTATATATAAATAAAAAAATTTTATAAAAAAAATAATATAAAAATTTTTTTTTTTAAAAAAAAAAAAAAATATTTTAAAAAATATATATAATAAAAATTTTAAAAATATATTATATTTAAAAAAAATTAATAAAATATAAAAAAAAAAAAAAAAAAAAAAAAAAATATAATTTTTTTTAAAAAAAAAAAAAATTTTTTTTTTTATATTATATAAATATAAATTTTTTAAAAAAAAAAAAAAAATATAAAAATTTTATATAAAAAAAAAAAATATAAAAATTTTTTTTTAAAAAAAAATATATATAAAAAATTTTTTATATAAAAAATAATATATATATATATATATATATAATATAATTTAAAAAAAAAATAAAAAAAAAAAAAATATATATATATACATATATATATTTATAAAATTTTTTTAATTTTTTTTTAAAAAAAAAAAAAAAAAAATATATATAATTTTTTTTTAAAAAAAAATATATATAAAAAAAATTATATATAAATATAAAATATATTTTTTTTAAAAAAAAATAAATATATAAATATAAAAAAAAAAAAAAAAAAAAAAAAAAAAAAATTTTTTTTTTTTTTATATAAAATATATATAAAAAAAAAAAAAAATTAAAAAAAAAAAAATTTTCCCCAAAAAAAAATTTTTTGGGCCCCCTTTTGGGTTTTCCCCCAAAAAAAAAATAAAAAAAAAAAAATTTTTTTTTTTAAAACCCCCCCCTTAAAATTTTTTTTAAAATTTTTAAAAAATTTAAAAACCCCAAAAAAAGTTTTTTCCCCCCAAAATTAAAAAAATTTTTTTTTAAAAAAAAATTTTTTTTAAAAAAAATTTTTTAAAAAAAAAATTTAAAAAAAAAGGCAAAAAACTTTTTTTTTGGGGGCTTTTAAAAAAAAAAAACCCAAAAAACCCCAAAAAAACCCAAAAAAAAAACCCCCCCCCCCCCCCCAAAAAAAAACCAACCGGAAAAAAAAAACCCCCCCCCCAAAAAAAATTTTTTTTTTTTTGGGGGGGGGGAAAAAAAGGGGAAAAGGGAAAAACCCGAAACCCCCCCCCCCCCCCGGGGAAAAAATTTTAAAAGGGGCCCCGGGGGTTTTTTAAACTTTTCCCAAAAAACCAACCCCAAAAAAAGGCCCAAAAGGGGGGGGGGAAATTTTCCCCCCTGGGTTGGGTCCCCCCCAAAAAAAACCCCCCCCCCAAAAAAAAAAAAGGGGGTGAAAAAACCCCCCCCCCAACCTTTGGGGGGGGGGGGAAATTTTAAAGGGGGAAACCCCCCAAAAAATGTTTCCGGGAAAAATTTTAAAATTTTTTAAAAAACCCCCCCCCTTTTTTTTTTTAAAATTTTTTTAAAAAAAAAATTTTGGGGGGGCCCCCCAAAAAAAGGGGGGGGGAAAAGGGGGGGTGGGGGCCCCCCCCCCCGGGGGGGAAAAAAAGGGGGGGGGGGGGGCCCCCCCCTTTTTTTTTGTTTAGGGAAAAAGGAAAGGGGGGCCCCGGGGGGGGTTTTTTTTTGGGTTTTAAAAAGGGGGGGGTTTTTTTTCCCCTTTTTTTTTTTTTCCTTTCCCGTTTTTTTCCCCCTTTTTAAACCCCCCTTTTTTTGGGGTTTTTTTTTTGGGGTTTTTTTTTTTAAACCCCCTTTTTTTTACTGTTTTTTTTTTTACTTTTCCCTTTTCCCGTTTCCCTTTCCCGTTTCCCCCTTTTTTTTTTTTCCCCCTTTTCCCCTTTGGAAAAATTTTAAAAGGGGGCCCCCCCCGGGTTTTTAAAAAAACCAAAAACCCCCCCAAAAACCCCCCCCCCGGGGGGGTAAAGGGGGAAAAAAACCCCCCACCTTAAAAATTTTCCCCCCCCAAATTTTTTTAAAAAACCCAAACCATTTTAAAAACCAAACCCCCAAAAAAAACCCCTTTTTTAATTTTTTTCCCCCCATTTTAAAAACCCCTTTTTTTTCCCCCCCCTTGGGGGTTTTTCCAAATTAAACCCCCCCCCAGGGTTTTTTTTTTTTTTCCCCCCCTTTTTTTTTTTTTTCCCAACCCCCCAAAAAAAAAACCTTTTAAAAATTTAATTTTTTTTTCCCCCCCCCCAAAAAATTTTTTTAATTTTTTTTTAAAAATTTCCCGGGTTTTTTCCATCCCAAAAGGTTTTTTGGGGGCAATTTTTTCCCCCAAAAATTTTAAAAAAAGGGGCCCCCGGGGGAAAAAAAAAAATTAAAAAAAAATTTTTTCCCAAAAAAAATTTAAAAAACCCCCCCCTTTTTTTTCCCTTTTAAAAAACCCCCTTTTTTATTTTTTCCAAAATTTTTTAAATTTTTTTTTTTCCCCAAAAAAAAACCCTTTCCCCCTTTTTTTTTAAACCCCCCCCATTTTTTTTATTTTTTGGGCCCCCTTTTAAAAAAACCCCTTTTTTTTTCCCTTTCCCCCCCCCCTCCCTTTTTTTTTGGGGTTTTGAAAATTTTTCCCCCAAAAACCCCGGGGGAAAACCCCCCCCGATTCCCCCTTTTTTTTTTTTCCAAAAAATTTTGAAAAGGGGCCCCCCAACCCCAAAAAAAACCCCCCCTTTTCCTTTTAATTTTTTTTTAAAGGGGCCCCCCCCTTTTTCCCCCCCCTTTTTTAAAAAAACCCCCCCCCTTTTTTTTTTTAAAAAAAAAAAAAGGGGGGGCCCCCAAAAAAAAAATTTTTTTAAAAACCCCTTTTTTCCAAAAACCCCCCAAAATTTTAAAAAAAATTTTAAGGGTTTTTTTTAAAAAAGGGGTTTTTTTTTTTTCCCTTTTTTTTCCCCCCCCCCAAAAATTTTTAAAAAAAAAGGGGGGGGGTCCCAAAAAAACCCCCTTTAAATTTTTAAAAAATTTTTGGGATTTTTATTTTTTAAAAATTTTGGTTTGGGAAAAGTTTTTTTAAAAAAAAAAAGGTTTTTTCCCCCCCTTTTTTTTTAAACCCAAAACCCCCCCGGGGGGAAAAGGGGGGAAATTTTTTTTAAAAAACCAAATTTTTTTTTTTTAAAAAAGGGGAAAATTTTTTTTAATTTTTTTTTTCCCCCAAAAACCTTTTTAAAAAAAATTTTTTAAAAAACCCATTAACCCCTTTTTTTTAAAATTTTTTTTTTTTTTTAAAATTTCCCTTTTTCAATTCCCTTTCCCCAAAACCCTTTTGGGTTTTTTCCAATTTTAAAAAATTTTTTTTTTTTCCCCCTTTTTTTCTTTTTTTTCCCCTTTTTTTTTTTTTTTAACAAAAAAATTTTTTCCCCAAAACCCCCCCCTTTTTTTTTTTTAAACCCCCCCCCAAAAATAATTTTTTCCTTTTTCCCCCTTTTTTTTTTTGAAAAACCCCAAAAGGGGGAAAAAATTTTACTGGCAAAAAAAAAAAACGGGGGAAAAAAATTTCCCCAAGGGGTTTTTTTTAAAATTAAATTTTTTTTTGGGAAAAAACAAAGGAAATTTTTAAAGGGGTTTCCCCCCCCTTCCATTGGGGGTTAGGCTTTTTTGGTCTATAGTTCGAAGCAAAGGACCTTCACCTTTTTGAAATAGGATACATTTGCCATTTTCCACTTATCTGGCACCATGCCAGTTTGTAGTGATATGTTGAAAAGATTAGCCAAAGGTGTGCTAAGCTCCTCTTTACATTCCTTTAGAACCCTTACATACAGTTCATCAGGGCCTGGGGATTTGTTAGGTTTTAATTATCTATTTGCCTAAGGACCAATGTCACTTGTGACCCTAATAGTGCACAGTTATTATCGTCCTGTTTCTACATAATTTATCGTTACTGGAATATCGCTGGTATCCTCCTGTGTAAAAACTGAGAGGAAGTATGTGTTAAAAATTCTACACATTTCCTTATCACTGTCAGTGAGCTGACCCGAGGGACTTTTGAGTGGGCCTATCTTGTCCCTGATCTTACTTCTGTATACCTGAAAGAATCCTTTTGGGTTAGTCTTCGATTCTCTTGCAACTTTAACCTCATAATCTCTTTTTGCTTTTCTAATTCCCTTTTTTATTTCTCTCTTTAACTGAATATATCGATTTCTCAATTGCCCCTCTCCTCTTTTGATTTGCCTATATATGCCTCTCTTTTGACCAATCAGATATTTTAATCTATTGTTCATCCATTTAGGATCATTTTTGTTTGATCTGATTTCCCTATTTGGAACATAATTTGACTGAGCAGCTAGAACTATGCCCTGGAAAGCATCATATCGGCAACCATCACCACTACCTGACCTTAGTCAGGTCATTCCAGTTCAGCCCACCTAAGTAATTTTTCAGTCCTATGAAATCAGCAAGCGAAAGTCAGGGACGGAGACTTGACTGCCATTATTAGGGGAATTCCATGATATATTAAACTGAGTGATTTGTGATCACTTTCCCAAGCTCATCATAACCTCAAGATTATTAATTAGTGTTTCCCTACTGGCAAGAACCAAGTCAAGGAGGTTATTTCCCCTAGTTGGCTCTGTCACAAACTGTTTTAAAAAACAATCCTGGATCGTATCAAGAAAGTCACCTGACTCTAAATTTCCTGTCAAATTGCTCCAGTCAATCTGTCTATAGTTGAAATCTCCCATTAGCACAACATTTTTCGTATGTAGATGCCTTACGAATTTCGTCCCATAGAAGTTTACTGCACTCCCTATCAAGATTTGGGGCCCTGTAAATCAACACCCAAAATTAGTTTTTCTCGGCCCTCGAGAAGCTGTAACCAAACAGATTCAGTGGCTGACGCTTCTAATTTAATATCTTGTCTAACACAACAATTTAAATTGTCTCTGACATACATCGCTACTCCACCACCTTTCCTGTTGACCCTGTCAGTGTGGAATAATTTATAGCCTTGTATGTGACATTCAGAGGGCATCTCTCTATCTTTCAGATTGAGCCAGGTCTCTGTTATAGCAATAATATCTATGTTTTCCCTGCACTTGCAATTAATCTTAGCTCATCTATCTATTTCTTACACTCCTGCTATTAGTATAGTAAACCTTAAGGGAGCTAGTCCTTGCTGCCCTCTGCTGTCCCCCTTTGTTTGCTGACCTGATCTATTGTCTTTATTGATAACTTCATGCTGAATGCCTTTTATACTTTTACTGTTTCCAACCCAAGTGTTGCAACCTGCTTGTTTCCCACACACACCCATACCTCTATCTTCCATGAGTTTAAAATCATAGGCATTTCACCAATGGCCTTCTCAATCGAGTCTGCAAGTGCTACCACCCCAGCCCCAGAGAGATGTACCCATCCCTTGCATACATATCATGTTTGCCATAAAAGTTGTTCCAGTTGTCAATGAATGGGATTGCAAGTTCCTTGCAGTATCTGTCTAGCCAGCAATTTAAAACCAATTGCCCTAGACAACCATTCATTTCCTACTCCCCTTCTAGGCAAGATGCTACATATGATTGGGATCCCTCCCTTAGACTTAATGAAATCTATAGCTGACCTGTACTTATCTAGCAGCTCTTCTCTCCTACCCTTCCCAATATCATTTCCACCAGCACTGAGACAGATAATGGGCTTGTTCCCATTACCTGACATGATATTATCCAGCCTGTTGACAATGTCCCCAACACCAGCTCCAGGGAAGCACACTCTATCTCTCATCTTCTTATTCCTATTACAAAAAGCACGGTCAATATATCTTACCTGAGAGTCACCAACCACAAGAATGCGCTTACCTCCATTAGCAGGGGCAGTAGTACCCTTACCTTCACTGGCCACTGAAGTACATTCATCCTGAAGAACAGAGAAGCGATTTCCTACCTTCAGATCTTCACTCTTAACTTTCCTTAGTCTGATGCGCCTTCCATTACTGTGAACCACTCGCCACTTGTAGCAGGTGCTTTGGACTGCACCTCACTGCTGGTAGCCGTTGCTACCTCCCCAACTACAGCCTCCTCACAGCGAAAGACAGACTGCACCTCACTGCTAGAAGCCTCATTCCCCACAACTCCAGCCACCTCACACTCTCTCCCATACCCATTGAGGTGGACCTTCAGCCTCCTAATCTCCTCCTGGAGAAGCAAGACCTCCTCCTTCAACTCTCCAACCTCAATTTTTTAAACACTGCAGAAGCAAGCCATGCTTTGTAACCGTCCACACTAATCCCCAAAGCAGCTCAGGGTCTGTGACCTCACGTGACGACTGACCACTGAGTACTGTGACGACTGACCACTGAGTACTGTACCACTTCTGTGTTACTGTACTGCACCACTTCTTCTGTGTTACTGTACTGCACCACTTCTTCTGTGTTACTGTACTGCACCACTTCTTCTGTGTTACTGTACTGCACCACTTCTTCTGTGTTACTGTACTGATCTTCTGTGTTACTGTACTGGTCTTCTCTGTCACTATACTGGTCTTCTCTGTTACTATCCTGGCCTTCTCTGTTACTATATTGTACCAGTTCTGTGTTACAAATTCTGGCCACAAAATAGAGCGAAACACCAACGTCAAAGACCTGGGAGTGATCACGTCGGAGGATCTCACCTTCAAGGACCTTAACATTGTATCAATCGCATCTGCTAGAAAAATGACAGGATGGATAATGAGAACCTTCAAAACTAGGGAGGCCAAGCCCATGATGACACTCTTCAGGTCACTTGTTCTATCTAGGCTGGAATATTGCTGCACACTAACAGCACCTTTCAAGGCAGGTGAAATTGCTGACCTAGAAAATGTGCAGAGAACCTTCACGGCGCGCATAACGGAAATAAAACACCTCAATTACTGGGAGCGCTTGAGGTTCCTAAACCTGTATTCCCTGGAACGCAGGCGGGAGAGATACATGATTATATACACCTGGAAAATCCTAGAGGGACTAGTACCGAACTTGCACACGAAAATCACTCACTACGAAAGTAAAAGACTTGGCAGACGATGCAACATCCCCCCAATGAAAAGCAGGGGTGTCACTAGCACGTTAAGAGACCATACAATAAGTGTCAGGGGCCCGAGACTGTTCAACTGCCTCCCAGCATACATAAGGGGGATTACCAACAGACCCCTGGCAGTCTTCAAGCTGGCACTGGACAAGCACCTAAAGTCGGTTCCTGACCAGCCGGGCTGTGGCTCGTACGTTGGTTTGCGTGCAGCCAGCAGCAACAGCCTGGTTGATCAGGCTCTGATCCACCAGGAGGCCTGGTCACAGACCGGGCCGCGGGGGCGTTGACCCCCGGAACTCTCTCCAGGTAAACTCCAGGTAAACTGTACTGGTCTTCTCTGTTACTATACTGGCCTTCTCTGTTACTGTACTGCCCTTCTCTGTTACTGTACTGGCCTTCTCTGTTACTGTACTGCCCTTCTCTGTTACTGTACTGGCCTTCTCTTTACTGTGTTGGCCTTCTCTGTTACTGTACTGGCATTCTCTGTTACTGTACTGGCCTTCTCTTTACTGTACTGGCCTTCTCTGTTACTGTACTGCCCTTCTCTGTTACTGTACTGGCCTTCTCTGTTACTGTACTGCCCTTCTCTGTTACTGCACTGGCCTTCTCTGTTACTGTACTGGCATTCTCTGTTACTGTACTGGCCTTCTCTTTACTGTACTGGCATTCTCTGTTACTGTACTGCCCTTCTCTGTTACTGTACTGGCCTTCTCTGTTACTGTGCTGGCCTTCTCTGTTACTGTACTGGCCTTCTCTGTTACTGTACTGGCCTTCTCTGTTACTGTATCCGTTCTTCTGTGTTGCTGTACTGGTCTTCTCTGTTACTGTACTGGCCTTCTCTGTTACTGTACTGGCCTTCTCTGTTACTGTACTGGCCTTCCCTGTTACTGTACTGGCCTTCTCTGTTACTGTACTGTCCTTCTCTGTTACTGTACTGGCCTTCTCTGTTACTGTACTGGCCTTCTCTGTTACTGACTGGCCTTCTCTGTTACTGTACTGGTCTTCTGTGTTGCTGTACTGGTCTTCTCTGTTACTGTACTGGACTTCTGTGTTACTGTATTGTGGCCGTCCTTCTGTGTTCCTGTACTGTGCCCGTTCTTCTGTGTTACTGTACTGGTCTTCTGTGTTACTGTACTGGTCTTGTGTGTTTCTGTACTGGTCTTGTGTGTTACTGTACTGGTCTTCTGTGTTAATGTATTGATCTTCTGTATTACTGTACTGGTCTTCTGTGTTACTGTACTGGTCTTCTGTGTTACTGTACTGGTCTTCTGTGTTAATGTATTGGTCTTCTGTATTACTGTACTGGTCTTCTGTGTTAATGTATTGGTCTTTTGTGTTACTGTACTGGTCTTCTGTGTTACTGTACTGGTCTTCTGTGTTACTGTACTGGTCTTCTGTGTTACTGTACTGGTCTTCTGTGTTACTGTACTGTTCTTCTGTGTTACTATGCTGTTCTTCTGTGTTACTGTACTGGTCTTCTGTGTTATTGTACTGTTCTTCTGTGTTATTGTACTGTTCTTCTGTGTTACTGTACTTGTCTTCTGTGTTATTGTACTGTTCTTCTGTGTTATTGTACTGTTCTTCTGTGTTACTGTACTGGTCTTCTGTGTTATTGTACTGTTCTTCTGTGTTATTGTACTGTTCTTCTGTGTTACTGTACTGGTCTTCTGTGTTACTATGCTGTTCTTCTGTGTTACTGTACTGTTCTTCTGTGTTACTGTACTGGTCTTCTGTGTTACTGTACCGTTCTTCTGTGTTACTGTACTGGTCTTCTGTGTTACTGTACTGGTCTTCTGTGTTACTGTACTGGTCTTCTGTGTTACTGTACCGTTCTTCTGTGTTGCTGTACTGGTCTTCTGTGTTACTGTACTGGTCTTCTGTGTTACTGTACTGGTCTTCTGTGTTACTGTACCGTTCTTCTGTGTTACTGTACCGTTCTTCTGTGTTACTGTACTGGTCTTCTGTGTTACTGTACCGTTCTTCTGTGTTACTGTACCGTTCTTCTGTGTTACTGTACTGGTCTTCTGTGTTACTGTACTGGTCTTCTGTGTTACTGTACTGGTCTTCTGTGTTACTGTACCGTCTTCTTGTTTACTGTTACCGTTCTTCTGTGTTACTGTACCGTTCTTCTGTGTTACTGTACTGGTCTTCTGTGTTACTGTACTGGTCTTCTGTGTTAACATTGTCATGGACACGTCTTCCTCCTGAAGAAGAGAATGGAAAACTAACTGATGAATAACTTATTGGATAATAATTATGATAATTTTCTGAGGATTTTAATTAAAAATATATCAAATAAAAATTGGCGGCTGTGGTCCCAGTAGGATGTTGGGACATGAGTATCTTATTCCCAGGATGATGTTTTAGAATAAATGGTGTTGGTTATCCTGGGTGGCGGAGTTCGTCCTATGTTCTGAAAATCCTGCCACTACTTGGTTGTAGCACCACAATTTAGATTTCAGAGGTGAGGAGTCGTAATGTTCCACTACGTCCTGTAAACAGAGATCTCGCTCCAATTAACTAGTGTCTACCCTGGTTAACCAGGTCAGCAGCAGAGCTGATAATCAAGAAACTAACACTGGTTATATAAGTGTTAAATAAGTTTAATATTGAAGAAAGACAAAGTGTGGTGTTCCACTTCAATGTCATTACTGGTAACCAGGTAAATCAGTAACAATGAACAGAAATATTCCTGGTAGATCAACCTACCTGATCAGAAGAAGAGTGAAGGTGAAGTGGTTCACAAAGTTCAACCCACATCAGGTAAGGTTAATACTACCAGGAGTAGAAATTAAAGCAAATCAGACCTGAGGAACTGAAGTTTAGCCTCAGCCCGCTAGATGGTAGTGCGGGCAGTAACACGCTGATGGTTCCTGGGTGTCTGAACAACCATAAGCCCCACTTTTTAAGGGCTTTTCCCTTACAATATCCCCTTTCCAAAACTTATGGTCGGAGGCAGTAAGTTAATTTACAGAGGGAAAAGTGCTATGTACACTCTCGGTTCAGCCAATCTGAGAAGTGGTTTTATTAGCCAGATATATATATATATATATATACAACTTTAAACTTATAGGACTGGATAGCCAAAGCCCATCTTAAGAGTCAGCTATTTGAAGCTTTGAAGTTTCCCAGGTACATCAGTGGTTTGTGATCTGTTTCAAGCACAAAGGGTTTTCCGTATAAGTAGTATTTGAACCTACTTATACCCCATAACAATGTATAACTTTCCTTATCCACAGTGGAGTATCTTTCTTCCCTCGGCAGAAGCTTCTTATTGGTGGAAGATATAGGGAAGTGAATCTCATCATAATACTGTAGTAGAACAGTCCCGAGTAATGAATGGTTGGCATCTGTTCTGAGACAAAAGACTTTATTAATATCTGGTTGTTTTAGAACAGGAGAGTTGGAAAATATTCTTCTAATTTGTTCGAAGCTTTCATCAGCCTCTTCTGAACACACAAGAGGTTCTTTTACATTCTTTTTTAAATAGTCTGTGAGAATCGAAGTCAGACCTTTTAAATTATGTACAAAAATTGTATAGAAATTTACTGACCCAAGGAAACTTCTTAGCAATTTACTTGTAGTTGGGAAGGAGCTTCGTAGAACTGCTTTCGTCTTGTTATTGTCAGAAATAATAAACCCAAGGAATTGTGCCTTCAAATATCCAAGAAAACACTTACGTGGTTTAATTGTAAGACAATGAGCTATTAGTCCTTATATAACCAGCGAGAGTGTAGCAAGATGATCCTCCCAGACATGAGTCATGATGTAAATATTATCGAAATACGCTGAAACATTCTTGAGGTCAGAAAGGACTATTCTCATAAGCCGGATATACGTGGCACACGGGGTGACCAAGCCATAAGGCATTGTGCCATATTGCATTAAGAACATAAGAACATAAGAACGAAGGAACACTGCAGAAGGCCTACTGGCCCATGCGAGGCAGGTCCAAGTCTCCTACCGGCTTAAGCCAATGCACCCAACCTAGTCAGGTCAGGTCACATTGACTTAAGGGAGGAACACGGCAACCGACCTGGTAGCACAAGCTATCAGGTCCAACTCACACCCACCCACATCCACTCATGTATTTATCCAACCTATTTTTAAATCTACACAACGTTGTGGCCTCTATAACTGTACTCGGGAGTTTGTTCCACTCATCTACAACTCTATTACCAAACCAGTACTTTCCTATATCCTTCCTGAATCTGAATTTTTCCAACTTAAAACCATTGCTGCGAGTCCTGTCTAGGCTAGATATTTTCAGCACACTATTTACATCCCCTTTATTTATTCCTGTCTTCCATTTATACACCTCAATCATATCCCCCCTAATTCTACGTCTTTCTAGAGAGTGCAGATTCAGGGCCCTTAGTCTATCCTCATAGGGAAGGTTTCTGATACATGGGATCAACTTTGTCATTCTCCTTTGTACATTTTCCAGAGAATTTATATCCATCCTGTAATACGGTGACCAAAACTGTGCAGCATAATCTAAATGAGGCCTAACCAAGGATGTATAGAGTTGAAGAACAACCTGAGGACTCCTATTATTTATGCTTCTTGATATGAAGCCAAGGATTCTATTAGCTTTATTGCGAACACTTATGCACTGTTGTCTTGGTTTCAGATTACTGCTAACCAGAACTCCTAAATCTTTTTCGCAATCCGTAATATTAAGATCTACATTATTTAGTTTATATGTGGCATGGTTATTGTCCTGTCCAACATTTAGAACTTTGCATTTGTCTATATTAAACTGCATCTGCCACTTCTCCGACCACTGCATCAGTCTATTCAAATCTTCTGGAGAGCTCGAATGTCCTCGTCAGAATGAATTCGACGGCCCTATTTTTGGTGTCATCGGCAAACTTGCCGATTGTCGCTCTTTATGCCCTCATCTATGTCGTTTATGTAGATTGTGAACAGCAGGGGGCCCAACATTGACCCCTGTGGAACACCGCTCGTAACGCTTCCCCACTCTGATTTCTCCCCATTTATGCAAACTCTCTGCTGCCTATTTGTCAACCATGCCTCTATCCAGGAAAAAATTTCTCCTCCTATTCCATGTGCTTTAATTTTCCTCAATAGTCTCTGATGTGGGACCCTGTCAAAAGCCTTACTGAAGTCCATGTACACAATATCATATTCATTACCATGATCTACCTCCTCAAATACCTCAAATACCTCTATGAGTAGGGAAAGCCGTGTGTGGTTTAGAGTCTGGGTGTAATGACATTTGATGGTACGCTTTTGAGATGTCTAATTCAGAGAATTAGACAATTTATACAAGTCATGATCGATTACTGGTATGGGCTCAACGTCCCATTCAGTGATAACATTTAATAGCGAAAATCTTGAGCCAGTCGGTAAGAATTGTCTGGTTTCTTAACCATGACAACTGCTGAACAGAAAGCTGATTTAGAAGGTTCTATGATATTTAACTTTAAGAGTTTGTCAACTTCGTTATCAAATGTTTTCCATAAGTGAACGGGAACAGTATAGATTTTCCGTCCTACTGGTTCATGAGCTGACAATTCAATCTTGTGTACAACGGTAGTGGTAAGTCCTGGGATCGAAATAAATGGTATAAAATACCGACACAATGGAAATATAAGCACATATGCAGTATAATGTGATCCTTTATTGATAACGTTTCGCCCACACAGCGGACGTTTTCAAGTCACAAACAGATCTACCTGGGTGGAAGGTACGAGAGTATTTATAGTCAGGTTGAGAATGTTGGGTCAGGTTGAGAATGCTGCATCTGATGATCTACCTTCCACCCAGGTAGATTTGCTTGTGACCTGAAAAAGCCCACTGTGTGGGCGAAACGTTGTCAACAAAGGATCACATTATATTGCATATGTGTTTATAATTCCAAGTCCTGGGATCCCTGTGAATACGTCTGATAAAGTATTTACTCTGGCACTTACTTGAGACTTTTGTTTACTAGATAGTTCACTGTTGATGTTGATGTTGGAGGATGATCCGTTAAGATATGAAGCAGCTGCATCGATTCTGTGTGAGACTCGTCATCTATAATACAAACTTTACACTCACAAGAATCATTACTGTTAACTAAGCTGTAAGACATTGCATCTTCATCAAAGGAGTTTAAACGAAGGTTAACTTCTCTCCGGTGGTGCAGTTACCCTGGACATCCAAGAGATAATCTACCTTATTACAGACCTTTAATTCTTCATCCGGTCTGCAACAGGAAATATGATTGCTGAGTGTAATATTCAAGGGTTTAAGTTGTTCCATGTGGATAGATATAATGGGAAGGAAGGGGTGAGTTGCAGCGTTTTTTGTGGGCCCTTATCTCTCCTGCAGTGTTCCTTGTAGGTCCTTATATCTCCTGCAGTGCTCCTTGTGGGTCCTTATCTCTCCGGCAGTGTGCCTTGAGGGTCCTTATATCTCCTGCAGTGCTCCTTGTGGGTCCTTATCTCTCCTGCAGTGTTCCTTGTGGGTCCTTATATCTCCTGCAGTGCTCCTTGTGGGTCCTTATCTCTCCTGCAGTGCTCCTTGTGGGTCCTTAGCTCTCCTTTAGTGCTCCTTTTTCTTTTCACTTTTTCTACTACTACTACTGCTACAACTACTATTATTTCTGTCTATTCTGCTACTATTACTACTATCTCTTGTGGCACAAATTACTCCCACTTCTACTTCTACTTCCACCACCATCATTACCACTTCCACTACTACTCTTTCCACCCCTTTTTCTCCCGTCACTGTCCTCCTCACCTATATATACTGACTCACTCTCTTCATAAGTTTTTCCCTCTGCTATGTGCGGGTTATTTATGTATGAGCTGAAGATGTTATATGCACAGCGTCTGCAGTCTATAATGAAGTGATGAGAATACTCAAGTTTAGAAAATACTTGTTCGATGAAAGAGAATTCTTCCTCAAGGAATTCGCTACTACAGATTTCAAGGTCATGAAGGAAGAAGCTTATGATAACGTCACGTTTAGTTTTGGTGTTGTGGTGAGAGTAGAAGTGGAGAAGATCCTGCTCGTTGGTCGGTTTTCACTAGACTTTAAAATGTAATTTTTACAACATAGCTGAACCTCTTGCCAGGAACTTCTCCAGCGTTGTTCTAAACAGCAACAAACCTCTTCAGATCATTAATTCTCCACGCATCATCACCACTCCCAACAAAGTTATAATTCTTCCCAACAGCCAGGTTGCACTGAACGTCTCAAAAGTACTTTCACAAGCTAACACCAGAGTCGCCATCGCTTCTAGCACTTCAATAAAGGATCTAACCAGGACAAAATCCAAGCACCACGAACCAGTCAATGCACGAGTTTACACTATACCCTGTGGAGGCTGTGACAAGATTTACGTAGGTGAAACAACAAGAAACCTCGACACCAGCCTCAATGAACACATTTACGCATGTAGGAACGATAACTTGAACAACGCCTGGTGATACAACACCGAAATTCCACCAATCATCTCATGAAATTCAGAGACGCCCAATTAGTGATCAAAGAAACTAATTTCCGCAGACGCAAGTGCCTCGAATCAGCACTGATCGCTGTTTCGAATACAATTAAACAAAACAACGGCAGCTTCACCATCTCCGAAGTCTTAGCAAGAATCCTCCTGAAAACAGTAAACCCTGCCATCACATAGTCTCTCCTGTTATACTACACAAAGCACATTACAGAGAGTGAACACTGAAACAAGCTAGAACATAAAACATAAGAAAGGAGAAACACTGCAGCAGGCCTGTTGGCCCATACTAGGCAGGTCCTTTACAAATCATCCCACTAACAAACATTTGACCAACCCAATTTTCAATGCCACCCAAGAAACAAGCTCCGATGTGCAAGTCCCTCTCAAATCCAACCCCTCCCACTCATGTACTTATCCAACCTGAATTTGAAACTACCCCAAGTCCTAGCCTCAATAACCCAACTAGGTAGACTGTTCCACTCATCAACTACCCTATTTCCAAACCAATACTTTCCTATGTCCTTTCTAAATCTAAACTTATCTAATTTAAATCCATTACTGCGGGTTCTCTCTTGGAGAGATATCCTCAAGACCTTGTTAATATCCCCATTATTAATACCTATCTTCCACTTATACACTTCGATCAGGTCTCCCCTTATTCTTCGTCTAACAAGTGAATGTAACTTAAGAGTCTTCAATCTTTCTTCATAAGGAAGATTTCTAATGCTATGTATTAATTTAGTCATCCTACGCTGAATGTTTTACATAAGAACATAAGAAAGGAGGAACACTGCAGCAGGCCTGTTGGCCCATACTAGGCAGGTCCTTTACAGGAAATGGTATGGTGATACCGTTACATCGTTTTACCGGTCAGCAACGTTACCACTAATGTTTCAAAAATGTTTGACGGAAAACTGGCTAAAATATCTACCAGCTCTTCAACTACTATTAGGAACCTGATACAAAAACCCAAGCATGATTCTGGCACAAGTGCAGGAATCTACACTATACCATGTGGGGGGTGTGACAAAGTATATGTAGGGGAAACAGCCAGAACTCTGGACATTAGGATAGCAGAACACAAAAATGCTTGCAGAAATGATGACCGCAAAAACGCATGTGTTCAACATAGAGACGATGTTGGACACCTCATGAAATTCAATGAAGCTAAACTAGTTATTAAAGAAGACGACTTAAGACGGAGAAAATGCATTGAAGCTGCACTAATTTCTGTCAGTAACACTATAAAGCAAAAATCCGGTAGTTACAGTATTTCAAAATTACTAAGCAAGAGGATATTACCCATCCTGGGAACTGGTATTACTTGATGCCAGCAGGTCCCTCTCTAGCCTCACCTCCTTAGTTTCATTACTACTACTACTACTACTACTACTACTACTACTACTACTACTACTACCACCTCTACCCACGCATCACCTCACCTGACTCCCGCCACTATATATATATGTGTTTTCTTAGTTTTCTCTGTATTAGGACTGAAGAAGCCACTCGTGGCGAAACGTTTCCTTTAATAAATGTCCTGAACTGTACATAAGTGTCTTTTTCCACAGGTCCTTTACAATTCATCCCACTAACAAACATTTGACCAACCCAACTTTCAATGCCACCCAAGAAACAAGCTCCGATGTGCAAGTCCCACTCAAATCCAACCCCTCCCACTCATGTACTTATCCAACCTAAATTTGAAACTACCCATAGTCCTAGCCTCAATAACCCAACTAGGTAGACTGTTCCACTCATCAACTACCCTATTTCCAAACCAATACTTTCCTATGTCCTTTCTAAATCTAAACTTATCTAATTTAAATCCATTACTGCGGGTTCTCTCTTGGAGAGATATCCTCAAGACCTTGTTAATATCCCCCCTATTAATACCTATCTTCCACTTATACACTTCGATCAGGTCTCCCCTCATTCTTCGTCTAACAAGTGAATGTAACTTAAGAGTCTTCAATCTTTCTTCATAAGAAAGATTTCTAATGCTATGTATTAATTTAGTCATCCTACGTTGAATGTTTTCTAACGAATTTATGTCCATTCTGTAATATGGAGACCAGAATTGAGCTGCATAATCTAGGTGAGGCCTTACTAATGATGTATAAAGCTGCAGTATGACCTCTGGACTTCTGTTGCTTACACTTCTTGATATAAATCCCAGTAATCTATTTGCCTTATTACGTACGCTTAGGCATTGCTGTCTTGGTTTAAGGTTGCTGCTTACCATAACCCCCAAGTCCTTTTCGCAATCTGTATGGCTAAGTTCTGTTAGGTAAGACACATATGCAACAGTTAGGTATCTTTATTATGAAACGTTTCGCCTACACAGTAGGCTTCTTCAGTCAGTACAGAAAAGTTGATAGAAGCAGAAGATACTTGAAGACGATGTAATCAGTCCATCACCCTTAAAGTTTTGAGGTGGTCAGTCCCTCAGTCTGGAGAAGAGCATTGTTCCATAGTATGAAACAATATGGAGATGAAGTGACAGAATGGAGCTTTTTATAGCGCCAAGAGATGAGACGTAGGCCACTAGGAGAGGTAAGAACTCAGATGTTGAAAGGTCAGGTCCCTCTCAAATCCAGCCGCTCTCACTAGTGGAAGTTGTCGAAGTTGATTGCAGGTCTGTACCAAAACAGGTGACAGGTCCTTAGCTTCGAACTATAGACCAATAAGCCTAACCTCCATAGTGGGAAAATTTATGGAATCAATAATTGCCGAGGCAGTTCGTAGCCACCTTGAAAAGCATAAATTAATCAACGAATCTCAGCATGGTTTTACAAAGGGGCGTTCCTGCCTTACGAATTTATTAACTTTTTTCACTAAGGTATTTGAGGAGGTAGATCATGGTAATGAATATGATATTGTGTATATGGACTGCAGTAAGGCTTTTGACAGGGTCCCACATCAGAGACTATTGAGGAAAATTAAAGCACATGGAATAGGAGGAGAAATTTTTTCCTGGATAGAGGCATGGTTGACAAATAGGCAGCAGAGAGTTTGCATAAATGGGGAAATCAGAGTGGGGAAGTGTCACGAGCGGTGTTCCACAGGGGTCAGTGTTGGGCCCCCTGCTGTTCACAATCTACATAAACGACATAGATGAGGGCATAAAATCACCTCTTTCAGCAGACTTTTGGACTACCCATGGGTTCGCCACTCAGTGCAGTCCTGGCGAACCTATACATGGAACATCTAGAAGCCGAACGTTTCTCCACCATCATTCTTCGTCTGTCACCTGGCTCCGTTATGTTGACGACATTCTCCTCATAACTCCTAAACGCTTCAACGTTCAAGCTCTCCAAGACAAGCTCAACCAGGTCGAGCCTTCAATCCAATTCACACTTGAAGAAGAAGTCGACAACACTCTTCCTTTCCTTGATGTTCTGCTCTGCAAAGCTGACCACGAACTTCGTTTTAAAAGTCTATCGAAAACCCACCAACCAAAACGATCTTCTCCACTTCTACTCTCACCACGACACCAAAACTAAACGTGGTGTAATTATAGGCTTCTTCCTACGTGCACTCAGAATCTGCAGCAATGAGTTCCTTGAGGAAGAATGCACTATAATTGAACAAGTATTTTCTAAACTCCACTATCCTCGTCACTTCATCAGAGACTGCAGACGGCGGGCATTAAACATCTTCAACACACCCAGAGAAGACACTGCCGAGAAGAGATACATAGTCCTCCAACCAACTCCATTGCCAAACATGTTTCCAACATCTTTGCGAAAACATCATTCCAAGTATCTACCTCCACAAACCACGACATCAAGGACATCACTAGTAGTAGACAGACAAGCCTCCATCCTCTGCAGGGGTATACATAATCCCTTGTAATGACTGCAACAAATTATATGTGGGCGAAACATCAAGAGACCTCCAAACACGTATTTCAGAACACCAATATGCAAGCAGGACTGACGATACAAGGAATGCCTGTGTACAACATCGCAATTCACACAACCATTTAATTAACTACAGAAACTCAAGACTTATAGCCACAGAAGACAACACTCAATACAGAAGAATCCTGGAATCATCGCTCATCTCTACAACCAACAATTTCAACCAGAACAATGGCTTCTATAACATAGCTGAACCACTCGCCAAGAAACTTCTTCATCGCTATCCCACATAAGAACATAGAACACTGCAGAAGGTCTACTCACAACTTGTCCAATACCCCTGCCAAGCTACCCAAGACTCTATAACCCCACCCGGTAGATCATCAGATGCAGCATTCTCCACCTGACCTCAACATTCTGAACATGCCTATAAATACCCTCGTACCTTCCTACCCCAGGTAGATCCGTGTGTGACTTGAAAAAGCCCACTGTGTGGGTGAAACGTTGTCAATAAAGGATCACATTATACTGCACTTGTGTTTATATTTCCATTGTGTCGGTATTTTATACCATTTATTTCCATCGGCAAGTTTGCCGATGACACCAAAATAGGCCGTCGAATTCATTCTGACGAGGACATTCGAGCACTCCAGGAAGATTTGAATAGACTGATGCAGTGGTCGGAGAAGTGGCAGATGCAGTTTAATATAGACAAATGCAAAGTTCTAAATGTTGGACAGGACAATAACCATGCCACATATAAACTAAATAATGTAGATCTTAATATTACGGATTGCGAAAAAGATTTAGGAGTTCTGGTTAGCAGTAATCTGAAACCAAGACAACAGTGCATAAGTGTTCGCAATAAAGCTAATAGAATCCTTGGCTTCATATCAAGAAGCCTACTGTGTAGGCGAAACGTTTCATAATAAAGATACCTAACTGTTGCATATGTGTCTTACCTAAGAACCTGTCGGTATTTTATACCATTTTAATGTTCAATCTGTCAGACACTGCAACACAAGGGTATCTTGGTACAGACCTGCAATCAACTTCGACAACTTCCACTAGTGAGAGCGGCTGGATTTGAGAGGGACCTGACCTTTCAACATCTGAGTTCTTACCTCTCCTAGTGGCCTACGTCTCACCTCTTGGCGCTATAAAAGCTCCATTCTGTCACTTCATCTCCATATTGTTTCATACTATGGAACAATGCTCTTCTCCAGACTGAGGGACTGACCACCTCAAAACTTTAAGGGTGATGGACTGATTACATCGTCTTCAAGTACCTTCTGCTTCTATCAACTTTTCTGTACTTGACTGAAGAAGCCTACTGTGTAGGCGAAACGTTTCATAATAAAGATACCTAACTGTTGCATATGTGTCTTCCCAAACAACCTGTGGGGTTTTTATACCTTTTTAATGTTCATGGCAAGTTCACATTAAAGATTGAGACTTTATGCAGCATTGGGAACTTTATTGGGAAACGTTTGCCACACAGTGGCTTCATCAGTCCAAATACAAAGGGAAAGGAGTAAGGAGGGAGGGTATGAGGAAATAAAGTCCCTCACCCTGGAGTCGTGTTTTCAGCCCATAAAATTTTGTAGAATGTACAGCAAGGGCCGGGGGAGTGGTTTAACTGTAGTGAGGTGACTAAGCAGACGGAGCGGGATCATAGTGGTCCCATCCCTAGCGAAGTAGGTCTTTGCCCAAAAGGGTTTAAACAAGCGTTGAAAAATTTTCGTAAAGATCCATGATGCTGCAGTGTCGGGACAGTTGTGTGAAGGTTTGAAAAACCACAAGTTAAAAGTTTGAGCCCTTATGCGATTGGGAATCTTTTTCAGGAAACGTTTCCCCAAACCATGGCTTCACGTCCAATCAAAGAGGAAGGAGTGGAGAGGAGAGTATGAGGTAATCGTCCCTCCCTGGAGTCGATGTTTTCGCCCTCAATCGTGAATGTACGCATGGGCCCGTGACGGGGCTTAATACTGTGTGAGGTGCTTGAAGCAGACGGAGGGGGGATCTAGTGGTACCCCCCACTTCAAAGTGGTTTTTTCCCAAAAGGTTTGAACAAGCGTTAAAGGGAATTTTTTTGTAAAAAGTCATGATGCTGAATTTCTGACAGTTTGATGATGGTTTAAAAAACCGAAAGTTGAGTTTTAGAATTTTATGCAGCAATGGGAATTATTGTTTTGGGATGTGAAGCCACTGTGTGGCAAAAATTTTTCTGAAAAAAAGATTCCCATTGTGCTAAGTGTTAATTTTCAACTTGTCGGTTTTTCAAACCATTCATCACAACTGTCAGACACTCAGCATCAGGGTCTTTTTACAAAGAATTTTCAACGCTTTTCAACCTTTGGACAAAGCCCATTGATAGTGGATGGTCCACTATGACCCCGCCCCGTCTGCTTAAGTCACCCCCTACGATAAAAGCCCGTTACGGCCTATGCTGTACTTCTAAAAGATTGAGGGATGAACACTCGACTCGGGCTGAGGGATGTTACTCATACCCCTCCTCTTCCTTACCCCCTTCCCTTTGTATTGGCTGATGAAGCCATGTCTGGGGAAACGTTTCTGAATAAAACCCCCTTGCTGATAAGGTTCAATCTTAAAAATTGTCGGTTTTTCAAACCTTCACAACTGTCGACACGCGCATCATGGGTCTTTTACAAAGAATTCTTCAACGCTTGTTCAACCTTTTGAAAAGACCCTATCGTGTATTTCCAATTTTTGTCCCCCCCCGTCTCTTAATTTACTTTTTTCATATAAACCCCGTTTTACGGCCCTATGCTGTACTTTTCACAAGATTATCTAACCACGATCCACGGGGGGAAATATTACCTCATTCCTCCTTCCTTACTCCCTTCCTCCTTTGTATTATATAACCACGGGGCGAAACTTTTTAAATAAAAGATCCCAATTGGGGTAAGTTTAAAATTTAATTGTGGTTTTTTAACCATTCATATAATTTAAAATTTATTTAATTAAAGGAGGGTTTTAGGGAATATTCGAAACCTTGTTTTATTACTTTGAATTGATCTGATTTTTTGAAAAGTAGAGTTTGAAAAATTTGAATTTAAAATGTTTGAAAAAACCCCCTTCTTGTGACGGCCAATTTTTAACACAAAAACTTAAAGATTTGAAAATTTTAAAAAAAAAAAAAAGATGTCCCTGTGGAAACGCCATTTGTTATGACCCCTCGGTTTTAACCCCCTTTTTTGGGCCTCCCTGTTCCGTCTTAGCCATGATTCGATCCCGAAGCCTCTTCCCCAATGCCATGAGCTGCACTTTCTTCAAAAGTCTTTGTGCGGAACCTTAAAATGCCTTTAAAATCTAAGAAAATAATATCAAATTCTTTATCGTGTCAAAGCCTCAAAAGTTTTACGAAGAAAGTTAATAAATTATTAGACAAGCCCGGCCTCTTTAAACCATTGAGTATCATTAATCAAGCTATGCTTATCGAGAGGCTTTTTTATAATCTCAGCTAAAATTGACTCTATAATTTGCCTACAATTGAGGTCAGGTTTTTGGGCGGTAATTGACGGTAACGTTTTGTCCCCTGTTTTAAAAATAGGAATTACATTACCCACTTCCACATACAACACTACACCTGTTTGAAGAGAAAAATTAAAAATATTAGTTAAGGGTTCCAGACTCCATTTTGCATTCCTTTAGAACCCTTGAAAAACCTAAATCGGACCCGGTGACTTTTTTTGCTTCTGGGTCTATCTCTTCACAACCATTTCATAGTACTGTGATGTTAATAATTTATCTTTTTTCGGGCCCCACAAAAAAATTAATTCCCGGGAATATTATTAGTGTCTTCCTGTGTATAAACCGAAGAAAAAAAATTATTTAAAATGAGCATTTTTCATTCTCTTTGTCAGTAAGCTCCCCATATTATTTTTAAGGGACCATTTTATCCCCTGACTTTTGTTCTTAGACCGGGAAAAAACTTTTTGGGGTTTTTTTTTAGAATCCCCCAATTTTAATTTCATAGTCCCTTTTGCTTTTTTTATCCCCTTTTTTAAAGCCCTCTTAATGTCAATATACTGATCATAAAATGACCCCCCTCTTTTGATACGCCTTAAATTCCCTTTCTTATCCCTAGTAGATATTTCAGCCCTTTATTCATCCATTTTGGGGGCTTTTTTATTTGATCTAATTTCTTTTTAAGGGGTAAATGTTTTTTGAGCGCATGTATTGTTTCAGAAAACTGCATATTGATAGCCTCTTCGTTACCCCATCACAGAGATAAGGTTTCTAAACCATCGTAATCTGTAAGGGGAAAATCTGGGGCTGTTACTGGTTATCCCACTATAACTTCCATTCAATTCTAAATAATTTATTTGTGGTCCTGCACCCAGTTCCTCTGAAACTTTAAAATTATTAAAAGGGTTTATTGTTTGCCAAACTAAGTCAAGCAGGGTTTTTAAACCCCTGAGGTTCTGTCACAAACGCTTCAAAAAACAAACCGAATATTCAAGAAGTCTATGATTCAAATTCCCCATCAAGAAAAATTTCCCAAACAATATGACTAAAGTTAAAGTCTCCGAATTACTACATTATGTGCCTTTTGGCCCCCAACAATTTCCCCCAAAGAAGTCTTCCCTGGTCCCCCATCTAAAATTTGGGGGGGCGGTAATTCACACCCAAAGTTAATTTTTTTTCCCCCCGAAAATTCATCCAAACAAAAATTCGGTGTTACTTCAACTTAAACCCGTTTTTTTTTGCAACAGTTCAAAACGTTTTGGGCATACAATGCCACCCCCCCCCCCTTCCCGATACTTTTATTGGAACAATTTGAAAAAATGAATGTGACTTTCTGCAGGCAGTCCCGACTTTTTAATTAAAACCCCGTCTCAGTAATGGCAAATACATTATGTTACCCGCACTAGCAACTAGTCTCAACCGCCCCCTTATTCCTAGCACTGCGACTATTTGTGTAATATATACTTAAGGACCCTCCTTTTTTTTTACCGTTCCTGCCCCTTTTTTTTTTATTCCCTAAACCATTTTTCCTTGTCAAATTAGTGTCACTGGCTTTTCCAAAATCCCCCTCATTTTGCCTATTACTAGTTCTCCTAGTACGTTACTCCCCGCGCTTTACGTTTTCCCGCCAAAAAAACCCATACCAAAATATTTCCTTTTAAAGCCTAAAAGCTCCCTCCCTGCGTTGGGCCGTGCTCCCCCCCATAAACCTGATAAGTGGGGCCCCCCCCCTGGCAAAACAGTCATTTTTGCCTAGAAAGGGTCCCCCGTTGTCAATGTTTTTTACCGCATTTTTCCTACAGTATTTTTCTGCCACAATTGACACCAATTGCTCTGGAAAAACCTTCATTTCCAACTCCCTTTCCTTTTGGGAAAATCCCATAACAGGTTTCCCCCCTTTTCCTCCTTTTTA
>NC_069431.1:38646241-38662029 GCF_026875155.1 Cherax quadricarinatus
CCGTTTCGCCCACACAGTGGCTTTTTGGTCACAGGCAAAATCTACCGGGGGGAAAGGTAGATATCAGATGCAGCATTCTAAACCCGACCAACATTCTCAACCTGTCTTAAATACTTGTCCCTTCCACCCTAGATCGTTTGTGTTTGAAAACGTCCGTTTGTTGGGCGATAGTTATCAAAAAAGGGATCACTTTTATACTGCATATGTGTTTGTTTTTCCCTTTGTGTCGGTATTTTATACCATTTTTTTCGACCCCAGGACTTACCACACCGTTTTTACACAGATTGTTTTGTCGCTCATGAACCAGTGGAGGGAAAAAACTATACTTTTCCCCGTTCACTTATGGAAAACATTTGATAACGAAGTTGACAAACTTTTAAAGTTAAATATATAAAACCCTTTCTAAATCAGCTTTTGTTCAGCAGTTTCAGGTTAAGAAACTGACAATTTTTACCGACTGGCTAAGTTTTTGTATTAAATTTTATAAATGAATGGGACGTTGGTCCTGCATAATCGTCATGATTGTTTAAATTGTCTATTCTTGAATTAACACTAAAAAGGTCCCCAAAAAATGTCATTACACCCAGACTCAAAACCACACCGGTTTTCCCACTATAGAGGACTAATGCAATATCGCAAATGCCCTTAGGGTTTTGGTGCCCGCGTGTGCCACGTATCGGTTAGAAAATAGTCCTTTTGACCTCAAAAATGTTTCAGCGTATTTCGAAAAAAATTACCACATGACTCAGTCTGGGGGGATCATCTTGCTAACTGCGTGGTTTAAAAGACTAATGCCATTGTCTTCAATTAAACCACGTAAGTGTTTTTTTGGGATATTGAAGGCAAAATTTCCCTTTGGGGTTTATTTTTTCTGAAAATAACAAAAAAAAGCATTTACGAAGCCCTTTCCCCCAACTACAAATAAATTGCTAAAGTTTCCTTGGGTCAGTAAATTTTATACAATTTTGTAAAATTTTAAAAAGGTCTGACTTCGATTCTCACAGACTATTTAAAAAAGAATGTAAAAGAACCTCTTGTTTGTTCAAAAGAGGCTTAAAAAGTTCGAACAAATTAAAAGAAATTTCCAACTCTCCAGTTCTAAAACAACCAGATATTAAAAAAGCTTTTGTTCAGAACAGATCCCCAACCATTCAGGACTCGGACGTTCACTCGTATTATGATGAGATTCTTTTCCCTTTTCTTCCCCCAGTAAAAAGTTTCTCCGGGGGAAAGAAAGATACTCCAAATGGAAAAGGGAAAGTTATACATGGTAGGGGTATAAGTAGGTTTTAAATATTTATCGAAAACCCCTTTTTGTTTGAAAAAATCACAAGCCCCTGATGTACCCCGGGAAAATCAAAGGGTTAAAAAAGCTGACTCTTAAAATGGGCTTTGTATCCCTCCTTAAGTTTAAAATTGTATTAAAATTTTATCTGGCTAATAAAACCCTTCCAATTGGCTGAGCCCCAAATGTAATAGCCTTTTCCCTCTGTAAATTAATTACTGCCCCGACCAAAGTTTTGGGGAAAGGGGTTTTGTGAGGGAAAAAGCCTTAAAAAAGTTTGGGGTTATGGTTTTTTTCAGACACCCAGGGAACCCTCGCGTGTTACCGCCCGCACTTTCCCTTGCGGGTTGAGGCAATTCAGTCCTCAGGTTGATTTGCTTTAATTCCTCCCCGGTAGTATTACCTTACCCTTGTGGGTTGAACTTTTTGATATTCACCCCCATTTTCCTGTCAGGTAGGTTGATTACAGGGAAATTTTTTGTCATTGTTTCTGATTTACTGGTTACCAGTAAGACAAGAAATGGAAACCAAATTTTGTCTTTTTTTCAATATTTAAAAATTTTTTAAACTTATATAACCCGGTTAGTTTCTTGATTACACTCTGCTGCTGGCCGGTTAACCAGGGGGACGCTTTTTAACTGAAGAAGATCTCTGTCTACAGGCGGTGGAAATTCGATCCTACCTCTGAAATTAAAATTGTGGTGCTACAACCAAGTATGGCAGGTTTTAGAACTAGGGCAAATCCGCCCCCCCGGGTAAACCCAAAACCATTTTTTCTAAAACACATCAGAAGACCATCCCGGGAAAAGATACTCAACCCCAACATTTACTGAACCCCAGACGCCAATTTTTTATTTTATATTTTTTAATTAAAATCTTCAAAAAAACTGATTATTATCCCAAAAAGTTATTCATCAATTAGTTTTTATTCTCCCTTCTTTGGAGGAAGGCGTTTTCCATGACAAGTTTAAAAAAGAGACCCTACAGTAAAAACCAGAAACCATACAGTAAACAGAAGAACAGTACAATAAACGAAGACCTTTCAGTAAACAGAAGAACGGAAAAGCAAAAAGAAGACCAGTACGAACACAGAAGAACAGTACAAAAACAGAAACCAGTACAGTAACACAGAAAAAGTACGTAAACGAAGAAACCGCATAGTAACAGAAACCCGTACAGTAACAAGAAACGGGCAATAACACAGAAGAACATACAATAAAACAGAAAACCAGTACGTAACACAGAGGAACGGTACAGTAAACAGAAGAAGTGCAAAAACAGAAAACGTCAATAACACAGAAGCCAGTACATAACAAGAAGACCGTACAAAAACGAAAAACGTGCAATAAACAGAAGACCCTACAGTAACAGGAAGAAAAGTACAGTAACACAGAAGAACGGGATAGTAACATAAAAAGACCAGTACATTTAACCCCAAAAGCCAGTCCAGTAAAACAAAGAACAACAGAAAACACAGAAGCCCAGTCATTTAACACAAAAGAACAGTACAGAAAACCACAAAAGAACAGAATAGTAACACAAAAGACCGTACAGTAAAAAAGAAGAACGTAAAATAACACAAAAGAACGGGCCTAGTAACACAAAAGCCCCAGTACAGTAACACGAAAAAACGCATAGTAACACAGAAGACCAGTAAAAGAAACCCAAAAGAAGACCATTTACAGTAAAACACAAAAGGGACCAGTACGGGTAACACAAAAAAACCAAAGTACATTAAAAAGAAGAACAGTACAATAACACAGAAAACAGTACAAAAACACAGAAGCCCGTACATTTAACACAGAAGAACAGTCCCGTAACACAAAAGGGAACGTACAAAAAACCACAGAAGACCAGTACAGTAACAAAAAAAAGACGGGCATGTAACACAAAAGACCAGTACAGTAACACAGAAGAACAGTAAAATTAACAAGAAAAACGTCAATAACACAAAAGAACAGTAAAATAACCCCGAAGTTTCATTTCGTAACACAGAAAAAAAACAGTACAATAAACAAGAAGAACAGTACAGAAACCCACGGGAAAAACAGTACAATAACAAGAAAAAACATTTAAAAATAAACAGAAGATCAGTACAGTAAAACAGAAAAAAAGCAAAATTTAAAAACGAAGAACATTTACAAAAAACACGAAGATAAAGTACATTTAAACACAGAAGAACATTTAAAAACACAGAAGAAAAAGTACAGTAAAAAAGAAGAACAGTACAAAAAACAAGAAGAACAGTACAATAACACAGAAGACCAGTACGTAACCCCAGAAAAAAACAGTACAAAAACACAAAAGTTCAGTACAGTAAAAACAGAAGAACAGTAAAATAACACAGAAGAACATTTAAAATAACACAAAAAGGACCAGTACAGTAAAAAAGGAAAAAAGGGTTTCCAGAAAACACGGAAGAACGGTACAGAAAAAACAGAAAAAAACGGTACAGTAACACAGAAAAAACGGTACAGTAACCAGAAGAAACGGTCCCAGTAAACAAAAAGAACGGTACTTTTAACACGGGAAAAAAGGTACAGAAAACACAAAAGACCAGTACATTTAACACAGAAGAACAGTGCAAAACACAAAAAGACCAGTAAGAAACCCACAGAAGCCCAGTACAGAAACACAAAAAGACCATTTCAGTAACACAAAAGGGACCAGTACAGAAAACAAAGAAGACCAGTACAGTAACACAAAAAGAACAGTACAATAACACAGAAAAAACAGTACAATAACACAAAAGACCAGTACAGTAACACAGAAGAACGGGCTTTAGTAACACAGAAGACAGTCAGTAAAAAACAGAAAAAACCAGTTCAGTAACACAAAAGGGCCGTACAGAAAACACGAAGACCAGTGAGAAAAACCAGAAGCCCTTTAAACAGAAACCCACAGAAGAAGCAGAAAAACACAGAATCCCCAGTCCGTAAAACAGAAGAACAGCATAGTAACACAGAAGCCCATTTCCAGTAACCAGAAGACCAGTACGTAAAAAGAAGCCCAGTACAGTAACCAGAAGAACGGGTTAGAAAACAGAATCCAGCCAGTAACACAAAAAGAACAGCCTGAAAACACAGAAAAAACCAGCCCCTTTTAACAAAAAAGACCAGTACATTTAACACAGAAGACCAGTACGAAAAACCACAGAAAAAAAGCTACAGAAACCAGAAGCCCAAAGTACAGTAACACAGAAGACCAGTACGGGTAACACAGAAGACCAGTCAGTACGAAAGAAGACCATTTAAAAGTAACACAGAATACCAGTCCAGTAACACAGAAAAACCAGTAAAAAAAAACGCAGAAGACCAGTACTTTAACACAGAATACCAGTTACAGTAAACAAAAAGGACCAGTACAGTAACACAAAAGCCCAAATTTACGTAAACAAAAAGACCAGTACAGAAACACAAAAAAGACCATTTACAGTAACACAAAAGGGACCAGAAACGGGTAACGCAGAAGGGACCATTTCAGTAACACAGAAAAAAAACCAGAAACAGTAAACAGAAGCCAAGAAACAGAAACCACGGGAAGACCTTACAGTAACACAGAAGCCCAGTCCCAGAAAACCAGAAGACCAATACATTAACACAGAAGACCAGTACAGTAATACAGAAGACCAGTACAGTAACACAGAAAAACGGTACAGTAACACAGAAGACCAGCATAGTAACACAGAAAACCAGTACAGTAACACAGAAGAACGGTGCAATAACACAGAAGAACAGTACAATAACACAGAAGACCAGTACAGTAACACAGAGGAACGGTACAGTAACACAGAAGAACAGTGCAATAACACAGAAGAACAGTACAATAACACAGAAGACCAGTACAGTAACACAGAAGACCAGTACAGTAACACAGAAGAACAGTGCAATAACACAGAAGACCAGTACAGTAACAGAGAAGAAAAGTACAGTAACACAGAAGAACAGCATAGTAACACAGAAGACCAGTACAGTAACACAGAAGACCAGTACAGTAACACAGAAGAACAGTACAGTAACACAGAAGACCAGTACAGTAACACAGAAGAACAGTACAGTAACACAGAAGAACAGCATAGTAACACAGAAGACCAGTACAGTAACACAGAAAAAACAGTACAGTAAACACAGAAGAACAGCATAGTAACACAGAAGACCAGTACAGTAACACAGAAGAACAGCATAGTAACACAGAAGACCAGTACAGTAACACAGAAGACCAGTACAGTAACACAGAAGACCAGTACAGTAACACAGAAAACCAGTACAGTAACACAGAAGAACAGTACAATAACACAGAAGAACAGTACAATAACACAGAAGACCAGTACAGTAACACAGAAGAACAGTACAGTAACACAGAAGAACAGTACAATAACACAGAAGACCAGTACAGTAACACAGAAGAACAGCATAGTAACACAGAAGACCAGTACAGTAACACAGAAGAACAGTACAATAACACAGAAGAACAGTACAATAACACAGAAGAACAGTACAATAACACAGAAGATCAGTACAGTAACACAGAAGAACAGTACAATAACACAGAAGAACAGTACAGTAACACAGAAGAACAGTACAATAACACAGAAGAACAGTACAATAACACAGAAGATCAGTACAGTAACACAGAAGAACAGCACAATAACACAGAAGAACAGTACAATAACACAGAAGATCAGTACAGTAACACAGAAGAACAGTACAATAACACAGAAGAACAGTACAGTAACACAGAAGAACAGTACAATAACACAGAAGAACAGTACAATAACACAGAAGATCAGTACAGTAACACAGAAGAACAGTACAATAACACAGAAGATCAGTACAGTAACACAGAAGAACAGTACAATAACACAGAAGAACAGTACAATAACACAGAAGACCAGTACAGTAACACAGAAGAACGGTACAGTAACACAGAAGAACGGTACAGTAACACAGAAGAACGGTACAGTAACACAGAAGAACGGTACAGTAACACAGAAGAACGGTACAGTAACACAGAAGAACGGTACAGTAACACAGAAGAACGGTACAGCAACACAGAAGACCAGTACAGTAACACAGAAGAACAGTGCAATAACACAGAAGACCAGTACAGTAACACAAAAGACCAGTACAGTAACACAGAAGACCAGTACAGTAACACAGAAGACCAGTACAGTAACACAGAAGACCAGTACAGTAACACAGAAGAACAGTACAATAACACAGAAGAACAGTACAATAACACAGAAGACCAGTACAGTAACACAGAAGAACAGCATAGTAACACAGAAGACCAGTACAGTAACACAGAAGACCAGTACAGTAACACAGAAGACCAGTACAGTAACACAGAAGACCAGTACAGTAACACAGAAGACCATTACAGTAACACAGAAGAACAGCATAGTAACACAGAATACCAGTACAGTAACACAGAAGAACAGCATAGTAACACAGAAGACCAGTACAGTAACACAGAAGACCAGTACAGTAACACAGAAGAACAGCATAGTAACACAGAATACCAGTCCAGTAACACAGAAGAACAGCATAGTAACACAGAATACCAGTCCAGTAACACAGAAGACCAGTACAGTAACACAGAAGACCAGTACAGTAACACAGAAGACCAGTACAGTAACACAGAAGACCAGTACAGTAACACAGAAGACCAGTACAGTAACACAGAAGACCAGTACAGTAACGCAGAAGACCAGTACAGTAACACAGAATACCAGTCCAGTAACACAGAAGACCAGTACAGTAACGCAGAAGACCAGTACAGTAACACAGAATACCAGTACAGTAACACAGAAGACCAGTACAGTAACACAGAAGACCAGTACAGTAACACAGAAGACCAGTACAGTAACACAGAAGACCAGTACAGTAACACAGAAGACCAGTACAGTAACGCAGAAGACCAGTACAGTAACACAGAAGACCAGTACAGTAACACAGAAGACCAGTACAGTAACACAGAAGACCAGTACAGTAACACAGAAGACCAGTACAGTAACACAGAAGACCAATACATTAACACAGAAGACCAGTACAGTAATACAGAAGACCAGTACAGTAACACAGAAGACCAGTACAGTAACACAGAAGACCAGTACAGTAACACAGAAGACCAATACATTAACACAGAAGACCAGTACAGTAATACAGAAGACCAATACATTAACACAGAAGACCAGTACAGTAATACAGAAGACCAATACATTAACACAGAAGACCAGTACAGTAACACAGAAGACCAGTACAGTAACACAGAAGACCAGTACAGTAACACAGAAGACCAATACATTAACACAGAAGACCAGTACAGTAATACAGAAGACCAATACATTAACACAGAAGACCAGTACAGTAACACAGAAGACCAGTACAGTAACACAGAAGACCAGTACAGTAACACAGAAGACCAGTACAGTAATACAGAAGACCAATACATTAACACAGAAGACCAGTACAGTAACACAGAAGACCAGTACAGTAACACACAAGACCAGTACAGAAACACAGAAGACCAGTACAGTAACACAGAAGACCTGTACAGAAACACACAAGACCAGTACAGTAACACAGAAGACCAGTACAGTAACACAGAAGACCTGTACAGAAACACACAAGACCAGTACAGTAACAGAGAAGGCCAGTACAGTAACACAGAAGTCCAGTACAGTAAGAGAGAAGATCAGTACAGCAACACAGAAGACCAGTACAGTAACAGAGAAGGCCAGTACAGTAACAGAGAAGGCCAGTACAGTAACAGAGAAGGCCAGTACAGTAACAGAGAAGGCCAGTACAGTAACAGAGAAGGCCAGTACAGTAACAGAGAAGGCCAGTACAGTAACAGAGAAGACCAGTACAGCAACACAGAAGAACGGGTACAGTAACAGAGAAGGCCAGTACAGTAACAGAGAAGGCCAGTACAGTATCAGAGAAGGCCGGTACAGTAACAGAGAAGGCCAGTACAGTAACAGAGAAGGCCAGTACAGTAACAGAGAAGGGCATTGCATTAACAGAGAATGCCAGTACAGTAACAGAGAAGGCCAGTACAGTAACAGAGAAGGCCAGTACAGTAACAGAGAAGGCCAGTACAGTAAAGAGAAGGCCAGTACTGTAACAGAGAAGGCCAGTACAGTAACAGAGAAGACCAGTACAGTAACACAGAACTGGTACAATGCAGTAACAGAGAAGGCCAGCATAGTAACAGAGAAGACCAGTATAGTGACAAAGAAGACCAGTACACTAACACAGAAGATCAGTACAGTAACACAGAAGAAGTGGTGCAGTACAGTAACACAGAAGAAGTGGTGCAGTACAGTAACACAGAAGTGGTACAGTACAGTAGCAGAGAAGAAGAGTATAGTAACAGAGAAGACCAATACAGTAACAGAGATGGCCAGTACAGAACTGTAACACAGAAGACCAGTACAGTAACACAGAAGACCAGTACAGTAACACAGAAGACCTGTACAGTAACACAGAAGACCAGTACAGTAACAAAGATGACCAGTACAGTTACGCAGATCAGTAAATTAAAACAGAACAGTGCAATACAGTAATACAGAAGAACAGTGCAGTAATACAGAACAGTACAGTATAGTAACACTGAAGAACAGTACGGTGCAGTAATAGATGATTCTGAGTTGGGGAAAATCAATGTTGGTGATGCTCAGATCTCCATGACTGATAATGACCCAGTTAGAATGTCATTGTATAGACACCCCGAGCAAGCTAAAGAGATAATTAGGAGTATAATAGAGGAGATGTTGAAGAAAATGGTTAATGAAGATTCAGTTGCAACTTATTTAGCCTCCATAGTCTTAGTGAGTAAACCTGATAGCAAGAAAAGATTAATTATTGACTGTCAAGGTGTGAATAACCACATTAAGCAAGATATTGAACCTCTGCCTGGATTGGATGACATGGCAGAAAATGTAGCAGGGAAAAAGTTTTATGTGACCCTAGATACGAAAGATGAATATTATCAGGTTGAGCTAAAAGAAAGTTCAAGGGATGTTACTACTTTCTCAGGTGGAAATAACCTGTATAGTTCTACGTTTGTGCAAGAAAGGTATAAAATACCGACAATATGAAAGCTAAGACACATGTGCAACATCTGGATATCTTTATTGTAGACGGTTAGTCCCAGAATGAGCAGATATATGATGGAGATGAGACATTATAATTTTCAGATTCTATATAAGAAAGGTATTAGTCATAGAGTAACAGATATTTCGAGTAGACCCAACTATACAGGTAGTAAAGTTCGTGATTCCTGTCGGGTAGGAAGAACAGATGTGTCCAGACTTTCCAGGGAAGAAGTAATATGGTAACAGAGGAAAGATCACCAGTGGAAAATCTATCCCTAAGAAAGTGCCAGGACATAGATCATTAGAATATTTTGAGATACAAGATAATGTATGAGAAGAATTTAAGCAACTGACCTATAATGTTGTTATCCCAGAGTCTATGGTTCAGGAAGTTTGTGCTCTGGTGCACAATGATAATCAGCTAGGGAAACATAAGACTGTAATGCACAACAAAATTTATATTGGCCAGGAATGTGGCGTAATGTTGTGAAATATGTGAATTCATGTGCCACTTGCCAGAAATTTAGGACTACAGGTGCACTTGTGAGAAAATGGCAGGAATTACCAGTTGTAGATGAATGGTTCAGAGAACCGACACGTTGATAAATTAGACACATGTGCAACTCTTGGGTATCGTTATTGAGGAAACGTTTCGCCACACAGTGACTTCATCAGTCCATACAAAGGAGAATCGTGAAGAACAGGAGGGGAATGAGGTAATCAGTCAACGTTGAGGGACTGATTACCTCATTCTCCTCCTGTTCTTCACGATTCTCCTTTGAACTGATGAAGCCACTGTGTGGTGAAACATTTCCTCAATAAAGATACCCAAAGAGTTGCACATGTGTATAATTTACCAGGAATTACCAGTTGTTGAAGAAAAGGGAAAAAGAGTTGCAAGAGATCTAATAGATTTACATCCTGGTATGGATGGTTATAGTCATTGTTTGACAGTGACTGATCATGTCTCAAAGTTTTTGAGAGTGTATCATCTTAGGAACAAAACCATCAAGACTGTCCTCAAAGAATTTCATAAGCTGAAAATGGTAGTAATGTATAATAGAAGCGAGTTTACCAGTGCAGAATTTAAAGACTTTTGTAAAAGGGAAATTCAGTATTACAGAGAACCCATAGAACTTTGAAGTCACTGCAAGCAAGACTGTGTAATGACCATCCTAATTTATAGCCAAAATACTTGTATTAGACAGTTAAGGCTCTAACTGAGACTGTCCATACTTCTCTAGGTACGTCGCCTTTTTGTGCTCAATTTGGGTACCACCCATCCCGAAAATTTGGGGATTTGAACATCTCAGAAAATGAGGTGAGTTTGTCCATGCACCATGATCAGTGGAAACATGCTATTAATTAAACCATCAAGTTGAAAACCAAAGAGTGTTTGACCAAGGCCATTAATAATAATAATAATAATAATAATAATAATAATAATAATAATAATAATAATAATAATCTTTATTTCTATAAGTACATGTACAAGGTATACAGGCCTAGTTGAGATAAATGACATACTACTATATAGAAAGCCCCTTGTTATGCTGAGCATTTCGGGCAAATTAGGTCAGTTTTGTCCCAGGATGCCACCCACCCCAGTCGACTAACACCCAGGTACCCATTTTATACTGATGGGTGAACGGGAACAGCAAGTGTCTTATGGAAACACGTCCTAATGTTTTCCAGCCGTACCGGACCTTAGTGTGCGAGCTGAGTGCGCTAGCGATCCAGCTACGGGGAGACCAGATCAAATTATAGGTCCAGGGATTCCTAATGAAGATCCTAAGCCTGGAACTTCTAGAAAACTGAACTCCAAATGGATTGGCCCATATCATGTGGAAAATGTGTTGAATAATGCAAAAAGGTTATGAGCTAGTAAACCCATTTGATGGAACAGTAGTAAAGAGGGTCCAGAAAAAGTTAAACTGTACAAGGGAAGTGCAGAAAATGTAGTGGAATTTGATGAAAGTTTGGGCCAGGAAGAACAGGAAGAAAGATTACCACCTAGAACTATAAGACCACAGGTCAGACTGCGATGGGATTAAGTCTTTAAACAACCTGTAACTGACTATTTAGAGAGAAAAATTGTAATTGCATTATTGTATGTGTGAGGAATCATGATAAATTTTTGTGTTCTGAAGATGATTTACTATTCAATTAAAATTGTTAAGGGAGATGTAGAGTGGACATGTATAAAAGATTTTGTGCTTAGTATGTATTCATTTTTTTGTACTCGAATACTGGCATACAGGAATGTGTACCCTAATTTATGATGCTGCTATAACGGTGTCTGTTGCCAAAGATGTCAGCTGTAAAGCGACACCTCTGCAGGGGAATGTTATTTTCCATTTTTGAGCCTTTTTCGTGTACAAGGGAGAATGTGTGGATCCTTTTTCTTTCTTTTTATTAAATGATGTTGAATGATGTGAATGGGAAATGTGTCAGGTGAAGCTGTTTCTCTGCTACCTGAAGTTCTCCAGCTCAGGTCCTGGTTACCTGGATTCTCTACAGGGCGAATTTGAGGAGTTGTAGATGGAACACTTGTCAGTGAGAGAGGTTACTTATTAGACATCTTGAGATGTCTAATAATGAGGGTGTATGTATTCTCAACTATTCATTAATATTAAAGGAGTTAGCGAAGTTGTGTCATTTCTGAAGCTTTCACTAAGAACATTTTTTCCTGGACTGGGGAGGTGTGTAATAAATAGCCCCCTTCATTAAATTGATCACATGTGCTGTATAAATTTTTGGAGATGAGCTTCAGAAATTAACAGTATTATCAATATTCTTATTATTGATGTCATTGTGGTTATTGTTATTATTATTATTATTATTATTATTATTATTATTATTATTATTAGTAGTAGTAGTAGTAGTAGTAGTAGTATTTTACTGTCACTATTATAATTGTTGTTAATATTGTGATTATTATTATTTATGTAACTGATACTGTAAAACATTTCCACCTTTTTCCCTCTCCGCAACTGTAAACATTGTCAGAGTTTACTTGACATATATACAAGTCTTCTGTAAATGATTTGTAAATATCCCCATTACTGTAAAAGCTGGAAATTAACTAAAAAAATGTATTAGAAGTGTGACCATTCTCGCATGTTGATGTTCTACTGAATTTTTTTTTATCTGCGGTATAGTGGAGTTTTGAGACTCTCTGATCGCGGGTTCTATCCCCATCCGTGGTAAGGTTTATTTGAAATCGTGTCATTACGATTTCGTGAGTCAGTGTATAATATTCTTTTTTGTGCGTCTGATTACAATCAGACACATAAAGTAATACTTATTACATAATACTAGAAAAATAATTATTTTTCTAGTATTATGTATTCATTGTAATAATTATTGTGAGTAGAAATAAAGTTTGTAGAGATGAGTTAAGCTCATTGTTTAGAAGTTTTGTAAAGAGTTTGTGTACACGAGTTGGAGTTCTGTTCAAACAGTGGAGGAACACCAGGACAACATTCTATAAACAAGCCGCACTCTCACACTTTTGTCGGCCTAATCAATCTTTTCCAACTATACTTATTGATTAATCTGCTGCTAACAAGGGAGTTCATAGCCTGTATTAATGGATGTGTAAGTAGAGAAGCCCAAATATTCATTGAGGCAGATTTTTGGGAGATAGCACTGTGGGAACCAGCCTTCAGCCGGCATCTCTTGTGTTACTCAATACAAGGGTAATTAACTGTGTGTGCTTTGTAACTTGCCATATTACAGCATGAAGAATACCTATACATTATATGACTAGAACAAAGTCTGAGGAAAGCGAAACGTCAACACGAACACGAAAATGTCTTTTAGATAAGAATGCAGCTAGAAAGGTAGGTAGATTACCACGGAGGCCTAAGGAGTGGGCCTGGGCTAAGATGTTATACCTCCAAGTGGTGTCATATGCCTTCTTGAGGTCAAAAAAGACCGCTTGGACGGAGTGTTTATTAGCAAAGGTATTTCTCACATACGTATCTAAGTGGAGCAAGGGGTCCAGAATAGAGCGGCCTTGCGAAAAACCATATTGGCGAGGAGAAAGACTTGTGAGTCTCTAAGTACCATATCAGACGTCTATTCACCAATCATTCCATCACACTGCAGACTACACTGGTCAGAGCAATGGGCGATAGTGAGAGGTAACAAGCTCCGAAGTGCCTGGTTTGCAAAATGGAAGTGCAATGGCAGATTTCCATTATTGATAGAGAACCCCTCGCGTACAAACAAGATTGAAAAGGCTCAAAAGGACTGCAAGGGCTGTAGAATGCAGATGCTGTAGCATACAGATATGAATATTATCTGGCCCAAATGCCGATGGCCGGCAAGCAGGAAGCATGGACTCTAGCTCTAAGACAGTAAAAGGTACTTTATATGGCTTCATCCCATTAGAAGAGAAACCCAAAGGTGATTGCTCCCTGAGAGACTTTGAAGCGAGAAACGAGGAACAGATGTGAAGCCCTTGGGAGACATGGACAAGATAGTTCCTCATATCCATCGGAAAACCCCAAGAGGTTCCGCAACACTAACACCCCCAACCTAGAAACTGGAGCCGAGTCTGGAGTGTACTTGACACACAACTTTCGTACCTTCTTCCAAACCACACACACACACACACACACACACACACAGGGCAAGTCGAGGTAACCGTAGAAATGTAGCCTTGCCAACAAGTGCTTTTAGCATCGTGTATGATGTGGCGAGCGACTACCCTTGCTCGCTTAAAATCTAAAAGACGATCTGCAGTCCGATTATATCAGAAACGTTCCCACACAGCACATTTCAAATGCATTGCACGGGCACATGCAGACCACCAAGGCATGCATGTCTGAGAATGCCTGCATGAAGTTTGAGGAATAAAACATGATGCTGCAGTCAAAACTAAGATCGAAAACTGATGCAACAGTTCGTCAATAGAGGACGAAGAAGAGTCCTCACATAAAGCAGTGAGATGAGAGTATAAGGGAGGAAATTTCCAATTTTGGCCAACTCTTTTATTTTTCAACCAATTTTTTTTATTTTTGGTGTACATTTAGAGGTTCATATGTAGAAGAATGTGACAAAGTTTCAGTATGATTGGCCAACAAACAACAGAGAAAAAATATTTAATGACTTTTCATATATGGCAGCAAGGTATGACAAAATGGCACTTCGAGTGGCACTTCCGACAATCCCAACCGTTAGAATACATCTGACACTAATTTGGGCGGGACATGTTTTATCTAATATGTCTTATTATCATGGAAAAAAAAAATACTTTTGATAGACTTTTTGGCATTCACCAAAATATCTGCCTTTTACCTCCCACAAAATCAAAAATATTTGATATATTCCAAAAAAAGAAGCCTCACATTTTCAAACACACTTTGTTTTATATTGTCAGTGAAAATCATTTCAATACAATAATTAATAATGGTGTACATTAGCGAAATATGTGAAAAAGTTACTTCCGAGTTATAGGCCTAGAACGCCGGCAGGCCTACCGTCTCAAAAAAAAATTTTTTTTGCGCGGAAATCGTGTTTTTTTCGGTGTATTTCTTAGTAAACTGATGTTCTAGTGCAGTTATCCTCTTCAAAATACCGTTTTCTATCACTCACATACCAAACAATAGAACAAGGAGACGAGGAGTAACACATTTATATCGAAATATTGCTGGTGGACTCTCGGTATATTATGGCCTATTTTATTCAGTCTAGAGTATATAACATGTTTGTTTGTTATTTATAGTGTTTTATTTATCATATTAGATCAATTCTGATAGACAAATAAGCCGTATAGTTGATATATAAGCTGATATAAACGTAATAATGAAGTGATTTCACCTGGCACAATCTGGAGGGGGAGTACTGCCGAGTGTTCTCAGATGGCTCCCGATTAGCTGGCACTCTACTGATAAGCTCCACCTACTCTTATATGATGCCAAATAATCAATTATTATATTAGAAAGAATAATGCAAAGAAAAAGCAATAAAAACAAGGAAAAAATTCCAAAAAATACATGGGTTGAGAACAGACGCGCTACCTACATCGCCGTTACCATACCTGATATAAATGACTATAATTTCTTGTAGAAACGTCTTAGAACATTGATTCTTGTACCATTGTGTTGCCAAAGAGTTAAGCTATTTTTCGGTATATATAAATCAATTTCCATAATTTTTCGATTTTTGGTTGAGAGTTGGCCAAAATTGGAAATTCCCCCGTTCACTTTACTAATTATTACATGTAAAGCATTCGCAATTTGTTTAGAATATTAACAGTTTTCTACCAATGTTCTGGTACCGAAAAGCAGGAAACTTTTACAGTCACTCTCGTTCCTTGTCTGTATTTTCACAAGTGCGTCCACAAAGTAATTTAAACTTCTGCACTCGCCCTACTGGAGTGTGTTGTCACAC
>NC_069431.1:38662529-38679015 GCF_026875155.1 Cherax quadricarinatus
ATCTAAACATCCTACAGCAGGGCCCCATCTCAGAAACTGCTTAGCCAACTAACTCCAGGCGAGCAACCAACCTCCATCAAACGACCTGCAACTACCACCTGCAGCTGCAGCCTTACGACCGACCTCTTGTGCAAAAAAAAAAAAAAAAGGCAATTGTTAACAGTATGCATCCTTCCAATTCAGTGGTACGCCGGTATACAGCTGGTATAGCGGTGTGCAATTGACGGGCAGGAGGTATACCTGTCTTATAAATTAAACTTTTTCACGAATAACACAACACACATGCACACGCATTTAAATTGCACCAAAGTGGATAGGACACTTACCTTCAAAACCCCACCTCACCCTCCACCCTCCCAAACCTTTCACACATTCCATCCTTACCCATCTTTCTTACTTCCCCATCTTACCAAAGCGGTGGAGTGCCTGGTCTGTGGTGCTGTGGATCATGCCAATATATCTTGCAGTCTTCCCCCCCCCCCACTTGTTTTAATTGCAATGAACCTAATCCTTTTTTTTCCCGCCGATGTCAGGTCTATCTTAATGAACGAGAAATCTGTTGTCTTAATGAGAGCGTAGGCCTTACTTATGCTATGGCTATCTCTTGGCTCTGCCTTCACGGGAATCTTCCTAGTGTTCCTTATTCTCGAGTAGGAGACCTCCAACCTTGACGGTCCCCCCGCCTACCAGCTCTGGTGTCATGTCTTCCGGGGTCGCCTGTCTCTAATTCTTTTGCGGTTTTACCATCTGAAACCTCCACCTCATTTCCTTTTCCTACCTCTACCTCTTCATCTTCTCGCCCTCTAGTTTCTCAGTCTGTGAGGCCTCGCATGCCTGCACCTTGTTCGTGCCTATCGCCTGTGAAGTTCAACCTGTCTCCTAAGCCCAAATCTCTTCACATTCTTCCATTTCTTATAATTCACCAACAGTTCTCCATTTCGGCCTCGGTACCTAGTTCTCACCCCCTCTCTAACTTTCACACGAAGGTGGAGGTTCACCCCCCTCGTGAGGTCTCCTATCCCCTTGTTCCCCACCAAACTTCCTCCTCAGTCCTCCTCCACCTTCCTTCCTCTCCTGTTCCATCACAGGACGATCCGCCGGCACATCTTACTACCCTCTCCTCTTAGACCTCTTTGGTTCCATCCATAGTCTCCCTAATCTCTGCTTACTTCACCTCACCTACCTCTAAAGTCACGGTATAGGCATCTTCCTTGTCTGCTGAAACACTTGATGCTATCTCCAACTAAACTGCGGAAACCAAACCTTCGATGGACACCTGTGCACCTCTTTATGCCTCTTCTTATTTTTCACAACCCTAGCAATAATCTTTTCCTTCATATCATTCTGATTCCTCCATGCTTACACGCTTTCCATTGCCTCCAAACATTGACTTCACTGACCCTACCAGCCCGTAGATTTTATCGCTTCTCATTGTTAGTGCACCTGTCTTTGTTAATAATGACTTATTTACAATGGAATATTCATGGCCTCAGGGGTAACCAGGGAGAGCTCCAGGTGTTTCTCTTCCAGTTTTCCCCAGTATATGTCGGGTTACAAGAGCCTAAGGTTCGTTCAGCAGTTATTCGTCCTATTTTGGGTTATGTGCTGTTGTATTCTTCTGATCCCTTTCCTGATGAAACTTTTAATGAGAGAGCACTTCTTGTGAGCGTTGGTACACCGCTTCAACAGGTCTTTGTTCTCAGTTGCATTATTTGCTCAGGTAGTATACAGTTTTCTCTCTATACCTCTCCCCTTCCTGTTCATTCTGTATCTCGGATGTAGCGCTCTTGATCTGCCACCACCCATCTTGTTGGTAGGTGATTTTAATGCTCATCATCGTCATCTTTGGGAAGGATCCCATTGTGACTCTCGTGGTAATCAGTTGGAGGCTCTTTTCACTTCTCATCCTCTTCATGTTTTAAATACGGGTGCTCCCACTCATTTTGACTCTTGCACTCGGTGTCTCTCTCTTGTTTTGATCTTTCAATTTATTACTCATCAATTACCCTTGATTACACTTGGTCTGTTCTCACTGTTCTTACTTCTGCTAGGTATTCCCGACCGCCTCGTAGCCCCCGTTGGCAATTTGAACAAGCGAATTGGAACTTATACTCTCATCTCACTGCTTTATGTGAGGACTCTTCTTCGTCCTCTGTTGACGAACTGTTGCATCAGTTTTCGATCTTAGTTTTGACTGCAGCATCATGTTTTATTCCTCAAACTTCATGCAGGCATTCTCAGACATGCATGCCTTGGTGGTCTCCTGCATGTGCCCGTGCAATGCATATGAAATGTGCTGTGTGGGAACGTTACTGATATAATCGGACTGCAGATCGTCTTTTAGATTTTAAGCGAGCAAGGGCAGTCGTTCGCCACATCATACACGATGCTAAAAACACTTGTTGGCAAGGCTACATTTCTACGGTTACCTCGACTTACCCTGTGTGTGTGTGTGTGTGTGTGTGTGTGTGTGTGTGTGTGTGTGTGTGTGTGGTTTGGAAGAAGATACGAAAGTTGTGTGTCAAGTACACTCCAGACTCGGCTCCAGTTTTCTAGGTTGGTGGTGTTAGTGTTGCGGAACCTCTTGAGGTTCTGATGGATATGAGGAACTATCTTGTCCATGTCTCCCAAGGGCTTCACATCTGTTCCTCGTTTCTCGCTTCAAAGTCTCTCAGGGAGCAATCATCTTTGGGTTTCTCTTCTAATGGGATGGAGCCACATAAAGTATCTTTTACTGTCTTAGAGCTAGAGTCCATGCTTCCCGCTTGCCGGCCATCGGCAGTTGGGCCAGATAATATTCATATCTGTATGCTACAGCATCTGCATTCTACAGCCCTTGCAGTCCTTTTGAGCCTTTTCAATCTTGTTTGTACGCGAGGGGTTCTCCATCAATAATGGAAATCTGCCATTGCACTTCAATTTTGCAAACCAGGCACTTCGGAGCTTGTTACCTCTCACTATCGTCCCATTTCTCTGACCAGTGCAGTCTGCAGTGTGATGGAATGATTGGTGAATAGACGTCTGATATGGTACTTAGAGACTCACAAGTCTTTCTCCTCGCCAATATGGCTTTCACAAGGGCCGCTCTATTCTGGACCCCTTGCTCCACTTAGATACGTATGTGAGAAATACCTTTGCTAATAAACACTCCGTCCAACAGTGTTTTTTGACCTCAAGAAGGCATATGACACCACTTGGAGGTATAACATCTTAGCCCAGGCCCACTCCTTAGGCCTCCGTGGTAATCTACCTACCTTTCTAGCTGCATTCTTATCTAAAAGACATTTTCGTGTCCGTGTTGACGCTTCGCTTTCCTCAGACTTTGTTCTAATCATATAATGTATAGGTATTCTTCATGCTGTAATATGGCAAGTTACAAAGCACACACAGTTAATTACCCTTGTCAAGAGTAACACAAGAGATGCCGGCTGAAGGCTGGTTCCCCCAGTGCTATCTCCCAAAAATCTGCCTCAATGAATATTTGGGCTTCTCTACTTACACATCCATTAATACAGGTTATGAACTCCCTTGTTGGCAGCAGATTAATCAATAAGTATAGTTGGAAAAGATTGCTTAGGCCGACAAAAGTGTGAGAGTGAGTGCTTGTTTATAGAATGTTGTCCTGGTGTTCCTCCACTGTTTGAACAGAACTCCAACTCGTGTACACAAACTCTTTACAAAACTTTTAAAAAAATAAGCTCAACTCATCTCTACAACTTTATTTCTACTCACAATAATTATTACAATGAATACATAATACTAGAAAAATAATTATTTTTTTAGTATTATGTAATAAGTATTACTTTATATGTCTGATTGTAATCAGACGCACAAAAAAGAATATTATACAATGACTCACGAAATCGTAATGATACGATTTCAAATAAACCTTACCATGGGTGGGGATAGAACCCCGCGATCAGAGAGTCTCAAAACTCCACTATACCGCAGATAAAAAAAAATTCAGTAGAACATCAACATGCGAGAATGGTCACACTTCTAATACATTTTTTTAGTTAATTTCCAGCTTTTATAGTAATGGGGATATTTACAAATAATTTACAGAAGACTTGTATATATGTCAAGTAAACTCTGACAATGTTTACAGTTGCAGAGAGGAAAAGGTGGAAATGTTTTACAGTATCAGTTACATAAATAATAATAATCACAATATTAACAACAATAGTAATAGTGACAGTAAAATACTACTACTACTACTACTACTACTACTACTACTAATAATAATAATAATAATAATAATAATAATAATAATAATAACAATAACCACAATGACATCAATAATAAGAATATTGATAAAACTGTTAATTTCTGAAGCTCATCTCCAAAAATTTATACACCACATGTGATCAATTTAATCAAGGGGGCTATTTATTACACACCTCCCCAGTCCAGGAAAAAATGTTCTTAGTGAAAGCTTCAGAAATGACAAAACTTCGCTAACTCCTTTAATATTAATGAATAGTTGAGAATACATACACCCTCGTTATTAAACATCTCAAGATATCTAATAAGTAACCTCTCTCACTGACAAGTGTTCCATCTACAACTTCTCAAATTCGCCCTGTAGAGAATCCAGGTAACCAGGACCTGAGCTGGAGAACTTCAGGTATCAGAGAAACAAAGTTCACCTGACACATTTCCCATTCACATCATTCAACATCATTTAATAAAAAGAAAGAAAAGGGATCCACACATTCTCCCTTGTACACGAAAAAGGCTCAAAAATGGAAAATAACATTCCCCTGCAGAGGTGTCGCTTTACAGCTGACATCTTTGGCAACAGACACCGTTATAGCAGCATCATAAATTAGGGTACACATTCCTGTATGCCAGTATTCGAGTACAAAAAAATTGAATATATACTAAGCACAAAATCTTTTATACATGTCCACTCTACATCTTCCTTAACAATTTTAATTGAATAGTAAATCATCTTCAGAACACAAAAAGTTATCATGATTCCTCGCACATACAATAATGCAATTACAATTTTCCTCTCTAAATAGTCAGCTACAGGTTGTTTAAGGACTTAATCCCATCCCAGTCTGACCTGTGGTCTTATAGTTCTAGGTGGTAATCTTTCTTCCTGTTCTTCCTGGCCCAAACTTTCATCAAGTTCCACTACATTTTCTGCACTTCCCTTATACAGTTTAACTTTTTCTGGACCCTCTTTACTACTGTTCCATCAAATGGGTTTACTAGTTCATAACCTTTTTGCATTATTCAACACACTTTCCACATGATATAAGAACATAAGAACATAAGAAAGGAGGAACACTGCAGCAGGCCTGTTGGCCCATACTAGGCAGGTCCTTTACAATTCATCCCACTAACAAACATTTGACCTACCCAATTTTCAATGCTACCCAAGAAATAAGCTCTGATGTGCAAGTCCCACTCAAATCCAACCCATCCCACTCATGTATTTATCCAACCTAAATTTGAAACTACCCAAAGTCCTAGCCTCAATAACCCAACTAGGTAGACTGTTCCACTCATCTACTACCCTATTTCCAAACCAATACTTTCCTATGTCCTTTCTAAATCTAAACTTATCTAATTTAAATCCATTACTGCGGGTTCTCTCTTGGAGAGATATCCTCAAGACCTTGTTAATATCCCCTTTATTAATACCTATCTTCCACTTATACACTTCGATCAGGTCTCCCCTCATTCTTCGTCTAACAAGTGAATGTAACTTAAGAGTCTTCAATCTTTCTTCATAAGGAAGATTTCTAACGCTGAATGTTTTCTAACGAATTTATGTCCATTCTGTATTATGGAGACCAGAATTGAGCTGCATAATCTGGGTGAGGCCTTAAAAATGATGTTTTAAAGCTGAAATAGGGCCCTTTGGACTTGTTGCTTCCCTTCTTGATAAAAAACCCCAGTAATCATTTCCCTTTTATTACGTACGCTTAGGCATTGCGGGTCTTCCCAAAACCCCAAGTCCTTTTCGCAATCTGTATGGTTAAGTTTACATTATTTAACTTATTAAAGTGCTAGGGTTATGGAAACCCCCGGCTTCAAAACCTTGATTTATCTAATTGAATGCATCTGCCACTTTTCTGACCAAGAGTAGAGTTTGTTTTAAATCCTCCGGGAATTTTCCCTAACTTACGTTTGAATCAATTACCCTACCTTTTCTTCGTGTCATGGCGAATTTGCTCATATCACTAGAAATTTCCCTTTCATCAAGATCATTGATTATTTTATAAAAAACAAGGGCCCCAAAAATTATCCCTGTGGAACCCCACTTTTTACTGATCCCCACTGGGGAATTTAAACCCCCCTTTTATGGACCTCTTTGTTTCCCTGCTGTGACTTTGATTCGACCCACGAGAGCCCCCTTCCCCCAATGCCATGAGCTGCTACTTTCTTCAACAGTCTTTGGTGCGGAACTCTTTTCAAATGCCTTACTAAAATCAAAGTAAAAATATAAAATTTTTTTATCGTGGTCAAACCCCCCCCCCAAAGTTTTAAACTAAAAGAAAGTTAAAAAATTGTTGGGACAAGCCCGGCCCCTTTTGTGAATCCTGCTAAAGTATCTTTTAAATAAAGCTATGCTTATGGGAGATGGTTTTAAAATTTCCCCGCTATAATTGACTTTTGTAAATTTCCCTTAAAATTTAAAAGGGTCGGGCTTATTGGGGGGGTTAATTTGAGGGTTTAAACAAACTTGCCCCCGTTTTAAAAATGGAATTCCCATTGCCATCTTCCACAAATCGGGAACCTGAAATTTTTTGAAGAGAAAATTAAAAAATTAGTTAATTTTTTTACAGATTTCCCTTTTTTGCATTCTTTGAACCCAAAAAAAAAAACCCCTCATCGGGGCCCCGGGACTTATTTTGTTCAGCCCGGTCTATTGTTTCCCAACCATTTCATAGTGACTGTGATTTTAAAATTTAAATTTAAAATCTTTTTTGATCCACTAAAAAAAATTTAATTTCCGGGAAAATATTATTATTTGTTTCCCTTGTTTTAAAAAGGAAAAAAAAATTTTAATTTAAAAATCGAGAAAATTTCATTTCTTTGTCAATTTAAGATCCCCATAGTTATTTTTAAGGGGCCCTATTTAATCTTGATTTTTGTTCTATAAGGGAAAAAAAAATTTTTTGGGGTTAGTTTTAGAAAACCCTAGAAAATTTTTTTTTTTCATAGCCCCTTTTTAAAGTTTTTCTTACCCCCTTTTTAAATGCCCCTTTTTAATGTCAATATATGTTCATAAGTTGCCCCTTTCGCCTCTTTTGAAAACCCCTAAAATTTCCCTTTTCTTATGCCCTAGTAGATTTTTCAGCCTATTATTCACCATTTTGGGTCTTTTTATTTGTTTTTTTCCCTTTTTAAGGGAAAAGGTTTTTTAAAGGGCAGCATGTTTTGGTTCAGAAAATTTTAAAAATTTTGAAAGCTCTCTTCGTTCCCCAAAGTCAACAGATGAAAAGTGTTCTCTAACCCCCATCTTTAATTCCAAAAGCGAAAATTTGGGTGTTACTGATTTATCCCTTTATCATATTCCATTAATTTTAAACCATGAAATTTGATTTGTGGTCGCTAGAAACCCAGTTCCTCTAAAACCCTTCTTAAATTTAAATTAACAAGGGTTTCTGTTTCCCAGAAAAAGGGTTTCAAAAGGTTTTCCCCTTGTGGGTTTCTGCCCAAAAAACTGCTTCAAAAAAAAATCCTGAACTATTTCTAAGAAATCGTTTTTGATTCAAAATTTTTCCAGTCAAAAAAATTCCCAAATTTTAAAATAGGGCCTAAAATTTAAAATTTCCCCTTAAAAATTACTCCCATTATGTGCCTTTTTGGCCCTAAAAATTTTTCCTCCATGTAGTCCCCCCGGGGTCCCTATCAAAATTTTTGGGGGCGGTAAAAACACACCAAAAATTTTTTTTTTTTCATGTCCCTCTAAAAATTTCTACCCAAACGGGACTTGTTTGTGTTACTTCAGATTAATACCCGTTTTTTTTTTGCAAAAGTTAAAAGGGGTCTGGGACATCCCAATCCCCCCCCAAAAAACCCCCCCCTTTTCCCGGGATACTTCTATTTTACTTGGAAAAATTTTAAAACCCCTGAATTTTGAAAATTCTGCGGGCCATTTTTCCCAAATTTTTAAATTTAAAACCACGTCCCCAGTAAGGCAAATCCCACCCTTGTTACCTGACTAGAAACTAGTCTAACTCGTCCATTTTTTCCCTAGCACTGCAAACTATTTGAAAAAATAAATATTTAAGGGACCCTCCTATCTCTTTACCCTTCCTGCTCCTTTTGTTTTCCCCCAAAACCCTTTTACTGGTAAATTGCAATTATTTGATGGCTTTCCAATATCTCCTCATTTTCTATTACAGTTCTCCTGGGTACTGTTATCCCCTTTGGGATTTCCCTTTTTCCCGCCAAAACCCATACCAAAAATTTTCCTATTTTAAAAGGGCCCTAACAGCCCCCTTTCCACTGCGTTGGCCAGTGCTCCCACCCAACCTAGAAAAAAGGTGAACCCCACCTGGCATACATGTTCTTTCTGCCATAGAAAAGGGGCCCCAGTTTGTCAATGAATGTTACCGTTTTTTCCTTACAGTATTTGTCCAGCCAGAAAATTGCCCCAAAATTGGTTTGGGGAAAAACCTTTTCATTTCCCCAACTTTTCCCCTTTGGGCCCAAAATCCCAATATGACGGGTTTTCCCCCCCTTTTCTTCCAAAATTATCTCTTTTGGGGACCTATCCCTGCTAATCAGGTCCTCATCCAAACACCCTGCCAACATCGTTGCCCCCAGCACTGAGACAGAAAATTTGGGAAATTGCTCCCATTCCCTCTCAGATGCACCCAGAGGGCTAACAATATCCTTCACCCCAGCCCCGGGAAAACACACTCTCTCCCTAAAAACCCCAACCCTTTTAAACAGAATGCCCTATCATGTCCCAATTTTGCTATCCCCAAAAAAACAATGTTTTTCCTTTTCCTTGGCGTCTTTGGGGTAGTGATGCTCCGAGTAGTCGATTTTCACATTCCCCAGGTAGCATTACACCACTTGTAGTTTCCCGCCCATGACGTTCTCAAAGGGTTTCTTCTTTTGGGGTTTTTAGGGATGTCTCCTCACGTCTCCCAAATTTCCCTTCCCTTGGTGTTTGTTGGGGCCCACCCCCAAAGTAGAAACACTCACATTCGTCAGGTAGCCCCGAAAATTGATTTGGAAGTTTCCACGGCGTTTTTGGTTTCTCGTTGTTTCTGCCTCTCCAACGTTTTTTTAAATCTTCAGCTTGGTTCCATTTTGCCCCCCCCATTGCCCAAGCCCCCCTTTTAAACCCGGGGGAAACTACAACGGTGGATTAAGAATCCTCTTGTTCTCCCCCCGGTTAATCGCCGTATCTCAGTTTAGCAACTGAGTTCTTCTTCAGTGCTTTTTAAAGTGCCAAGAGGGGGGCCCACCCTTGGTTCAGATTCAAGAGGACAAAACGGGTCTTCACAGGAAAGTAACCCACTAAATTTAAATTTCACGTCCCCACTGGGGCAAATTTCCCGCCCACCATGAGGCTAATTTACACGTCCCCCTGTTGCATATGTGCCAATCCTTTGGATTTTCGGGGGTTTTTCTAGAAGTTCCAGGTTTTAGGATTTATTAGAAATCCCTGGACCTTTTAATTTAAATTTGGTCCCCCCGTAGCTGGATCGCTAGCCCCATTTCAGTTTCGCAAAATAAGGCCCGGTAGGGGGGAAAACTTTTGGGAACTTGTTTCCAAAAGGGACACCTGCTTTTTCCCTTCACCCATCAGTTAAAAATGGGACCTGGGTGTTAGTCGACTGGGGTGGGTTGAAATCCTGGGGAAAAAAACTGAAAATTTGGGGCCCAAAATGCTCGCATAACAAGGGGCTTTCTTTTTAGTGTATGTCATTTAACCCTCAGAAAGGCCTGTATCCCTTTTGTTTATGTACTTATAAAAATTAAAAAAAAATTTTTATTATTATTTTTATTATTATTTTTTTTTATTATTTTTATTGACCGTGGTCAAAACACTCTTTGGTTTTAAATTTGATGGTTTTAAATTTAAACGATTTTTCCACTGGGCATGGTGCATGGACAGACAACATTCTTTTTGGGGTGTTAAAACCCCCAAATTTTCAGGATGGGTGGTCCCCAAATTTGGCCAAAAAAAAAGGCGACGTATCTAGAGAAGTATGGACACCCTCAGTTAAAAGCCTTTTAAATGTCTAATTTCAAGTTTTTTTGGCTCTAATTAGGATGGGTTTATTCACAGTCTTGCTTTTTAAATGACTTAAAGTTTTTATGGGGTTTTCTTAATACGGGAATTTTTCCCTTTTTTACAAAAGTCTTTAAATTTGCACTGGGGAAACTCACTTCCCTTATCCCTTCACATTTCAGCTTCTCAAAAAAACGCAGGGAAACCCTTTTGAAATTCTTTGGGCAGACAGTTTTGAAGGGTTTTTTTTTTAAGATGATACACTCTTTTAAAACTTTTAGGGAAAGATCAGTCATGTCAAACAATGAATATTAACCATCCAATACCAGAGGGTGGGAAAATTAAATTTGATCTATTTCAACTCTTTTTTTGCTTTTTGTAAAAAATGGTAATTCCTTGGGTTAAAATTTTGCACATGTGGGAAATCTTTTTTGGGGTTTTTTATTGAGGAAATGTTTCGCCACACAGTGGCTTTTCCCCAGTTTCCAAAGGGAGAATTCTGGAAAAAAAACAGGGGGAGAATGAGGTAAACGTCCCTAAAAGTTTAGGGTTACCCATTTCCCCCTCTGTTTTTCACGATTTCCCTTTTCATGGACCGATGAAGCCCCCTGTATGGGGGAAAAATTTTTCAACGATACCCCAAAAGGCACCCGTGTCTAATTTTTTTCCCCGTGTCGGTTCTCTGGGAAAAATTCATGAAAAAAGGGAAATTTCCCGCCCTTTTTTTCACAAGGCACCCGTAGTCCTAAATTTCTGGGCAAGTGGCAAATGGGAATTTAATATTTCAAAAATTACGCCACATTCCTGGGCCAAAATAAATTTTGTTTTTGCTTTCCCGGGCTTGTTTTCCTGTGCCCCTTATCATTGTTTACCAGGCACAAACTTCCGAACCCTCATAAAACTCTGCGATAAAAAACTTTTAGGTCAGTTTTCTTAAATTCTTCTCAAAAATTTTCTTGTATCTCAAAACATTCTAAAAGATTTTTGTCCCGGCACTTTCTTAGGGAAGATTTTGCACTGGGGATCTTTTCCCCTTTTAAACCCTATTCTTTCCCGGAAAAATTGGAACATCTGTTTTCCAACCCCCACAAGGAAAACATGGAAATTTATAACCCGTATAGTTGGGGGTTTCCGAAATATTGTTTTCTCTATGAATTAAAACCTTTTTTACAGAATCGAAAATCAAATGTCTCATTTTCCCCTCATTTTATTGCTCATTCTGGGAAATAACCGTCTAAAAAAAAGATACAGATGTTAATGTGTCTTAGCTTTTATATGGTCGGTATTTTTATAAATTTTTTGCCAAACGTTTGAATTTTTTAAAGGGTTTAAAAAATTTTCCCCCTGAGAAAATGTAACATCCCCTTTAACTTTTTTTTAGCTCAACCTGTTTAAAAATTCATCTTTTTGTATCAGGGGTTTAAAATAAAAAATTTTTCCCGTAATTTTCTGCCATGTCAATTTCCCCTCTTGGGAGAGGTTCCAAAAATTTGCTTTAATGGGGTTTTTCACACCTTGACAGTCAATAATTTTAAATTTTTCTTGCTGTCAGGTTTACTCACTAAGATATGGAGGCTAAATTTAAATTGCAACTGAAAACTTCAATAACCTTTTTCCCTTTAGCAAACCCCCCTATATACTCCTAATTATCTCTTTTAAAATTGCTGGGGTGGGCTTTTACAATGAAAAATTTTAAAAGGGTCATTATCAGTCAAAGGGGGTACTGAGGATTTAGGAAAAATTGATTTTCCCAAATCAGGGAAACATTTTTTACTGCACCCCGTATGTTTTTCTGTATTGCTTTTATTTTTCTTCTGTGTTATATTAAAAATTTTTATGTTTGTTTTTACTGCCAAGTTTCTTCTGTATTCTGTATTTTTCCTGTTCGTTTTAATTTTACTGAAACTGCCCTAAAATGTACTTTGGGCATTTTGTTACTTACGGGGCTTCTGTGTTACTGGGACTGGTCTTCTCTGTTATGTACGGGTTTCTCTGTTATCACTGTACCAAATTTTTTCTGGTTACTGTAAGGGTTTTTGTGTTTGTTCTGTACTGGTCATCTCTGTTACTGTATTGGGCTTCTCTGTTTTCTATTTCTTTTTCTCTGTACCCGTACCCGTACCACTTCTGTTTTTACTGTAATTTCACCCCTTCTTCTTTTGGTTTCTGTACTTTCCCCTTCTTTTGTGGTACGTTTTGGTCTTTTTGTTTTAGGTAATGGTCTTTTTTCTGTCAAATATAATGGTCTTCCTGTTTTCTATGTGGGCCCTTTTCTGTTACTGTATTGTCCCGTTTTTGTGTTACTGTATGGTCTTCTCGTTACTGTACTGGCCTTTCTGTTTTCTGTTAAAGGCCTTTTCTTTACTTTTATGGTCTTCTTTTACTGTACTGGCCCTTTTTTTTCTGTTTCTGGGCCCTTTTCTGTTACTGTATGGCATTCTTGTTACTGTACGGGCCCTTTTTCTTTTTACTGTACTGCCTTCTCTGTTACGTAAATGGCCCTTTTGTTTCTGTACGGCATTCTTGTTTCTGTACTGGGCCCTTTGGGTTTTGTTTCCCCTTTTCTGTGTTGCTGAATGGTCTTTTCTGTTACTGTATGGCTTTCTCTGTTTCTGTACTGGCCCTTTTTGTTATGTACTGGCCTTTCTGTTTTTCTGTTAAAGCCTTCTTGTTACTTACTGGCCTTTTCTGGTTTTTGTAAATGGGCCTTTCTCTGTTTTCTTTTTAATGGGTCTTCTGTGTTGCTTTACTGGTCTTCTCTGTTAAATGTTCTGGAAATTCTGTGTTACTGTATTGGCCCCTCCTTCTGTGTTTTCGGGATGTTTCCCCTTCTTCTGTGTTTTCTGTTTTCTGGTCTTTGTGTTACTTACGGGCTTGTGTGTTTTTTGTTTTTTCCCCCTCTTTGTTTTTACTGTACTGGTCTTGTGTGTTTTTTTGTACTGGTCTTCTGTGTTAATTTTTGGTCTTGTGTTTTTTCTGTATGGCTTCTGGGGTTAATGTATTTGGTTTTTTCTGTGTTACTGTTTCTGATTTCTGTGTTAACTGTAATGGTTTTTTTGTGTTTTCTATGCTGTTCTTCTGTTTTTACTGTACGAAACTTTTGTGTTATTTTACTGTTCTTCTGTGTTTCTGTACAGGTTTCTTTTGTTTTCTGTACTGGTCTTTTTGTGGCACTGCAATGGGGCTTCTGTGTTACCGTTTTTGGTCTTCTGGTGTTTCCGTTTCTGGTCTTCTGTGTTACTGTTTTTGGTCTTTTTGTGTTACTGAAGGTTTCTTTTGGTTTTAAAATGTATGGGGTTTTTTTGTCACTGCAAAGGTTTTCTGTGTTACCGTATTGGTCTTCTGTGTTACTGTTCTGGTCTTTTGTGTTACCTGTATGGTCTTCTGTGTTATGGTTTTAGTCTTTTTGTGTTTTTACTGGTTTCTGTGTTTCTTTTTCTGGTCTTCTGGTTTTGTATGGGGCTTTTGTGTTACTGTTACCGGTTTCGTGTTACTGTACCGGGTTTTTCTGGAAATTTCTGTACCGTTCTTTTGTGTTACTGTATGTTCTTCTGTGTTACTGTACCGTTCTTTTGTGTTACTTTACGTTCTTCTGTGTTCTGTACCGTTTCTTCTGGTTAACTGTATGGGTTTTTCGTGTTATGTACTGGGTTTTTGTGTTACTGTATGGTTTTCCCGTGTTACTGTATGGTTTCTGTGTTACTGTACTGGTTTTTCTGTGTTTTCTGTACTGGTCTTCTGTGTTATGTACTGATCTTCTTTTGTTACTGTACTGGTCTTCTGTGTTTTCCCCCAAAAGGTTTCTGTTTTTCTTTCTGGTCTTCTTTTGTTTTCTGTACTGGTCTTCTGTGTTACTGTATGTTTTTCTGTGTTTTCTGTTTCTGGGTCTTCTGTTTACTGGGACTGGTTTTTTTTGTGTTACTGTATGGTTTTTTTTTTCTGTGTTACTGTACTGGGTTTTTTTGTGTTAAGTATGGTTCTTCTGTGTTACTGTACTGGTTTTCTGTGTTAAATGTACTGGTTTTTCTGTGTTACGGGACTGTTCCCTTTTTTGTTACTGTATGGTCTTTTGGGGTTTTCTGTATGGTTCTTTTTTGTGTTCTGTTTGTTCTTTTTTTTGTTTTTTACTGTTTCTGGGTTTTTGGGGTTACTGTACTGGTTTTTGTATTATTTTTACTGGGCTTCTGTGGTTTTTTTAATGGTTTTCTGTGTTTTCTTTATGGGGCTTTGTTTCTGTTAGTCTTCTGTGTTAAATGTACTGGTCTTTTTGTTTTAGGGATGGGTTTTTTTTGTTTCTTTTATGGTTTTTCGTGTTTCTTTTAATTTTTCTTCTGTATACTGTAAAAGGTCTTCTGTGTTACTTTTACTGGTTTTTCTGTGTTCCCGTATGGGGTTTTTTGTTGGTTATTTTAATGGGGCTTTGTGTTTACTGTTTCTGGTCTTCTGATTACTGTACTGGTCTTTGTGTTACTTTAATGGGATTTTTGAATTTTCTGTATTTGGGTTTTCTGTTTACTGTTTCTTTTGGGTTTTGTTATGTACTGGTTTTTTGTGTTACTGTATTTTCTTCTGTGTTATGTACGGGTTTTTCTGTGTTACTGTTTCTGGTCTTCTGTATTTTTTATACTGGTCTTTGTGTTACTGTACCCTTTTTTCTGTGTTTTCTGTACCGTTTCTTCTTGGGTTACTGTACCCTTCTTTTGTGTTACTGTTAAACCCTTCTTCTGGGGTTTTCTGTGCTGGTTTTTGTTACTGTACCGTTTTCTGTGTTACTGTTTCCCTTTTTCTGCGTTACTGTATTGTCTTCTGTGTTAAAAATTGCATGGGCACGCCTTTCTCCTGAAGATAGAGAATTTGGGAAAATTTTTAATTGGGGGGGAAAAATTAAAGTTTGGTAATAATTTTTGGGTATTTTGTTTGAGGAATTTTTAATTTTAAAAAAAATAATTTTGGGGCTTTTGGGGCCCCAAATTAAAATGTTGGGAATGAGTATTTTTATTCCCCGGGGTGATGTTTTAGAATAAAAGGGTTGGGTTTTTCCCCGGGTGGGGGAAATTTGTCCTATTTCTTTTTTAAAACCCGCACCACTTTGGTTGTAGCCCACAAATTTTGATTTAGAAGTGAAAAGTGTAATGTTCACTACGTCCTGTAGACAGAGATCTTGCTCAATTAAAAAGGTCTACCTGGTTAAAAAAGGCCAGGAGCAGAGCTGGTAATCAAGAAACTAACATTGGGTTTTTAAAATGTTAAAAAAGTTTAATATTAGAAAAAGACAAAAATTTTGGGGTTTCAAATTAATGCTTTTTGGTAACCAGGTAAAAAAAGTAACCCAAAGAAAAGAAAAATTCCCGGTTGAAACCCAACCCACTGAAAAGGAGAAGAGTGAAGGTGGGAAACCCAAACACAAAGTTCAACCCACCTAAGGGAAGGTTAATACTACCAGGGGTAGAAATTAAAAACAAATTTGGCCCGAGGGAAATGAATTTTGGGCCCCAGGGCCCCTAGGATGGGAGTGCTGGGGGTAACACGCTTTATGGTTTTCCCGGGTGTCTGAACCCCCTTTAAACCCCCTTTTTAAAGGGGGTTTTTTCCCAAAAATATCCCCCTTTTCCAAAAATTATGGTTTGGAGGGGTAAAATTAATTTACAGAGGGAAAAAATGCTATGTACACTCTCCCGGGTTCAGCCAATCTGAGAAGTGGTTTTTTTAGCCAGTTTATTATACAAACTTTAAACTTTTTAGGACTGGATAGCCCAAAACCCATCTTAAAAATGGGCAGCTATTTGGGAAACCCTTTTAAGTTTTCCCCGGTCTTTAGTGGCCCTTTTGTTCCCGTTTCAAAAACAAAGGGTTTTCCGTATCCAAGTGGAGTACCCTTTTTTCCCTCGGGGAGAAGCTTTTTACTGGGGGAAGTATAGGGAAATTGAATTCATTTTAATACGTAGTTAAAAAAGCCCCCAGTCCCGTTTTTGAGACAAAAAACTTTATTTAAAATCTGGTTGTTTTTTAGAACTGGAGAGTTGGAAAAAAATTCTTCTAATTTTTTCGAAGCTTTTATCAGCCCCTTTTTGAACAAAAAGAGGTTCTTTTACATTTTTTTTTTAAAAATTTGTCTGTGAGAAAGAGTCAGACCCTTTTAAAAATTTTGTACAAAATTGGGATAGAAAAATTTTACCCAAGGAAAACTTTTAGCAATTTCCCTTTTAGTTTTTGGGAAAGGGGCTTCATAGAACTGCTTTTGTTTTTATTTTCAGAAAAATAAAACCCAAA
>NC_069431.1:38679515-38739043 GCF_026875155.1 Cherax quadricarinatus
AACGGGGACATTCGAGTCTTCCCTTCCATTGCCCATTCACATATACCAGAAAAAATCACTGGTCCTAGGACCGCCCCCTTTGGGACCCCGCTCGTCACAGGTGCCCACTGTGATACCTCATCCCGCACCATGACTCGTTGTTGCCTCCCTGTCAAGTATTCTCTGATCCATGCAGTGACCTTCCTGTTATACGCGCCTGATCCTCTTGTTTCTTCATTAGTCTCTTGTGAGGAACTGTGTCGAAGGCCTTCTTGCAGTCCAAGAAAATGCAATCAACCCACCCCCTCCTCTCTCGTTTGCACTTCTGTAACTTTGTCATAGAACTTCAGAAGTTTTGTGACACAGGATTTTGCCTTCCATGAATCCGTGCTGGTTATCGTTTATAATCTTGTTCCGTTCCAGGAGCTCCACCACTCTCCTCCTGATAATCTTCTCCATGACTTTGCATACTATACAGGTCAGTGACGGTGGAAATAAATGGTATAAAATACCGACACAATGGAAATATAAACACATGTGCAGTATAATGTGACCCTTTATTGACAACGTTTCGCCCACACCAGTGGGCTTTTTCAAGTCACAAACAGATCTACCTGGGGTGGAAGGTACGTGAGTATTTATAGTCAGGTTCAGAATGCTGAGTCAGGTGGAGAATGCTGCATCTGAAGATGTACCGAGTGGGGTTATAGAGTCTAAAATCTTGGGTAGCTTGGAAGGGAGACTGGATAAGTTTGTGATCAGACCTTCTGCAGTGTTCTTCCATTCCTATGTTCTTATGTGGGATAGCGATGAAGAAGTTTCTTGGCAAGTGGTTAAGCTATGTTATTGAAGCCACTATTCTGGTTGAAGTTGTCGGATATAGAAATAAGTGATGATTCCAGGATTCTTTGGTATTGAGTGTTGTCTTCTGTGGCGATAAGTCTTGAGTTTCTGTAGTTTATCAAGTGGTTGTGTGAATTACGGTGTTGTACACAGGCATTCCTTGTATCGTGAGACCTGCTTGCGTATTGGTGTTCTGAAATACATGTTTGGAGGTCCCTTGATGTTTCGCCCAGGTATAATTTGTTGCAGTCATTACAAGGGATTATCTATACCCCTGCAGTGGGTGGAAGCTTGTCATATCTATCACTGGTAATGTCCTTGATGGTCGTGGTTGTGGAGGTAGGCACTGGTGACACAGTGACACTGGTCTGTAATTTAGTGCCTCTTTTCTGTCTCCTTTTTTAAAAATAGGAACTACATTTGCGGTCTTCCATACCTCAGGTAGTTGCCCAGTTTCAAGGGATGTGTTGAAGATTGTGGTTAGTGATGAGAGCCGCTGAGAGCGACCACTCATGCTCAGCTGCCTCCTAGTGATGAGAGCCGCTGAGAGCGACCACTCATGCTCAGCTGCATCCTAGTGATGAGAGCCGCTGAGAGCGACCACTCATGCTCAGCTGCCTCCTAGTGATGAGAGCCGCTGAGAGCGACCACTCATGCTCAGCTGCCTCCTAGTGATGAGAGCCGCTGAGAGCGACCACTCATGCTCAGCTGCCTCCTAGTAATGAGAGCCGCTGAGAGCGACCACTCATGCTCAGCTGCTCCTAGTAATGAGAGCCGCTGAGAGCGACCACTCAGCTCAATGCCTCCTATGATGAGAGCCGCTGAAAGCGACCACTCATGCTCAGTCTGCCTCCTAGTGATGAGAGCCGCTGAAAGCGACCACTCATGCTCAGCTGCCTCCTGTGATGAGAGCCGCTGAGAGGACCACTCATGCTCAGCTGCTCCTAGTGATGAGAGCCGCTGAAAGCGACCACTCATGCTCAGCTGCCTCCTAGTGATGAGAGCCGCTGAAAGCGACCACTCATGCTCAGCTGCCTCCTAGTGATGAGAGCCGCTGAAAGCGACCACTCATGCTCAGCTCCTCATAGTGATGAGAGCCGCTGAGAGGACCACTCATGCTCAGCTGCCTCCTAGTAATAGAGCCGCTGAAGTGACCACTCATGCTCAGCTGCCTCCTAGTGATGAGAGCCGCTGAAAGCGACCACTCATGCTCAGCTGCCTCCTAGTGATGAGAGCTGCTGAAGCGACACTCATGCTCAGCTGCCTCCTAGTTGATGAGAGCCGCTGAGAGCGACCACTCATGCTCAGCTGCCTCCTAGTAATGAGAGCCGCTGAGAGTGACCACCATGCTCAGCTGCCTCCTAGTGATGAGAGCCGCTGAGAGCTGACCACTCATGCTCAGCTGCCTCCTAGTGATGAGAGCTGCTGAGAGTGACCACTCATGCTCAGCTGCCTCCTAGTGATGAGAGCCGCTGAGAGCGACCACTCATGCTCAGCTGCCTCCTAGTGATGAGAGCCGCTGAGAGCGACCACTCATGCTCAGCTGCCTCCTAGTGATGAGAGCTGCTGAGAGCGACCACTCATGCTCAGATGCCTCCTAGTGATGAGAGCCGCTGAGAGCGACCACTCATGCTCAGCTGCCTCCTAGTGATGAGAGCCGCTGAGAGCGACCACTCATGCTCAGCTGCCTCCTAGTGATGAGAGCCGCTGAGAGCGACCACTCATGCTCAGCTGCCTCCTAGTGATGAGAGACGCTGAGAGCGACCACTCATGCTCAGCTGCCTCCTAGTGATGAGAGCCGCTGAGAGCGACCACTCATGCTCAGCTGCCTCCTAGTGATGAGAGCCGCTGAGAGCGACCACTCATGCTCAGCTACCTCCTAGTGATGAGAGCCGCTGAGAGCGACCACTCATGCTCAGCTGCCTCCTAGTGATGAGAGCCGCTGAGAGCGACCACTCATGCTCAGCTGCCTCCTAGTGATGAGAGCCGCTGAGAGCGACCACTCATGCTCAGCTACCTCCTAGTGATGAGAGCCGCTGAGAGCGACACTCATGCTCAGCTGCCTCCTAGTGATGAGAGCCGCTGAGAGCGACCACTCATGCTCAGCTGCCTCCTAGTGATGAGAGCCGCTGAGAGCGACCACTCATGCTCAGCTACCTCCTAGTGATGAGAGCTGCTGAGAGCGACCACTCATGCTCAGCTGCCTCCTAGTGATGAGAGCCGCTGAGAGCGACCACTCATGCTCAGCTGCCTCCTAGTGATGAGAGCCCTGAGAGCGACCACTCATGCTCAGCTGCCTCCTAGTGATGAGAGGCCGCTGAGAGCGACCACTCATGCTCAGCTGCCTCCTAGTGATGAGAGCCGCTGAGAGCGACCACTCATGCTCAGCTGCCTCCTAGTGATGAGAGCCGCTGAGAGGCGACCACTCATGCTCAGCTGCCTCCTAGTGATGAGAGCCGCTGAGAGCGACCACTCATGCTCAGCTGCCTCCTAGTGATGAGAGCCGCTGAGAGCGACCACTCATGCTCAGCTGCCTCCTAGTGATGAGAGCCGCTGAGAGCGACCACTCATGCTCAGCTGCCTCCTAGTGATGAGAGCCGCTGACAGTGACCACTCATGCTCAGCTGCCTCCTAGTGATGAGAGCCGCTGAGAGAGCGACCACTCATGCTCAGCTGCCTCCTAGTGATGAGAGCCGCTGAGAGCGACCACTCATGCTCAGCTGCCTCCTAGTGATGAGAGCCGCTGACAGTGACCACTCATGCTCAGCTGCCTCCTAGTGATGAGAGCCGCTGAGAGCGACCACTCATGCTCAGCTGCCTCCTAGTGATGAGAGCCGCTGAGAGCGACCACTCATGCTCAGCTGCCTCCTAGTGATGAGAGCCGCTGAGAGCGACCACTCATGCTCATCTGCCTCCTAGTGATGAGAGCCGCTGAGAGCGACCACTCATGCTCAGCTGCCTCCTAGTGATGACAGCTGCTGAGAGCGACCACTCATGCTCAGCTGCCTCCTAGTGATGAGAGCCGCTGAGAGCGACCACTCATGCTCAGCTGCCTCCTAGTGATGAGAGCCGCTGAGAGCGACCACTCATGCTCAGCTGCCTCCTAGTGATGAGAGCCGCTGAGAGCGACCACTCATGCTCAGCTGCCTCCTAGTGATGAGAGCCGCTGAGAGCGACCACTCATGCTCAGCTGCCTCCTAGTGATGAGAGCCGCTGAGAGCGACCACTCATGCTCAGCTGCCTCCTAGTGATAAGAGCCGCTGAGAGCGACCACTCATGCTCAGCTGCCTCCTAGTGATGAGAGCCGCTGACAGTGACCACTCATGCTCAGCTGCCTCCTAGTGATGAGAGCCGCTGAGAGCGACCACTCATGCTCAGCTGCTCCTAGTGATGAGAGCGCTGAGAGCGACCACTCATGCTCAGCTGCCTCCTAGTGATGAGAGCCGCTGACAGTGACCACTCATGCTCAGCTGCCTCCTAGTGATGAGAGCCGCTGAGAGCGACCACTCATGCTCAGCTGCCTCCTAGTGATGAGAGCCGCTGAGAGCGACCACTCATGCTCAGCTGCCTCCTAGTGATGAGAGCCGCTGAGAGCGACCACTCATGCTCAGCTGCCTTCCTAGTGATGAGAGCCGCTGAGAGCGACCACTCATGCTCAGCTGCCTCCTAGTGATGAGAGCCGCTGAGAGCGACCACTCATGCTCAGCTGCCTCCTAGTGATGAGAGCCGCTGAGAGCGACCACTCATGCTCAGCTGCCTCCTAGTGATGAGAGCTGCTGAGAGCGACCACTCATGCTCAGCTGCCTCCTAGTGATGAGAGCCGCTGAGAGCGACCACTCATGCTCAGCTGCCTCCTAGTGATGAACAGGTTCAATATATTATAACATACAGTTCTGGGTACTCCAACATATATTGTTCACTTGTATAATACTAATTAATATTTCTGCATTGTATTTGCAAATGTAAATTATTCTCGATTAACATTTTCAAAATGATAATAAGTGAACTATAAAATGTATGGAGCTGAGCTCCTCTGTTGGTGGAACACATATTGGAAATATAAACACATCAGCAGTATAATGTGATCCTTTATTGACAACGTTTCGCCCACACAGTGGGTTTTATTAAGTCACAAACAGATTTGTTTGTGATTTGATAAAGACCACTGTGTGGGCGAAACGTTGTCAATAAAGGATCACATTATACTGCATTTGTGTTTTTTTATCCATAGTGTCGGTATTTTATACCATTTATTTCCAGAACAGATATTACGTCAACTATATTCTTCTTCTGGTTGGTGGACTCATTTGAATAAACACTTTATACACACTTGCTTTAATATAAATCCTCTGGATATACACACTTGCTTTAATATAAATCCTCTGGATATACACACTTGCTTTAATATAAATCCTCTGGATATACACACTTGCTTTAATATAAATCCTCTGGATATACACACTTGCTTTAATATAAATCCTCTGGATATACACACTTGCTTTAATATAAATCCTCTGGATATACATAAATGGAATCAGATGATAATATTTCTCAACTAAAATCAAATTGTAAAAGAACGAAAAATAATCCTACAATTTATACACAATAATCCCCAGAAAATATTTTCCGCAAATGTAAAAGATACGAGGATTTAGTAGGACGTCCCTGGGACGGACCCCTGGGGCGGACCCCTGGGGCGGACCCCTGGGACGGACCCCTGGGACGGACGCTTGGGACGGACCCCTGGGACGGACCCCTGGGACGGACCCCTGGGGCGGACCCCTGGGACGGACCCCTGGGACGGACCCCTGGGGCGGACCCCTGGGACGGACCCTGGGACGGACCCCTGGGGCGGACCCTGGGACGGACCCCTGGGACGGACCCCTGGGGCGGACCCCTGGGACGGACCCCTGGGACGGACCCCTGGGGCGGACCCCTGGGACGGACCCCTGGGACGGACCCCTGGGACGGACCCCTGGGGCGGACCCCTGGGACGGACCCCTGGGACGGACCCCTGGGGCGGACCCCTGGGACGGACCCCTGGGACGGACCCCTGGGGCGGACCCCTGGGACGGGCCCCTTGGGCGGACGCTTGGGACGGACCCCTGGGACGGACCCCTGGGACGGACCCCTTGGGCGGACCCCTGGGACGGACCCCTGGGACGGACCCCTGGGGCGGACCCCTGCGGCGGACCCCTCGGACGGACCCCTTGGGCGGACCCCTGGGACGGACCCCTGGGACGGACCCCTGGGACGGACCCCTGGGACGGACCCCTGGGACGGACCCCTGGGACGGACCCCTGGGACGGACCCCTGGGACGGACCCTGGGACGGACCCCTGGGACGGACCCCTTGGGCGGACCCCTGGGACGGACCCCTGGGGCGGACCCCTGCGGCTGACCCCTGGGACGGACCCCTTGGGTGGACCCCTGGGACGGACCCCTGGGGCGGACCCCTGGGACGGACCCTGGGGCGGACCCCTGGGGCGGACCCCTGGGACGGACCCCTGGGGCGGACCCCTGGGGCGGACCCCTGGGGCGGACCCCTGGGACGGACCCCTGGGACGGACCCCTGGGACGGACCCCTGGGACGGACCCCTGGGACGGACCCCTGGGACGGACCCCTGGGACGGACCCCTGGGACGGACCCCTGTGGCGGACCCCTGTGGCGGACGCCTGGGACGGACGCCTGGGACGGACGCCTGGGACGGACCCCTGGGACGGACGCCTGGGACGGACCCCTGGGACGGACCCCTGGGACGGACCCCTGGGACGGACCCCTGGGACGGACCCCTGGGACGGACCCCTTGGGTGGACCCCTGGGACGGACTCCTGGGGCGGACCCCTGGGACGGACCCCTGGGGCGGACCCCTGGGACGGACCCCTGGGACGGACCCCTGGGACGGACGCCTGGGACGGACCCCTGGGACGGACCCCTGGGACGGACGCCTGGGACGGACGCCTGGGACGGACCCCTGGGACGGACGCCTGGGACGGACGCCTGGGACGGACCCCTGGGACGGACCCCTGGGGCGTGAATAGTTTTATTTATAATTTTCTTGTTTTCAAGACCAGATAACTTAAGAAATCAATTTGCTTATGATATATAATAACTGATGTTTCTGAGAATGATTATATATATACTGAGAGTCATGCATTTCTCAGTGTATATATAGTGAGAGTGATGCAGCTCTGTGTACATATTCTGAGAGTCATGCATCTCTGTGCTTATATACTGAGATTCATGCAGCTCTCAGTATAATATATATATATATATATATATATATATATATATATATATATATATATATATATATATATATATATATACTGGAAGTCATGCACCTCTCAGTTTATAGTGAGAGTGATGCAGCTTTCAGTGTATATATACTGAGTGTCACTCAACTCTGTGTATATGTACTGAGAGTGATGCAGCTCTCAGTGTGTATATTCTGAGAGTCATGCACCTCTCAGTCTATATATAGTGAGTGATGCAGCTCTGAGTGCATATATACTGAGAGTCATGCAGCTCTCAGTGTGTGTGTATATATATTATATATATATATATATATATATATATATATATATATATATATATATATATATATATATATATATATATATATATATATACATACTGAGTCATGCACCTCTCAGTGTATCTATACTGAGAATGATGCACCTCTCAGTGTATATATACTGAGTCATGCAGCTCTCAGTGTAACTATCCTGTAGATAAAAACTGCACTACACTTTCCAGGTAATGAATAACTGCCGACTTTAATTTATCTCCGTACATGTAATGGAGTACAACAAGGCTCTTATCTCAGCCCTATACTCTTCAATATATATGTTAACGACCTCCCCCAGCCTGAACACAATGATACCATCATCCAATTTGCAGATGATGTTATCCATGTAGTATCTTCAACCCCCATCTCTGGTGGAAACAAACACAGGAGATCAATAGGGAAAATGAACAAAGAACTAAGGAGAACAGCTAAATGGGAGAAGAAATGGAGAATCACAACCAACCCAGATAAAGTCCTCTTCAGCACCATCGACTGTTTAGCATCAACCATAGAGGACAAAGGGTGCATTTCCATCAGAGGTACACAAATCGCTAGGAGTAATCCAAACAAGATCCTAGGTATGAGATCGACAGATTACTCCACTCTACATCCCACATAACCAAGAAAGTGAACCTAGCAAAAGCCCGCCTCGGCCGACTTTACCGATTCAAGGCAGCCATCTCCCACATCAAGCAACACCTGTACAAGATGATGATCAGACCTCTGCTAGAATACCCTTGCATATCTATGTCACTAACAACTAAAATCAACATGCTAAACCTCCAAAGAGTCCAAAACAGAGCCCTCCGCTTTATCACTGGCACCAGATTCAGAGACAGAATCAGGACGGAAGACCTGCACATACAAAGAATCACTGCAATTAACAGCAGGCTAGACAAACTAAAGAAGAGACAATTATATGACATGCAGGAGCTCTATGTACCTGACAGAGAGAACCCACCCCAACCATCGAACACGACCGACTACACCATCAACAACCCCTTCCCATAAATCCCAAAGAATAACCCTCCAACAAGGAGTCCGACGCTTCATCTACAAGGAGAACTTCCCTCGACCAAGAATCCTGAGTGACCTCCCCGAAGTAGAAGAATGGATACCACCAGGACCATTCTACGTCCAGTAACATGGATTAACGTTCCCCAATTCTGGGTGACCCACTTCTGGCAATCAACACCTTACAACTAACCTTGTAACATCTACAACCATCCTACAGCAGGGCACCATCTCAGAAACTGCTTAGCCAAACTAATCTAGGCGAGCAAACCAACCTCCATCAAACGACCTGCAACTACCACCTGCAGCTGCAGCCTTACGACCGACCTCTTGTGCAAAAAAAAAAAGGCAATTGCTAACAGTATGCATCCTTCCAATTCAGTGGTACGCCGGTATACAGCTGGTATAGCGATTGTGCAATTGACGGGCAGGAGGTATACCTGTCTTATAAATTAAACTTTTTCACGAATAACACAACACCATCATGCACACGCATTTATAAATTGCACACCAAGTGGAGAGGACACTTACCTTCAAAACCCCACCTCCCCCTCCACCCTTCCAAACCTTTCACACATTCCATCCTTACCCATCCTTCTTACTTCCCCATCTTACCAAAGCGGTGGAGTGCCTGGTCTGTGGTGCTGTGGATCATGCCAATACATCTTGCAGTCTTCCCCCCACTTGTTTTAATTGCAATGAACCTAATCCTTTTTTTTCCCGCCGATGTCAGGTCTATCTTAATGAACGAGAAATCTGTTGTCTTAAGGAGAGCGTAGGCCTTACTTATGCTATGGCTATCTCTCGGCTCTGCCTTCACGGGAATCTTCCTAGTGTTCCTTATTCTCGAGTAGGAGACCTCCAACCTTGACGGTCCCTCCGCCTACCAGCTCTGGTGCCATGTCTTCCGGGGTCGCCTGTCTCTAATTCTTTTGCGGTTTTACCATCTGAAACCTCCACCTCATTTCCTTTTCCTACCTCTACCTCTTCATCTTCTCGCCCTCTAGTTTCTCAGTCTGTGAGGCCTCGCATGCCTGCACCTTGTTCGTGCCTATCGCCTGTGAAGTTCAACCTGTCTCCTAAGCCCAAATCTCTTCACATTCTTCCATTTCTTATAATTCACCAACAGTTCTCCTTTTCGGCCTCGGTACCTAGTTCTCACCCCCTCTCTAACTTTCACACGAAGGTGGAGGTTCACCCCCCTCGTGAGGTCTCCTCTCCTCTTGTTCCCCACCAAACTTCCTCCTCAGTCCTCCTCCACCTTCCTTCCTCTCCTGTTCCATCACAGGACGATTCTGTCCCCGCCGGCACATCTTACTACCCTCTCCTCTTAGACCTCTTTGGTTCCATCCATAGTCTCCCTAATCTCTGCTTACTCCACCTCACCTACCTCTAAAGTCACGGTATAGGCATCTTCCTTGTCTGCTGAAACACTTGATGCTATCTCCAACTAAACTGCGGAAACCAAACCTTCGATGGACACCTGTGCACCACTTTATGCCTCTTCTTATTTTTCACAACCCTAGCAACAATCTTTTCCTTCATAGCATTCTGATTCCTCCATGCTTACACGCTTTCCATTGCCTCCAAACATTGACTTCACTGACCCTACCAGCCCGTAGATTTTATCGCTTCTCATTGTTAGTGCACCTGTCTTTGTTAATAATGACTTATTTACAATGGAATATTCATGGCCTCAGGGGTAACCAGGGAGAGCTCTAGGTGTTTCTCTCCCAGTTTTCCCCAGTATATGTCGGGTTACAAGAGCCTAAGGTTCGTTCAGCAGTTATTCGTCCTATTTTGGGTTATGTGCTGTTGTATTCTTCTGATCCCTTTCCTGATGAAACTTTTAATGAGAGCACTTTTTGTGAGCGTTGGTATACCGCTTCAACAGGTCTTTGTTCTCAGTTGCAATATTTGCTCAGGTAGTATACAGTTTTCTCTCTATACCTCTCCCCTTCCTGTTCATTCTGTATCTCGGATGTAGCGCTCTTGATCTGCCACCACCCATCTTGTTGTTAGGTGATTTTAATGCTCATCATCGTCATCTTTCGGAAGGATCCCACTGTTACTCTCGTGGTAATCAGTTGGAGGCTCTTTTCATTTCTCATCCTCTTCATGTTTTAAATACGGGTGCTCCCACTCATTTTGACTCTTGCACTCGGTGTCTCTCTCTTGTATTGATCTTTCAATTTATTACTCATCAATTACCCTTGATTACACTTGGTCTGTTCTCACTGTTCTTACTTCTACTAGGTATTCCCGACCGCCTCGTAGCCCCCGTTGGCAATTTGGACAAGCGAATTGGAACTTATACTCTCATCTCACTGCTTTATGTGAGGACTCTTCTTCGTCCTCTATTGACGAACTGTTGCATCAGTTTTCGATCTTAGTTTTGACTGCAGCATCATGTTTTATTCCTCAAACTTCATGCAGGCATTCTCAGACATGCATGCCTTGGTGGTCTGCATGTGCCCGTGCAATGCATTTGAAATGTGCTGTGTGGGAACGTTTCTGATATAATCGGACTGCAGATCGTCTTTTAGATTTTAAGCGAGCAAGGGCAGTCGCTCGCCACATCATACACGATGCTAAAAGCACTTGTTGGCAAGGCTACATTTCTACGGTTACCTCGACTTGCCCTGTGTGTGTGTGTGTGTGTGTGTGTGTGTGTATGTGTGTGTGGTTTGGAAGAAGGTACGAAAGTTGTGTGTCAAGTACACTCCAGACTCGGCTCCAGTTTTCTAGGTTGGTGGTGTTAGTGTTGCGGAACCTCTTGAGGTTCCGATGGATATGAGCAACTATCTTGTCCATGTCTCCCAAGGGCTTCACATCTGTTCCTCGTTTCTCGCTTCAAAGTCTCTCAGGGAGCAATCACCTTTGGGTTTCTCTTCTAATGGGATGAAGCCATATAAAGTACCTTTTACTGTCTTAGAGCTAGAGTCCATGCTTCCTGCTTGCCGGCCATCGGCAGTTGGGCCAGATAATATTCATATCTGTATGCTACAGCATCTGCATTCTACAGCCCTTGCAGTCCTTTTGAGCCTTTTCAATCTTGTTTGTACGCGAGGGGTTCTCCATCAATAATGGAAATCTGCCATTACACTTCCATTTTGCAAACCAGGCACTTCGGAGCTTGTTACCTCTCACTATCGTCCCATTGCTCTGACCAGTGTAGTCTGCAGTGTGATGGAATGATTGGTGAATAGATGTCTGATATGGTACTTAGAGACTCACAAGTCTTTCTCCTCGCCAATATGGCTTTCGCAAGGGCCGCTCTATTCTGGACCCCTTGCTCCACTTAGATACGTATGTGAGAAATACCTTTGCTAATAAACACTCCGTCCAAGCAGTCTTTTTTGACCTCAAGAAGGCATATGACACCACTTGGAGGTACAACATCTTAGCCCAGGCCCACTCCTTAGGCCTCCGTGGTAATCTACCTACCTTTCTAGCTGCATTCTTATCTAAAAGACATTTTCGTGTCCGTGTTGACGCTTCGCTTTACTCAGACTTTGTTCTAATCATATAATGTATAGGTATTCTTCATGCTGTAATATGGCAAGTTACAAAGCACACACAGTTAATTACCCTTGTATTGAGTAACACAAGAGATGCCGGCTGAAGGCTGGTTTCCCCAGCTGCTATCTCCCAAAAATCTGCCTCAATGAATATTTGGGCTTCTCTACTTACACATCCATTAATACAGGTTATGAACTCCCATGTTAGCAGCAGATTAATCAATAAGTATAGTTGGAAAAGATTGATTAGGCCGACAAAAGTGTGAGAGTGCGGGCTTGTTCATAGAATGTTGTCCTGGTGTTCCTCCACTGTTTGAACAGAACTCCAACTCGTGTACACAAACTCTTTACAAAACTTCTAAACAATGAGCTCAACTCATCTCCTCATCTCTACAAACTTTATTTCTACTCACAATAATTATTACAATGAATACATAATACTAGAAAAATAATTATTTTTCTAGTATTATGTAATAAGTAATACTTTGTGTCTGATTGTAATCAGACGCACAAAAAAGAATATTATACACTGACTCACGAAATCGTAATGACACGATTTCAAATAAACCTTACCACGGGCGGGGATAGAACCCGCGATCAGAGAGTCTCTAAACTCCACTATACGCAGATAAAAAAAAATTCAGTTAGAACATCAACATGCGAAAATGGTCACACTTCTAATACATTTTCTTAGTTAATTTCCAGCTTTTACAGTAATGGGGATATTTACAAATCATTTACAGAAGACTTGTATATATGTCAAGTAAACTCTGACAATGTTTACAGTTGCAGAGAGGAAAAGGTGGAAATGTTTTACAGTATCAGTTACATAAATAATAATAATCACAATATTAACAACAATAGTAATAGTGACAGTAAAATACTACTACTACTACTACTACTACTACTACTACTACTACTACTACTACTACTACTACTAATAATAATAATAATAATAATAATAATAATAATAATAATAACAATAACCACAATGACATCAATAATAAGAATATTGATAATACTGTTAATTTCTGAAGCTCATCTCCAGAAATTTATACAGCACATGTGATCAATTTAATCAAGGTGGCTATTTATTACACACTGCCCCAGTCCAGGGAAAAATGTTCTTAGTGAAAGCTTCAGAAATGACACAACTTCGCTAACTCCTTTAATATTAATGAATAGTTGAGAATACATACACCCTCATTATTAGACATCTCAAGATGTCTAATAAGTAACCTCTCTCACTGACAAGTGTTCCATCTACAACTCCTCAAATTCGCCCTATACAGAGTCCAGGTAACCAGGACCTGAGCTGGAGAACTTCAGGTAGCAGAGAAACATTTCCCATTCACATCATTCAACATCATTTAATAAAAAGAAAGAAAAGGGATCCACACATTCTCCCTTGTACACGAAAAAGGCTCAAAAATGGAAAATAACATTCCCCTGCACAGTTGTGGCTTTACAGCTGACATCTTTGGCAACAGACACCGTTATAGCAGCATCATAAATTAGGGTACACATTCCTGTATGCCAGTATTCGAGTACAAAAAAAAATGAATATATACTAAGCACAAAATCTTTTATACATGTCCACTCTACATCTTCCTTAACAATTTTAATTGAATAGTAAATCATCTTCAGAACACAAAAGTTATCATGATTCCTCACACGTACAATAATGCAATTACAATTTTCCTCTCTAAATAGTCAGTTACAGGTTGTTTAAAGACTTAATCCCATCCCAGTCTGACCTGTGGTCTTATAGTTCTAGGTGGTAATCTTTCTTCCTGTTCTTCCTGGCCCAAACTTTCATCAAATTCCACTACATTTTCTGCACTTCCCTTATACAGTTTAACTTTTTCTGGACCCTCTTTACTACAGTTCCATCAAATGGGTTTACTAGCTCATAACCTTTTTGCATTAGTCAACACACTTTCCACATGATATGGGCCAATCCATTTGGAGGTCAGTTTTCTAGAAGTTCCAGGCTTAGGATCTTCATTAGAAATCCCTGGACCTATAATTTGATCTGGTCTCCCCGTAGCTGGATCGCTAGCGCACTCAGCTCGCACACTAAGGTCCGGTACGGCTGGAAAACATTAGGAAGTGTTTCCATAAGACACCTGCTGTTCCCGTTCAACCATCAGTATAAAATGGGTACCTGGGTGTTAGTCGACTGGGGTGGGTGGCATCCTGGGACAAAACTGACCTTATTTGCCCGAAATGCTCAGCATAACAAAGGGCTTTCTATATAGTAGTATGTCATTTATCTCAACTAGGCCTGTATACCTTGTACATGTACTTATAGAAATAAAGATTATTATTATTATTATTATTATTATTATTATTATTATTATTATTATTTTTATTATTATTATTATTATTAATGACCTTGGTCAAACACTCTGGTTTTCAACTTGATAGTTTAATTAATAGCATGTTTCCACTGATCATGGTGCATGGACAAACTCACCTCATTTTCTGAGATGTTCAAATCCCCAAATTTTCGGGATGGGTGGTACCCAAATTGAGCACAAAAAGGCGACGTAACTAGAGAAGTATGGACAGCCTCAGTTAGAGTTAACTGTCTAATTCAAGTATTTTGGCTATAAGTTAGGATGGTCATTACACAGTCTTGCTAGCAGTGACTTCAAAGTTCTATGGGTTCTCTCTAATACTGAATTTCCCTTTTACAAAAGTCTTTAAATTCTGCACTGGTAAACTCGCTTCTATTATATATTACTACCATTTTCGGCTTCCCAAACATGCAGGAATCCTTATGAAATTCTTTGAGGACAGTCTTGATGGTTTTGTTCCTAAGATGATACACTCTCAAAAACTTTGAGACATGATCAATCACTGTCAAACAATGACTATAACCATCCATACCAGGATGTAAATCTATTAGATCTCTTGCAACTCTTTTTCCCTTTTCTTCAACAACTGGTAATTCCTGGTAAATTATACACATGTGCAACTCTTGGGTATCTTTATTGAGGAAATGTTTCACCACACAGTGGCTTCATCAGTTCAAAGGGAATCGTGAAGAACAGGAGGAGAATGAGGTAATCAGTCCTCAACGTTGACTAATTACCTCATTCCCCTCCTGTTCTTCACGATTCTCCTTTGTATGGACTGATGAAGCCACTGTGTGGCAAAACGTTTCCTCAATAACGATACCCAAGAGTTGCACATGTGTCTAATTTATCAACGTGTCGGTTCTCTGAACCAATCATCGACAACTGGTAATTCCTGCCATTTTCTCACAACTGCACCTGTAGTCCTAAATTTCTGGCAAGTGGCACATGAATTCACATATTTCACAACATTACGCCACATTCCTGGCCAATATAAATGTTGTTGTCCTTTACAGTCTTATGTTTTCCTAGGTGATTATCATTGTGCACCAGAGCACAAACTTCCTGAACCATAGACTCTGGGATAACAACATTATAGGTCAGTTGCTTAAATTCTTCTCATACATTATCTTGTATCTCAAAATATTGTAATGATCTATGTCCTGGCACTTTCTTAGGGATAGATTTTCCACTGGGGATCTTTCCTCTGTTACCATATCACTTCTTCCCTGGAAAGTCTGGACACATCTGTTCTTCCTACCCGACAGGAATCATCAACTTTACTACCTGTATAGTTGGGTCTACTGGAAACATCTGCTACTCTATGACTAATATCTTTCTTATATAGAATCTGAAAATTATAATGTCTCATCTCCACCATATATCTGCTCATTCTGGGACTAACCGTCTACAATAAAGATATCCAGATGTTGCACATGTGTCTTAACTTTCATATTGTCGGTATTTTATACCTTTCTTGCACGAACGTAGAACTATACAGGTTATTTCCACCTGAGAAAGTAGTAACATCCCTTGAACTTTCTTTTAGCTCAACCTGATAATATTCATCTTTCGTATCTAGGGTCACATAAAACTTTTTCCCTGCTACATTTTCTGCCATGTCATCCAATCTAGGCAGAGGTTCAATATCTTGCTTAATGTGGTTATTCACACCTTGACAGTCAATAATTAATCTTTTCTTGCTATCAGGTTTACTCACTAAGACTATGGAGGCTAAATAAGTTGCAACTGAATCTTCAATAACCATTTTCTTCAACATCTCCTCTATCATACTCCTAATTATCTCTTTAGCTTGCTCGGGGGGTCTATACAATGACATTCTAACTGGGTCATTATCAGTCATGGAGATCTGAGCATCACCAACATTGATTTTCCCCAACTCAGAATCATCTATTACTGCACCGTACTGTTCTTCTGTATTACTGCACAGTACTGTTCTTCTGTATTACTGCACCGTACTGTTCTTCTGTATTACTGCACCGTACTGTTCTTCTGTATTACTGCACCGTACTGTTCTTCTGTATTACTATACTGTACTGTTCTAATGTGTTACTATACTGTACTGTTCTTCTGTGTTACTATACAGTACTGTTCTGTATTACTGCGCTGTTCTTCTGTATTACTGCATTGCACTGTTCTGTTTTAATTTACTGATCTACGTAACTGTACTGGTCATCTTCGTTACTGTACTGGTCTTCTGTGTTACTGTACAGGACTTCTGTGTTACTGTACTGGTCTTCTGTGTTACTGTACTGGTCTTCTGTGTTACAGTTCTGTACTGGCCATCTCTGTTACTGTATTGGTCTTCTCTGTTACTATACTCTTCTTCTCTGTTACTGTACTGTACCACTTCTGTGTTACTGTACTGCACCACTTCTTCTGTGTTACTGTACTGCACCACTTCTTCTGTGTTACTGTACTGATCTTCTGTGTTAGTGTACTGGTCTTCTCTGTCACTATACTGGTCTTCTCTGTTACTATGCTGGCCTTCTCTGTTACTGTATTGTACCAGTTCTGTGTTACTGTACTGGTCTTCTCTGTTACTGTACTGGCCTTCTCTGTTACAGTACTGGCCTTCTCTTTACTGTACTGGCCTTCTCTGTTACTGTACTGGCATTCTCTGTTACTGTACTGCCCTTCTCTGTTACTGTACTGGCCTTCTCTGTTACTGTACTGGCCTTCTCTGTTACTGTACTGGCCTTCTCTGTTACTGTACTGGCCTTCTCTGTTACTGTACTGGCCTTCACTGTTACTGTACCCGTTCTTCTGTGTTGCTGTACTGGTCTTCTCTGTTACTGTACTGGCCTTCTCTGTTACTGTACTGGCCTTCTCTGTTACTGTACTGGCTTCTCTTGTACTGTACGGGCCTTCTCTGTTACTGTACTGGCCTTCTCTGTTACTGTACGGGCCTTCTCTGTTACTGTACTGGCCTTCTCTGTTACTGTACTGGCCTTCTCTGTTACTGTACTGGACTTCTATGTTACTGTATTGTGCCCGTCCTTCTGTGTTACTGTACTGTGCCCGTTCTTCTCTGTTACTGTACTGGTCTTCTGTGTTACTGTACTGGTCTTGTGTGTTTCTGTACTGGTCTTGTGTGTTACTGTACTGGTCTTCTGTGTTACTGTACTGGTCTTGTGTGTTTCTGTACTGGTCTTGTGTGTTACTGTACTGGTCTTCTGTGTTACTGTACTGGTCTTGTGTGTTTCTGTACTGGTCTTGTGTGTTACTGTACTGGTCTTCTGTGTTAATGTATTGGTCTTCTGTGTTAATGTATTGGTCTTCTGTGTTACTGTATTGGTCTTCTGTATTACTGTACTGGTCTTCTGTGTTAATGTATTGGTCTTCTGTGTTACTGTACTGGTCTTCTGTGTTACTGTACTGGTCTTCTGTGTTACTGTACTGGTCTTCTGTGTTACTATGCTGTTCTTCTGTGTTACTGTACTGGTCTTCTGTGTTACTGTACTGGTCTTCTGTGTTATTGTATGTTCTTCTGTGTAATTGTACTGTTCTTCTGTTTTACTGTACTGGTCTTCTGTGTTACTGTACTGGTCTTCTGTGTTACTGTACTGGTCTTCTGTGTTATTGTACTGTTCTTCTGTGTTACTGTACTGGTCTTCTGTGTTACTGTAATGGTCTTCTGTGTTACTGTACTGGTCTTCTGTGTTACTATGCTGTTCTTCTGTATTACTGTACTGGTCTTCTGTGTTATTGTACTGTTCTTCTGTGTTATTGTACTGTTCTTCTGTGTTACTGTACTAGTCTTCTGTGTTACTATGCTGTTCTTCTGTGTTACTGTACTGATCTTCTGTGTTACTGTACTGGTCTTTCTGTGTTACTATGCTGTTTTCTGTGTTACTGTAATGGTCTTCTGTGTTACTGTACTGGTCTTCTGTGTTTACTATGCTGTTCTTCTGTGTTACTGTACTGGTCTTCTGTGTTATTGTACTGTTCTTCTGTGTTATTGTACTGTTCTTCTGTGTTACTGTACTTGTCTTCTGTGTTACTGTACTGGTCTTCTGCGTTACTGTACTGGTCTTCTGTGTTACTATGCTGTTCTTCTGTGTTACTGTACTGGTCTTCTGTGTTATTGTACTGTTCTTCTGTGTTATCGTACTGTTCTTCTGTGTTAATGTACTGGTCTTCTGTGTTACTGTACTGGTCTTCTGTGTTACTGTACTGGTCTTCTGTGTTATTGTACTGTTCTTCTGTGTTATTGCACTGTTCTTCTGTGTTACTGTACCGTTCTTCTGTGTTTACTCTACCGTTCTTCTGTGTTACTGTACCGTTCTTCTGTGTTACTCTACCGTTCTTCTGTATTACTGTACTGGTCTTCTGTGTTATTGTACTGGTCTTCTGTGTTATTGTACTGGTCTTCTGTGTTACTGTACTGGTCTTCTGTGTTACTGTACTGGTCTTCTGTGTTACTGTACTGGTCTTCTGTATTACTGTACTGGTCTTCTGTGTTATTGTACTGTTCTTCTGTGTTATTGTACTGGTCTTCTGTGTTACTGTACTGGTCTTCTGTGTTACTGTACTGGTCTTCTGTGTTACTGTACTGGTCTTCTGTGTTACTGTACTGGTCTTCTGTGTTATTGTACTGTTCTTCTGTGTTACTGTACTGGTCTTCTGTGATACTGTACTGGTCTTCTGTGTTACTGTACTGGTCTTCTGTGTTACTGTACTGGTCTTCTGTGTTACTGTCCGTTCTTCTGTGTTACTGTACCGTTTTCTGTGTTACTCTACCGTTCTTCTGTGTTACTGTACCGTTTTCTTCTGTGTTACTGTACCGTTCTTCTGTGTTACTGTACCGTTCTTCTGTGTTACTGTACCGTTCTTCTGTGTTACTGTACCGTTCTTCTGTGTTACTGTACCGTTCTTCTGTGTTACTCTACCGTTCTTCTGTGTTACTCTACCGTTCTTCTGTGTTACTCTACCGTTCTTCTGTGTTACTCTACCGTTCTTCTGTGTTACTGTACCGTTCTTCTGTGTTACTGTACCGTTCTTCTGTGTTACTGTACTGGTCTTCTGTGTTACTGTACTGTTCTTCTGTGTTACTGTACTGATCTTCTGTGTTATTGTACTGGTCTTCTGTGTTATTGTACTGGTCTTCTGTGTTATTTTACTGTTCTTCTGTGTTACTGTACTGGTCTTCTGTGTTATTGTACTGGTCTTCTGTGTTACTGTACTGATCTTCTGTGTTATTGTACTGGTCTTCTGTGTTATTGTACTGGTCTTCTGTGTTACTGTACTTTTCTTCTGTGTTACTGTACTGGTCTTCTGTGTTACTGTACTGGTCTTCTGTGTTACTGTACTGGTCTTCTGTGTTACTGTACTGGTCTTCTGTGTTACTGTACTGGTCTTCTGTGTTACTGTACTTTTCTTCTGTGTTACTGTACTTTTCTTCTGTGTTACTGTACTGGTCTTCTGAGTTACTGTACTGGTCTTCTGTGTTACTGTACTGGTCTTCTGTGTTACTATGCTGTTCTTCTGTGTTACTGTACTGGTCTTCTGTGTTACTGTACTGGTCTTCTGTGTTATTGTACTGTTCTTCTGTGTTATTGCACTGTTCTTCTGTGTTACTGTACTGGTCTTCTGTGTTACTGTACTGGTCTTCTGTGTTATTGTACTGTTCTTCTGTGTTACTGTACTGGTCTTCTGTGTTACTGTACTGGTCTTCTGTGTTACTGTACTGATCTTCTGTGTTATTGTACTGTTCTTCTGTGTTATTGCACTGTTCTTCTGTGTTACTGTACTGGTTTTCTGTGTTACTATGCTGGTCTTCTGTGTTACTGTACCGTTTTTCTGTGTTACTGTACTGGTCTTCTGTGTTACTGTACCGTTCTTCTGTGTTACTGTACTGGTCTTCTGTGTTACTGCACCGTTCTTCTGTGTTACTGTACTGGTCTTCTGTGTTATTGTACTGGTCTTCTGTGTTACTGTACTGGTCTTCTGTGTTATTGTACTGTTCTTCTGTGTTACTGTACTGGTCTTCTGTGTTATTGTACTGGTCTTCTGTGTTACTGTACTGGTCTTCTGTGTTACTGTACTGGTCTTATGTGTTACTGTACTGTTCTTCTGTGTTACTGTACTGGTCTTCTGTGCTATTGTACTGTTCTTCTGTGTTACTGTACTGGTCTTCTGTGTTATTGTACTGTTCTTCTGTGTTACTGTACTGGTCTTCTGTGTTATTGTACTGTTCTTCTGTGTTACTGTACTGGTCTTCTGTGTTATTGTGTACTGTTCTTCTGTGTTACTGTACTGGTCTTCTGTGTTATTGTACTGTTCTTCTGTGTTACTGTACTGGTTTCTGTGTTATTGTACCGTTCTTCTGTGTTTACTGTACTGGTCTTCTGTGTTATTGTACTATTCTTCTGTGTTACTGTACTGGTCTTCTGTGTTATTGTACTGTTCTTTTGTGTTACTGTACTGGTCTTCTGTGTTACTGTACCGTTCTTCTGTGTTACTGTACTGGTCTTCTGTGTTATTGTACTGTTCTTCTGTGTTACTGTACTGGTCTTCTGTGTTATTGTACTGTTCTTCTGTGTTACTGTACTGGTCTTCTGTGTTATTGTACTGTTCTTCTGTGTTACTGTACTGGTCTTCTGTGTTATTGTACTGTTCTCTGTGTTACTTGTACTCTGGTCTTCTGTGTTATTGTACTGTTCTTCTGTGTTACTGTGCTGGTCTTCTGTGTTATTGTACTGCTCTTCTGTGTTACTGTACTGGTCTTCTGTGTTATTGTACTGTTCTTATGTGTTACTGTACTGGTCTTCTGTGTTATTGTACTGTTCTTCTGTGTTACTGTACTGGTTTTCTGTGTTATTGTACTGTTCTTCTGTGTTACTGTACTGGTCTTCTGTGTTATTGTACTGTTCTTCTGTGTTACTGTACTGGTCTTCTGTGTTATTGTACTGTTCTTCTGTGTTACTGTACTGGTCTTCTGTGTTATTGTACTGTTTTCTGTGTTACTGTACTGGTCTTCTGTGTTATTGTACTGCTCTTCTGTGTTACTGTACTGGTCTTCTGTGTTATTGTACTGTTCTTCTGTGTTACTGTACTGGTCTTCTGTGTTACTGTATGGTCTTCTGTGTTATTGTACTGTTCTTCTGTGTTACTGTATGGTCTTCTGTGTTACTGTACTGGTTTCTGTGTTATTGTACTGGTTCTTCTGTGTTACTGTACTGGTCTTCTGTGTTACTGTACTGGTCTTCTGTGTTATTGTACTGGTCTTCTGTGTTATTGTACTGGTCTTGTGTTATTGTACTGTTCTTCTGTGTTATTGTACTGGTCTTCTGTGTTATTGTACTGTTCTTCTGTGTTTACTGTACTGGTCTTCTGTGTTATTGTACTGTTCTTCTGTGTTACTGTACTGGTCTTCTGTGTTATTGTACTGGTCTTCTGTGTTACTGTACTGGTCTTCTGTGTTATTGTACTGGTCTTCTGTGTTACTGTACTGGTCTTCTGTGTTACTGTACTGGTCTTCTGTGTTATTGTACTGTTCTTCTGTGTTATTGTACTGGTCTTCTGTGTTACTGTACTGGTCTTCTGTGTTATTGTACTGGTCTTCTGTGTTACTGTACTGGTCTTCTGTGTTATTGTACTGTTCTTCTGTGTTATTGTACTGGTCTTCTGTGTTATTGTACTGGTCTTCTGTGTTACTGTACTGGTCTTCTGTGTTACTGTACTGGTCTTCTGTGTTATTGTACTGTTCTTCTGTGTTATTGTACTGGTCTTCTGTGTTACTGTACTGGTCTTCTGTGTTATTGTACTGGTCTTCTGTGTTACTGTACTGGTCTTCTGTGTTATTGTACTGTTCTTCTGTGTTATTGTACTGGTCTTCTGTGTTATTGTACTGTTCTTCTGTGTTACTGTACTGGTCTTCTATGTTATTGTACTGGTCTTCTGTGTTAACATTGTCATGGACACGCCTTCCTCTTGAAGAAGAGAATGGAAAACTAACTGATGAATAACTTGTTGGATAATAATCATGATAATTTTCTGAGGATTTTAATTAAAAATATATCAAATAAAAATTGGCGGCTGTCGTTCCAGTGGAATGTTGGGGCATGAGTATCTTATTCCCAGGATGGTCTTCTGATGATGTTTTAGAATAAATGGTGTTGGTTATCCTGCATGGCGGAGTTCGTCCTATGTTCTGAAAATCCTGCCACTACTTGGTTGTATCACCACAATTTAGATTTCAGAAGTGAGGAGTCGTAATCTTCCACTACGTCCTGTAGACAGAGATCTTGCTCCAGTTAACAAGCGTCTACCCTGGTTAACCAGGCCAGCAGCAGAGCTGATAATAAAGAAACTAACACTGGTTATATAAGTGTTAAATAAGTTTAACATTGAAGAAAGACAAAGTGTGGTGTTCCACTTCAATGTCATTACTGGTAACCAGGTAAATCAGTAACAATGAACAGAAATATTCCTGGTAGATCAACCTACCTGATAAGGAGAAGAGTGGAGGTGAAGTGATTCACAAAGTTCAACCCACTTCAGGTAAGGTTAATACTACCAGGAGTAGAAATTAAAGCAAATCAGACATGATGAACTGAATTTAGCCTCAATCCGCTAGATGATAGTGCTGGCGGTAACACGCTAATGGTTCCTAGGTGTCTGAACAACCATAAGCCCCACTTTTTAAGGGCTTTTCCCTCACAATATCCCCTTTCCAAAACTTATGGTCGGAGGCAGTAAGTTAATTTACAGAGGGAAAAGTGCTATGTACACTCTCGACTCAGCCAATCTGTGAAGTGGTTTTATTAGCCAGATAAATATATATACAACTTTAAACTTATAGGACTGGATAGCCAAAGCCCATCTTAAGAGTCAGCTATTTGAACCTTTGAAGTTTCCCAGGTACATCAGTGGCTTTTGATCTTTTCAAACACAAAGGGTTTTCCGTATAAGTAGTATTTGAACCTACTTATTCGCCAAACCAATGTATAACTTTCCTTATCCACAGTGGAGTATCTTCCTTCCCTCGGCAGAAGCTTCTTACTAGTGGAAGATATAAGGAAGTGAATCTCCTCATAATACTGTAGTAGAACAGCCCCGAGTCCTGAATGGTTGGCATCTGTTCTGAGACAAAAGACTTTATTAATATCTGGTTGTTTTAGAACTGGAGAGTTGGAAAATATTCTTCTAATTTGTTCGAAGCTTTTATCAGCCTCTTCTGAACAAACAAGAGGTTCTTTTACATTCTTTTTTAAATAGTCTGTGAGAATCGAAGTCAGACCTTTTAAATTATGTACAAAAATTCTATAGAAATTTACTGACCCAATTAAACTTCTTAGCAATTTATTTGTAGTTGGGAAGGAGCTTCGTAGAACTGCTTTCGTCTTTTTATTGTCAGAAATAATAAACCCAAGGAATTGTGCCTTCAAATATCCAAGAAAACACTTACGTGGTTTAATTGTAAGACAATGAGCTATTAGTCCTTATATAACCAGCGACAGTGTAGCAAGATGCTCCTCCAAGACATGAGTCATGATGTAAATATTATCGAAATACGCTGAAACATTCTTGAGGTCAGAAAGAACTATTCTCATAAGCCGGATATACGTGGCACACACAGTGACCAAGCCGTAAGGCATTGTTCGATATTGCATTATTCCTCTGAGTAGGGAAAGCCGTGTATGGTTTATAGTCTGGGTGTAATGACACTTGATGGTACGCTTGTGAAATGTCTAATTCAGAGAATTAGACAACTTATACAAGTCATGATCGATTACTGGCATGGGCTCAACGTCCCATTTAGTGATAACATTTAATAACTAAAATCATGAGCCAGTCGGTAAGAATTGTCTGTTTTCTTAACCATGACAACTGCTGAACAGAAAGCTGATTTAGAAGGTTCAATGATATTTAACTTTAAGAGTTTGTCAACTTCGTTATCAAATGTTTTCCATAAGTGAACGGGAACAGTATAGATTTTCCGTCCTGCTGGTCCATGAGCTGACAATTCAGTCTTGTGTACAACGGTAGTGGTAAGTCCTGGGATCGAAATAAATGGTATAAAATACCGACACAATGGAAATATAAACACATATGCAGTATAATGTGATCCTTTATTGATAACGTTTCGCCCACACAGCGGACGTTTTCAAGTCACAAACAGATCTACCTGGGTGGAAGGTACGAGAGTATTTATAGTCAGGTTGAGAATGTTGGGTCAGGTTGAGAATGCTGCATCTGATGATCTACCTTCCACCCAGGCAGATTTGCTTGTGACCTGAAAAAGACCACTGTGTGGTCGAAACGTTGTCAACAAAGGATCACATTATATTGCATATGTGTTTATATTTCCAAGTCCTGGGATCCCTGTGAATACGTCTGATAAAGTATTTACTCTGGCACTTACTTGAGATTTTTATTTACTAGATAGTTCACTGTTGATGTTGATGTTGGAGGATGATCCGTTAAGATATGAAGCAGCTGCATCGATTCTGTGTGAGATTCGTCATCTATAATACAAACTTTACGCTCACAAGAATCATTACTGTTAACTAAGCTGTAAGACATAGCATCTTCATCAAAGGAGTTTAAACGAAGGTTAACTTCTCTCCGGTGGTACATTTACCTTGGACATCCAAGAGATAATCTACCTTATTACAGACCTTTACTTCTTCATCCGGTCTGCAACAGGAAATATGATTGCTGAGTGTAATATTCAAGGGTTTAAGTTGTTCCATGTGGATAGATATAATGGGAAGGAAGGGGTGAGTTGCAGCGTTTTTTGTGGGCCCTTATCTCTCCTGCAGTGTTCCTTGTAGGTCCTTATATCTCCTGCAGTGCTCCTTGTGGGTCCTTATCTCTCCTGCAGTGTTCCTTGTGGGTCCTTATATCTCCTGCAGTGCTCCTTGTAGGTCCTTATCTCTCCTGCAGTGTTCCTTGTGGGTCCTTATATCTCCTGCAGTGCTCCTTGTGGGTCTTTATCTCTCCTGCAGTGCTCCTTGTGGGTCCTTATATCTCCTGCAGTGCTCCTTGTAGGTCCTTATCTCTCCTGCAGTGTTCCTTGTGGGTCCTTATATCTCCTGCAGTGCTCCTTGTGGGTCCTTATCTCTCCTGCAGTGTTCCTTGTGGGTCCTTATATCTCCTGCAGTGCTCCTTGTGGGTCCTTATCTCTCCTGCAGTGTTCCTTGTAGGTCCTTATATCTCCTGCAGTGCTCCTTGTAGGTCCTTATCTCTCCTGCAGTGTTCCTTGTGGGTCCTTATATCTCCTGCAGTGCTCCTTGTGGGTCCTTATCTCTCCTGCAGTGCTTCTTGTGGGTCCTTATCTCTCCTGCAGTGCTCCTTGTGGGTCCTTATATCTCCTGCAGTGCTCCTTGTGGGTCCTTATCTCTCCTGCAGTGCTCCTTGTGGGTCCTTAGCTCTCCTGTAGTGCTCCTTTTTCTTTTCACTTTTTCTACTACTACTACTGCTACAACTACCACTCCTTTACTATTATTTCTGTCTATTCTGCTACTATTACTACTATCTCTTGTGGCACAAATTACTCCCACTTCTACTTCTACTTCCACCACCATCATTACCACTTCCACTACTACTCTTTCCACCCCTTTTTCTCCCGTCACTGTCCTCCTCACCTATATATACTGACTCACTCTCTTCATAAGTTTTTCTCTCTGCTATGTGCGGGTTATTTATGTATGAGCTGAAGATGTTATATGCACAGCGTCTGCAGTCTATAATGAAGTGATGAGAATACTCAAGTTTAGAAAATACTTGTTCGATGAAAGAGAATTCTTCCTCAAGGAATTCGCTACTACAGATTTCAAGGTCATGAAGGAAGAAGCTTATGATAACGTTACGTTTAGTTTTGGTGTTGTGGTGAGAGTAGAAATGAAGATCCTGCTGGTTGGTCGGTTTTCACTAGACTTTAAAACGTAACTTTTACAACATAGCTGAACCTCTTGCCAGGAACTTCTCCAGCGTTGTCCTAAACAGCAACAAACCTACTGGCCCATGCTGGGTAGGTCTTTCTCAACTCCAACCTTTTCTGAGCAATCAACTTCAACAATCTCCACCTGACTCTTCACATCATTATGCTGCCTATATATACTCACGTACCTGCTTAGGTAGATCTGTGTGTGACTTGTGGGCGAAACGTTGCCTATAAAGAATCGCGTTATAAGAACATAAGAACATAAGAAGGAACACTGCAGCAGGCCTTCTGGCACATGCGAGGCAGGTCCAAGTCTCCTACCGGCTTAAGGCAATGTCCCAACCTAGTCAGGTCATGATGAATGGTTTGAAAAACTGACAAGTTGAAGATTGAGACACTTATGCAGCATATGGGAATCTTTATTCAGGAAACGTTTCGCCACACAGTGGCTTCATCAGTCCAATACAAAAAGGAAGGCGTAAGGAGAGGAGTAGTATGAGGTAATCAGTCCCTCAGCCTGGAGTCGATGTGTTCAGTCCATCAATCTTGTAGAATGTACAGCATAGGGCCGTAGACGTGGCTTATATACTGTAGTGAGGTGAGGTGAAGCAGGTGGAGGCGGGGTCATAGTGGTACCATCCACTAGTCGAAGTAGGTCTTCGTCCAAAGGTTGAACAAGTGTTGAAGAATTCTTTGTAACAAGATCCCATGATGCTGCAGTGTCTGAAAGTTGTGATGAATGGTTTGGACTGATGAAGCCACTGTGTGCGAAACGTTTCCTGAATAAAGATTCCCATATGCTGCATAAGTGTCTCAATCTTCAACTTGTCGGTTTTTCAAACCATTCATCACAACTGTCAGACACTGCAGCATCATGGGATCTTGTTACAAAGAATTCTTCAACACTTGTTCAACCTTTGACGAAGACCTACTTCGACTAGCGGATGGGACCACTATCCCCCCGCCTCCGCCTGCTTCACCTCCCCACTACAGTATTTAACCCACCTACGGCCCTATGCTGTACATTTATGATTGATGGACTAAAACACACGACTCCAGTGGGGGACTATTACCTCAATATCCCCTTACCCCTTTCCTCTTTGTATTGGACTGATGAAGCCACTGGTGGCGAAACGTTCCGAATAAGACCCCCATATCTGCAAAAGTGTTAAAATTTTCAATTGTCAGGTCAGGTCACACATTTAAAGGGAAAGGGAACACGGCAACTGACCTATAGAAAAAGCTAATCAGGTCCAACTCACACCCCCCCACAAACTCATGATTTATCAAACCCTATTTTAAAACTAAAAAAGTTTTACCCATTTAAACTGTATGGGGATTTTTTCCACCACCAAAACCTCTTTTCCCAAAACCCAGATATTTTAAACCCTTCCCTGAATCTGAATTTTTCCAATTTAAAACCATTGCTACGAGTCCTGTCTGGCTAGATATTTTCAGTCGTTATTCATCCCCTTCATTTATTCTGTCTTCCATTTATACACCTCAATCATATCCGCCCTCATTCACACTTTCTAGAAAGGCAGTTTTCCGGGCCCTCAGTATATCCTATAGGGAAGATTTCTGATACAGGGATCAACTTTGTCTCCTTTCTTAGTATGTTTTCCCAGAGCATTTAATCCATTCTGTAATACGGGCGACCAGAACTGTGCAGCATAATCAAAAAGACCCCCTCCCCCAAGGATATATGATTTAAAGAAAAACCTTTTAGGACCCCAAATTATTTTTGCTTCTTGATATGAAAAACAAGAATTCAGTTAGTTTTATTGAACACTTATGCACTGTTTCTTGGTTTCAATTAATGCTAACCAAACTCCTAAATCTTTTTCACTATCCGAAAGATCTACTTTTATTTTTTTTATAATGGCAGGGTTTTTTCCCCTTCCAACATTTGGAACTTTGCATTTTCTTATTAAATTCCCATCTGCCACTGCATCAGTCTATTCAAATCTTCCTGGAGTGCCCCTAATGTCCTCGAGAATGAATTCACGGCCTATTTTGTGCATCGGCACATTTGCCAAGTCGCTTTTTATGCCCTCATCAATGTCGTTTATGTAATTGTAACAATAGGGGGCCCAAACTGACCCCTGTGGGAACACCTCGGCGCTTTTCCCTTGATTTCTCCCATTTTTGCAAACTCCTGCTGCCTATTTAAACCATGCTTTACCCGGGAAAAAATTCTTCTTTTTCCACTTGCCAAAATTTTTTCCTCAAAAGTCCTGATGGGGGGCCCCTGTAAAAAAGCCTTATGAATCCAATACCAATTCATATTCGTTCCCATGATCTACCCCCCTAAAAATACCCTAAAAAAAAAAGTTAATAAATTCGTAGGCAGGAACCCCCTTTGTAAAACCATCTGAGATTGTTGATTAATTTATGCTTTTCAAGGGGGCTACGACTCCCTCGGCAATTTTTTGTTTCCCTAAATTTTTCCCACTATGGGGTTGGGGCTTATTGGGTCTATAGTTCGAAGCAAAGGGACCTGTCACCTGTTTTGAAAATAGGTATCCTTTTGCCATTTTCCATTTTATCTGGCCCCCATGCATCTATATGAATATTGAAAAGATTAGCCAAAGGGTTGCTAAGCTCCTCTTTATTTTCCTTTTAAAACCCCTTTGCGTACAGTTCATCAGGGTCGGGGAAATTTTGGTTGGGGGTTTATTTATTATTTACCTAAGAACCAAGCCCTTTGGACACTAATTTGTTAGTTTATTAAATTTAAATTTTGGGCATTGTGCTACTTACTTTTCTATCGTGTCGGTTAGTTAATATCTTATTAAATAGCAAACATAAATAAACAACCCCTTACCAAAAAAAAAAAAACAGTATAAAAAAAGGGTAGGAAGTTGGGGCCAAGTTTATCATGGGGAGGAAAGTTTGTTGAGCACCAGGTAAATTCTCCGGAATACTTCTAACTTACTTTTTTACTGTTTTTTTTATTGCCCATTCTTACAGAATTAACGAGGGGAAAATGTGATGGTGCATTAGGATCGGGGAGACTAACAACATTATCCATGGAAGCAAAGATGGAAAATGTATGAGAGATAGTTATCCCGATGCCTTATTATTGAAGCCTTAGGGGTTGAATGTTGCAGCAAGAAGATGGAGACAGTGTGAACCCCTTAGGGGGTGAATGTTCAGCAAGAAGACTGGAAATTTGGGGAACCTTAGCGGTGAAGTTGCAGCAAGAAGACTGGAACAGTGTGAGGCATGAGTGGTGAATTTGCAGCAAGAAGACAAGAGACAGGTGAAACCTTAGCGGTAAATGTTGCAGCAAGAAGAACTGAGACGTGTGAAAATGAGGGGGTAAATGTTGCAGCAAGAAACTAAGACAGTGTAAAGCATGAGTGGGTAAATGTTGCAGAAAGAAGACTGGAGAGTGTGAAGCATGAGGGGTGAAAGTTGCAGAAGAAACTGGAGACAGGTGAAGCATGAGTAGTGAATGTTGCGCTAAAGACTGGAGACCAGGGAAGCATGAGTGGTGAATTTGAGCAAGAAACTGGAGACGTGTGAACCCTGAGTGGTGAATGTTTCAGCAAAAGACAGAGACGGGTTGAACATGAGGGTGAATTTGCAGCAAGAAGACTGAGAAGTGTGAAGCATGAGTAGTAAAAAATGTTGCTGTAAGAAAAATGGAGACATGTGAAGCATGAGTGGTGAATGTTGCAGCAAGAAGATGGAGACGTGTAAAGCATGAGGGGTGAAGTTGCAGCATATGGTGAATTTGCAGCAAGAACTGGGACAGTGTGAAAGCATGAGTGCAATTTTGCAGCCAAGAAGACAAAAGGACAGGTGAAACATGGGGTGGTGAATTTGCAGCAAAAGAGGGAGCATTTTGGAAGCATGAAAAAAAGCGAATGTTGCGCAAGAAGACTAAGACAGTGTGAAACATGATGGGGAATTTTTGCAGCAAGAAGACTGGAGACAGTGTGAAGCATGAGTTGAATGTTGCAGCAAGAAGATGGAGACAGTGGAAACATGATGGTGAAGGTTGCAGCAAGAAGACTGGAGACAGGTGAAGAATAGCGAAGTGCAGCAAGAAGACTGAGAAAAGTGTGAACATGAGTGGTGAATGTTGCAGGAAAAATTGGAGACAGTGTGAACAGAGTGGTAATGTTGCAGCAGAAAAAGGAGACAGTGTGAAACAGAGGGGTTTAATGTTAAAAAGAAGATGGAGACAGTGGAGATGAATGTCAGGGGTAAAGTAGGAATCCGTATAGGGAAAATTTAGGAGAAGTGCGGGATTAAAAAAAACAGTAGAGAGGATGGAACAAGTAAAATGGTTTCGAGAGAGTAAAAATCTATAGGGGAGGGGATGGGAGGTGGGGGTGGGCCCCTTGGGGATTTTGGAGGCAGGGGATAAAGGGGTTTTGTGATGAGAGCTTGGGATTTCAGCAAGCATACATTATGTTGAGTGGAGCAAGGTAACTTTTAGAAGGGTTTCGGGAAACCGGCAGACCGACTTGAGCCCCGGAGATGAAAAAGACAGAGCCAACCTCTGAAGGAGGGGTGTTTTAAATTTGCAATTTCATAACTTTGGTTGAGTGTCCTCTGGGAAGACAATGGGTGATTGTAAAGTTTTTTTCTCTCCGGCCGCCCGCCTTTTGGGGCACCCGCCTTGGGTGGGCACCCCGCCTTGGTGGGTCCCCCTGCCTTGGTGGGCACCCTGCCTTGGTGGGTTTCCCCCCGCCTTGGGGGGGGTCACCGCCTTGGTGAGTCACCCTCCCTTTGGTGGGGCACCCTGCCTTTGGGGGTCACGCTGCCTTGGTGGGTCACCCTCCTTGGTGGGGGGCACCCTGCTTGGTGGGTCCCCTGCCTTTTTGGGTCCCCTACCCTTTGGGGGTCACCGTGCCTTGGTGGGTCACCCCCGCCTTGGTGGGGCCCCCCGCCTGGTGATCACCCCCGCCTTTGGGGGTCACCCCCTTTGGGGGATCACCCTGCCTTGGAGGGTCACCCTGCCTTGGTGGGTCACCCTGCCTTGGGGGGGTCACCCTGCCTTGGTGGGTCACCCTGCCTTGGTGGGTCACACTGCCTTGGTGGGGCACCCCCGCCTTGGGGGTCACCCGCCTTGGTAGCACCCCGCCTTGGTGGTCACCCGCCTTGGGGGGTCACCCTGCCTTGGGGGATTCCCCCGCCTTGGTGGGTCACCCTGCCTTGGGGGGGTCACCCTGCCTTGGGGGTCACCCCCTTGGTGGGTCACCCGCCTTGGGGGTACCCTGCCTTTGGGGGGTCACCCTGCCTTTGGGGGGGTACCCTGCCTTGGTGGGTCACCCGCCTTGGGGGGTCACCCTGCCTTGGGGGGTCACCCTCCTTGGGGGGTCACCCCCCTTGGTGGGTCCCCTGCCTTTGGGGGTCCCCGCCTTGGAGGGGCACCCGCCTTGGGGGTCACCCTGCCTTGGTTTGGGCACCCTCCTTGGTGGGTCACCCTGCCTTGGTGGGGCACCCTGCCTTGGTGGGGCACCCCGCCCCTTTGGGGGCACCCTGCCTTTGGGGGGTCACCCCGCCCTTTGGGGGTCCCCCTGCCTTGGTGGGGTCACCCTGCCTTTGGGGGGTCACCCCCCCTTGGGGGATCACCCTGCCTTGGAGGGTCCCCTGCCTTGGTGGGTCACCCTGCCTTTGGGGGGGTCACCCTGCCTTTGGGGGGTCACCCTCCTTGGTGGGTCACCCTGCCTTGGTGGGTCACCCTCCCCTTGGTGGGTCACCCTGCCTTGGTGGGGCACCCTGCCTTGGTGGGTCCCCTGCCTTGGTGGGTCACCCTGCCTTGGGGGGGTCCCCCTGCCTTTGGGGGGTCCCCCCTGCCTTGGTGGGTCACCCCCGCCTTGGTGGGTCACCCCGCCCCTTTGGGGGGCACCCTGGCCCCTTGGGGGGTCACCCTGCCTTTGGGGGTCACCCGCCTTGGTGGGTCCCCCCCTGCCTTTGGGGAGTCACCCTGCCTTTGGGGGGGTCACCCCCTTGGGGGGGTCACCGTGCCTTGGTGGGTCACCCTGCCCTTGGGGGGTCCCCTGCCCTTTGGGGAGTCACCCGCCTTTGGGGGGTACCCTGCCTTGGTGGATCACCCGCCTTGGAGGGGCACCCCGCCTTGGTGGGTAAAACCTGCCTTTGGTTTGGGGACCCGCCTTGGGGGCCCCCGCCTTGTGGGCACACTGCCTTGGTGGTCACCCTGCCTTGGAGGCACCCTCCTTTGGGAGGGCACCCCGCCTTTGGGGGGGCACCCCCGCCTTTTGGGTCACCCCGCCTTGGTGGATCACCCTGCCTTGGTGGGTCACCCCCCTTGGGGGGTCACCCCGCCTTGGTGGGTCCCCCCTGCCCCGGTGGGGCACCCTGGGCCCTTTGGGGGGTCACCCTGCCTTGGGGGGTCACCCTGCCTTGGGGGTCACCCTGCCTTGGTGGGTCACCCTGCCTTGGGGGGGTCCCCCGCCTTTGGGGGGCACCCGCCCTTGGGGGGGTCACCCCTGCCCTTTGGGGGGTCACCCCCGCCTTGGGGGTCACCCTCCTTGGGGGGTCACCCCGCCTTGGGGGGTCCCCTGCCTTGGTGGGTCACCCTGCCTTGGGGATCCCCTCCCTTTTGGGGGGCACCCCCCCTTGGTGGGTCCCCTGCCTTTGGGGGGGTCACCCTGCTTGGGGGGTCCCCCCGCCCTTTGTGGGTCACCCGCCTTGGGGGATCACCCCCCTTGGGGGGTCATCCTTGGTGGGGCACCCTGCCCTTTGGGGGGTCCCCTGCCTTTGTGGGTCACCCTGCCTTGGTGGGTCACCCTGCCTTGGGATCACCCTGCCCTTGGGGGTCACCCTGCCCTGGGTGGTCACCCCCCCTTGGGGGGTCACCCCGCCTTTGGGGGGTCACCCGCCCCTTTGGGGGGTCACCCTGCCCCGGTGGGGCCCCTGCCCCTTTGGGGGGTCCCCCCTCCTTGGTGGGTAAAACCCGCCTTGGTGGGTCACCCTGCCTTGGTGGGTCACCCGCTTGGGGTCACCCTCCTTTGGGGGGTCACCCTGCCCCTTGGTGGGTACCCGCCCTTTGGGGGGTCACCCTGCCCCCCCGGGGGGTCACCCTGCCTTGGTGGGTCACCCTGCCTTTGGGGGGTCACCCTGCCTTGGGGAGTCCCCGCCTTGGTGGGGCACCCTGCCTTGGTGGGTCAAACCCCGCCTTTGGGGGGCCACCCTGCCTTGGTGGGTCCCCCTGCCCTTTTTGGGCCACCCTGCCCCGGTGGGGCACCCTGCCCCTTTGGGGGGTCACCCCGCCTTGGTGGGTCACCCTGCCTTGGTGAGTCACCCTCCTTGGGGGGTCACCCTGCTTGGGGGGCCACCCTGCCCCCTTTGGGGGGCCACCCTGCCTTGGTGGGGCACCCTGCCCTTTGGGAGTCACCCTGCCCCTTTGGGGGTCACCCTGCCTTTTGGGGGGCACCCCGCCCTTTGGGGCACCCTGCCTTGGGGGGGGTCACCCTGCCTTGGTGGGTCACCCTGCCTTGGTGGGCCCCCTCCCCTTTGGGGGGTCCCCGCTTTTTGGGGGGGAACCGACGATGTTTAATAAAAAAAAAAAAAAACAATAAAAATAATTTTAATAATAATTGTATTATACAATACATGATACAATTTTTACAGACCACTGACAGACATTGTTGCGGGGTCCCTCCAGCTGATCAATGATAAAATAATCTTTTCCCACTAGGTGAACAAAGGGTAATAAAAACTTACTAGTAGGTGAACAAGTGATAATAACACTTACTATAGATAACAAGTGATAACAATAACTACTTAACCTAGGTGAAAAAAGGAATAACTACTCACTACTAGGTGAACAAAGGATAACAATAAAAACTCATAAAGGGAACAAGTGATAATTTCTTACTACTAGGTGAACAAGTGATAAAAAACTACTTAAACTAAGAAAAAAAAGGAACAAAAGTGCAACTAAATTTACATTTATTGTGGCCAACGTTTTGCTCTCCAGGGCTTTATCAAGCTTTATCAAGGTAAAGGGTTTTATAAAGCTCCGGGACGAAACGTTCCAAAAAAAAATGTCACATTATTGCACTTGTGTCCTTTTACTTTACATATTGTCGGGTTTTACCAACTTTATTACTTAACAATAGGTTAAAAAGTGGGGTAATAAAAATACCACACTGGGGAAAAAGTGATAACAATAATACTCACTACTAGGTGAACAATGATAATAAAAATACTTTAAAACAGGGGAACAATGAAAAAAAAATACTCACACAAGGTGAACAATTTATAACAAAACTACTCACTACTAGGTGAACAAGTGATAATTACTTACTACAGGTGAACAAGTGATAATAAAAACTACTAAACACTAGGGGAACAAGTGATAATAACTACTCATACTAGGTGAACAAGTGATAACAAAAACTACTTAACCTAGGTGAAAAAGAGATAAAAAATAATTTTTTAACTACAGGGAAAAATGTAACAATAACTACTTAACACTAGGTGAAAAGTAAACAATAACTATCACTACTAGGTAAAAAAGTTAACAATAACACTCACTATAGGTAAACATTATAAAAATAACTACCATGCTAGGTGAAAAAGTGATAACAAAAACACTTTTAACATAGGTGAACAGTGTTACTTTCTGTACTGGGCATTTGTTAAACCCATTGGTCTTCTCTTTTACATCTGGTCTTCTCGTTACTGTAAAGTCCCGTTCTTCTGTGTTACTGTACTGACTTCTGTAGTAGTGTACCCGTTCTTCTGTGTTCGTACTGGTCTTCTGTAGAATGTACCCTTCTTCTGTGTTACTGTACTGGGCTTCTGTAGTAAAGGGACCCGTTCTTCTTGTTACTGTACTGGTCTTTTGAGTTGTACCCCTTCTTCTGGTTACGTACTGGGCTTTCTGTAATAGTGGGACCCCTTCTTCTGTGTTACGTAAAATGCTTCTGTAGTAGTGTCCCTTCTTCGTGTTACTGTACTGGTTTTCGTAGTAGTTACCCCTTTTTTTCTGGTTACTGTACTGGCCCCCGTAGTAGTGTACCCGTTTTTTTTGTGTTACTGTACTGGTCTCCTGTAGTATGTACCCGTTTTTCTGTGTTTTCTGTACTGGTCCCTGTAATAGTGTACTCGTTCTTTTGTTTACTGACTGGTCTTCCTGTAGTAGGTACCCGTTCTTCTGTGTTTCTGTACTGGCCCGTATAGGTTACCCCTTCTTTTGTTTCTGTACGGCTCCTTAGTATGTACTCGTTCTTCTGTGTTACTGTACTGGTCCCCCTGTAGTATGTACCCCCTTCTTTTGTGTTCTGTTTGGTCCCCTGTAGTAGTGTACCCGTTCTTCGTGTTAGTATGGTCTCCTTAGTAGTGTACCCTTCTTCTGTGTTTCTGTACTGGTCTCCTGTATTGGAAACCCCTTTTTTCTGTGTTCTGTACTGGTCCCTGTAAAAAGTGTATCGTTTTTCGGTTACTGTACTGGTCTCCTGTTGGGTTTACCCTTTCTTCTGTTTCTGTACTGGCTCCTGTAAGTGTACTCGTTCTTTTGTGTTACTGTATGGGCCCGTATATGTACCCGTTTTCTGTGTTACTGTCTGGTTTCCCGTATAGTGTCCCGTTTTTTCTGTGTTATTACTGGTCTCCCCGTAGTATGTCTCGTTTTTCTGTGTTACTGTACTGGTCCTCCTGTAGTAGTGTCCCGTTCTTTGTGTTACTGTACTGGTCTCCTGTAGTAGTGTCTCGTTTTTTCTGGTTACTGTACTGTTCCCTGTAGTAGTGTACCCGTTTTTCTGTGTTACTGTACGGGCTCCTGTAAAGTGACCCCTTTTTTCTGTGTTTTCTGTCGGCTCCCTTGTAGTGTACTCGTTTTTTCTGTGTTTCTGTAAGGCTCCCGTAGTATGTACCCGTTCTTCTGTTTACTGTACTGGGCTCCTGTAGTAGTGTACTCGTTCTTCGTTTACTTTACTGGGCTCCTGTAGTAGTGTACCCCTTCTTCTGTGTTCTGTACTGGTTCCCCGTATATGTACCCTTTTTTCTGTTTACGTCTGGTCTTCCCCTAGTAGTGTATGGTTTTTTTTCTTTTGTTACTGTACTGGTCTCCTTTGTGTGTACCCCTTCTTCTGTGTTTCTGTCTGGGCTTCTGTAAATAGTGTACCCGTTTTCGTGTTACTGTAAATGGGCTTCTTAGAGTGTATCGTTTTTCTGTGTTACTGTACTGGTCTCCTGGAGTGTACCCGTTCTTCTGTTTACTGTATGGTTCCTGTAAGTGTCCCGTTCTTCGTGTTACTGTACTGGGCTTTTGTAGTAGTGTACTCGTTTTTCTGTGTTACTGTACTGGTTCCTGTAGTGGTACCCGTTCTCGTGTTCTGTACTGGTCTCCTGTATAGTGTACCCGTTTTTCTGTGTTACTGTTCTGGTCTTCGTAGTAGTGTACCCGTTTTTTTCTGTGTTACTGTACTGGGTTTCCCTTTTAGGGACCCTTTTTTTCGTGTTACTGTATGGTCTCCTGTAGTAGTGTACCCCCCTTCTTTTTGTTTCTGTACTGGTCTCCGTAGTAGTTACCCCTTTTCTGTGTTACGTACGGTCTCCTTTTAAGTACCCCGTTTTTCTGTGTTTCTGTCTGCCCCCTGTATGTGTACTCGTTCTTCTGTGTTACTGTACTGGGTTTCCCTTTAGTGTACTCGTTCTTTTTGTGTTACGTACTGTCTCCGATATTACTGCTTCGTTTACTGTAGGGCTCCTTAGTAGTGTAAACCCCTTCTTTTCGTGTTACTTCGGTCTCCTGTAGTAGGTACTCGTTCTTCTGTGTTACTGAAGGTCTTCTCTGTTACTGTGAACAAGTGAAACAATAACTATCACTACTAGGGGAAAATGTGATAACAATAACTACTTATACTAGGTGAACAAGTGAAACAATAACTACTCATACTAGGGGAACAAGTATAACAATAACTACTCCTACTAGGGGGGGAACAAGTGAAACAATAACTACCCACTACTAGGTAATATGTGATAACAAAAAACTACTTAAAATACTAGGTGAACAAGTTTTAAACAATAACTACTCACTACTAGGTGAACAAAATGATAATAATATTACTACTAGGGGAACAAGTGAAACAATAACTACTACACTAGGGAAAACAAGTATAAACAATAACTACTTACTACTAGGGGGAAAAAGTGATAACAATAACTACTTACTACTAGGTGAACAAGTGGGTAACAATAAATAATTTATACTAGGTAAACAAGTGATAAAAATAACCTCATACTAGGCCCGAACTAGTTTAAAAAAACCCTCGTGGGAGAAGACATGTTAACACTGAGATAAACCCTCGGGAGAGACCATGATACCAATCTGAGATAAACCCTCGGAGAGACAGGTCACCACTGAGATAAACCCTCAGGAGAGACCATGTTACCACAGGAGATAAACCCTCGAAGCTAGACATGTACACCACTGTGAGATTAAACCCTCGGAGAGAAGACATTTTACCACTGCGTGAGATAAACCTCGGGAGAGAACATGTCACAACTGTGAGATAAAACCCTCGGGAGAGACATGCACCACGTGAGATAAACCCTCGGGGGAGGCATGTCACCACTTGATATAAACCTCGGAGAGGCATGTCACCACACTGGTGAAGATAAACCCTCGGGAGAGACATTTCACAACTAGCGACATATAAACCCTCGGGAGAGACATGTCACCACTGTGAGATAAACCCTCGAGAGAGACATGTCACCACTGGGTGAGATAAACCCTCGAGGAGAGGACTGAGTTACCTCTGAAGATTAAACCTCGGGAGAGACATGTCGTCCACGTGAGGTCACAGACCCTGAGCTGCCTTGGGGATTAGTGTGGACGGTTACAAAGCATGGCTGCTTCTGCAGTGTTTAAAAAAATGAGGTTGGAGAGTTGAAGAGGATTCTTAGCTTCTCCCAGAGGAGATAAGGAGCTGAAGGTCCACCTCAATGGGTCTGGATAGAGAGTGGAGGTGGCTGGAGTTGTGGGGAATGAGGCTTCTACAGCGAGGTGCAGTCTGTCTCTCGCGTGAGACGGCTGTATTGGGGAGGCAGCAACGGCTACCAGCAGGAGGTGCTGCCACACCTGCTACAAGTGAGCGAGTAGTTCACAGTAAATGGAAGGCGCATCAGAGTAAGGAAGTTAAGAGTGAAGATCTGAAGTAGGAAATCGCTCTCTTTCTTCAGATGAATGTACTTCATGGACAGTGAAGGTAAGGGTTAACTACTGCCCCTGCTAATGGAGGTAAGCGCATACTTGTGGTTGGTGAACTCTCAGGTAAGATACAATGACCGTGCTTTTTTGTAATAGGAAAAAGAAGATGAAGATAGAGTGTGCTTCCTGGAGCTGGTGTTGGTACATTGCCAACAGCTGGTAATATCATGTCAGGTAATGGAAGCAAGCCCATTATCTGTCCAGTGCTGGTGAAATGATATTGGGAAGGCAGGAGAAAGAGCTGCTAGATAAGTACAGTCTCAGCTATAATTTCATTAAAGTCTAAGGGAGGGGAATCCCCAAATCATATGTAGCATCTTCCTAGAAGGGGAGTAGGAAATGAATGGTTTGTCTAGGCAATTGGTGTAAATTGCTGGCTAACAGATACTGCAAGGAACTGCAATCCCATTCATTGACAACTGGAACAACTTTAATGGCAAACATGATATGTATGCAAGGGATGGGGTACATCTCTCTGGGGGCTGGGGTGGTACACTTGCATACTACGATTTGAGAAGGCCATTGGTGAAATGCCTATGAATTTTAAGAATGATGGAAGATAAGTAGTGGGGGTGTGTGTGTGTGAAACAAGCAGGATGCAACACTTGGGGTGGAAACAGTAAATGTATAAAGGCCATTCACATGAAAGTTATAAATAAAGAGACAATAGATCAGGTCACAAATCAAACGGGGGACAGCAGAGGGCAGCAATGGACTAGCTCCCTTAAGGTTACTATACTAATACAGGAGTGTAAGAAATAAGATAGAATGAGCTAAGATTAATTCAAGTGCAGAGACATAGATATTATTGCTATAACATAGACCTGCTCAATCTGAACGATAACTTCCCATCCTACCTAAGTTCTTCCCCAGTTCATTTGTCCGCAGGAGTCTATCTGTGTCCCCTCAGACATTCTCCCTTCCTCACTCCCATCCAACTCTTCCTATCTTAAAACTCCCTTATCTCAACACTTCCCATCCTACACTAAGGTCCTTCCCCAGGTTCATGTGTCCAGGAGTCTATCTGTGTCCCCTCAGACATTCTCCCTTCCTCACTTCCCATCCTACACTTTCCTATTACTAACTTCACTCTAACCTCACTTTCCCATCCTACACTTCCTATCCTAAACTTCCTATCCTACACTTCCCATCCTACACTAAGTCTTCCCCAGGTTCATGTGTCCAGGAGTCTATCTGTGTCCCCTCAGACATTCTCCCTTCCTCAACTTCCCATCCACTCTCCTATCTTAAACTCCCTATCCAACACTGTCCCAATCCTACACTATGTCTTCCCCAAGGTTCATGTGTCCAGGAGTCTATCTGTGTGCCCCTCAGACATTCTCCCTTCCTCACTTCCCATCCTACACTTCCTATTCTAAACTTCCTATCCTACACTTCCCATCCTACACTTCCTATCCTAAACTTCCTATCCTACACTTCCCATCCTACACTAAGTCCTTCCCAGGTTTCATGTGTCCAGGATCTATCTGTGTCCCCCTCCACATTCTCCTTCCCTCACTTCCCATCCTAGCACCTCCTATTCAACATTCCCATCCTACACTAGTCTTCCCCAAGTCATGTGACCAGGAGTCTATCTGTGTCCCCTCCAGACATTCTCCCCCATCCTCCACTTCCCATCCTACACTTCCTATTCCTAAACTTCCTATCCTCACTTCCCATCCTACACTAAGTCTTCCCCAGGTCATGTGTCCAGAGTCTATCTGTGTCCCCACAACATTCTCCCTTCCTCCACTTCCCATCCTACACTTCCTTCCTACACTTCCTATCCCTACACTTCGGATCCTAACACTTCCTATCCCTACACTTCCCATCCTACACTTCCTATCATACACTTCCCATCCCTACACTTCCCTACTCCTACACTTCCTATCCGAACTTTTGCTCAAGCCCTCCGCCGGGAATTCATCCGTGGGCCCCCGGATGTCTTCCTGACTTGAAGTCTGGTGATGCCCTCCTAATCCTACCCCCGGTCCGGGGTCAGCAAGTCCCACCCCAGGCCCGTGGTTCCAGGTAATACACCCGTCACGCACTCCCTGAGTCAGCAAGTCCCACCGCAGGTCCGAGGATCCAGATACACCCTTCACCGCGTCCCTAGGTCAGCAAGTCCCACCCCAGGTCCGTGATTCCAGGTATTCACCTGTCCCACTTCTCCTGAGGTCAGCAGTCCCACCCCAGGGTCCGTGGATCCAGGTATACACCCTTGCACCACGTTTCCCTGCGGTCAGCAGTCCCACCCCAGTCCGTGTATTCCCGGTATTACCCTTCACCACTCCCTGAGGTCAGCAGTCCCACCACCAAGTCCGTTATTCCCACGTTTTCACCTGTCACCACGTCCCTGAGGTCAGCAGTCCCACCCCCAGGTCCGTGGGTTCCAGGTAGTTCACCCGCCAACCACTTCCCTGAGTCAGCACTTCCCCCACCCTCAGGTCCTTGGATCCAGTTTTCTCAACCTATCACCACTTCCCTGAGGTCAGCAAGTCCCCACCCCAGGTCCCTGGGATCCATGTATTCACCCTTCACCACTTCCCTGAGGTCTGCAAGTCCCACCCCAGGTCGTGATTCCAGGTATTCACCCGTCACCACTTCCCTGAGGTCAGCAAGTCCCACCCAGGTCCACGGTTCCAGGTGTATTCGACCCGTCCACCAACGTCTCTGAGGTCAAGCAAGTCCCACCCCAGTTCTGTGTTCCAGGTATTCACCTGTCACCAACTTCCCTGAGGTCATCAGTCCCACCCCAGGTCCGTGGGATCCCAGGTATCACCCTTCATGAAGATAAACCACTTCCCTGAGGTCAGCAATTCCCACCCCAGGTCCCCGTGGTCCAGGTATTCACCCTTCACCACTTCCCTGAGGTCCAGCAGTTGTCAGCCCAGCCTTGAAGCACTGTCCATATATGATATTACTACACAATGTATTAATATCAGTATATGAAGGTAATGTTAAATTTACAGAGGAAGGACACGCAGATATCAAGCGCATCTGTAATAACATCCTCCCCTGGACATACTCGAACGTCGACTACCTGAGACATGAGAGATCTCTATCACAGTTTCGTCCACCAAGACAACTGGCCACTAGTGAAATCTGGAACATATATTTATATTTTAATATATACATATGTTAATTATAGCTTGATAATTATTTAGTTGTGTAAGTACATTTATGAAACGTATTTAGGGCGAAGATTAGTGTTTGTTGTCGACGTTAGCGACGCGTTACGCGTCAAGCGCTAAATTATACCGGAAAATACGAAAAGAATTGAAAAGTGAGTAAATGTTACCGAAAAAGAGCTCAAGAATCTAGTAATATTTTGGGTATTGTCTCGTCTCTGTACGATAAATTCTCAAAAAAAGTTACCGTAATTATCAGATAAATGAGGTAAATGCGTAAATGTCGTGACGTAATACCATCACAGAAATACATTTTTGTTGTTATTTTTAGACTTTCTCGTCATTTTTTGTTCTATTTTAGTGTCAAATGCTAAAAAATACACATTGGATAACTCTATGAGTGGCTGCAGTTTCGAGCTGCTTCAACCACACGAGTCTCAGTTGCTGACTGAAGTCCGGCATAGGGAGGGGGGGGCGCGGGTGGGAGGGGGGGGGGGGGGAGGAACAAGGAGGTACTCGCTCGCGGAGTGACCGCAGCAGACCTATTGACCCGTAATTTTGCCATATATTGTGCAAATTCCATCATAATGCGCGCCCGAAAGAAACAGTATCGCATGCGATTAGAAATGATGAAAAAAGCTAAAAAAATGAAGGAAAGCGAACAGGTAGAGCAGATGACTGCTGTCTCCCGTCACCACAACACTTATCAAGACCACAACACATTGTTTACTGCTGGGAAATGACTGAGTTTCTGAAACCCAGTCAATTGTTGAACAAGTAAAACAAAGTTAAAAGATGACCTAGTGTAGCCAGCACCTCCATGGAGCCACCCTCAGATGCTGCAATCATCACGTGCCACCCCGATGCGGCAGCAGCACTGTGTCCACCCCAGATGCTGGCAGCATCACCTGTGGCCCACCTCAGATGCTGGCAGCATCACCGTGGCCACCCCAGATGCTGGCAGCAGCACTGTCGGCCACCCCAGATGCTGGCAGCATCACCGTGGCCACCCCAGATGCTGGCCAAGCAGCACCGTGGCCACCCCATATGCTGAGTATAGGGTTGCCCACATCACCGAGGCCACCCCAGATGCTGCAAGCAGCAACCGTGGCCACCCCAGATTGCTTGGACAGCATCACCGTGGCCACCCCAGATGCTGGGCAGCAGCACCGTGGCCACCCCATAATGCTGGCAGCAGCACTGGTGGCCACCCCAGAAGCTGGCAGCATCAACCGTGGCCACCATCAGATGCTGGCAGCATCACCGTGGACACCATCCAGATGCTGGCAGCAGTGCACTGTGACCACCCCAGATGCTTGCAGCATCACCGAGGCCACACCCAGATCTGGCAGAACACCGTGGGCCACCCCAGATGCTGGCAGCATCACGTGGCCACCCCTGATCTGGCAGCAGGCACCGAGTGCCACCCCAGATTCTTGCAGTCATCAACCGGGCCACCCCAGCGATGCTGGCAGCAGCACCGTGGCCACCCCAGATTGCTTGTGCAGCAGTACCACTGTGGCCACCCCAGATTCTGGCAGCATCACCGTGCCACCCAGATGCTGGCGAGCAGCACTGTGGCCAATCCCACAGATGCAGCAAGCAGCACTGTGGCCACCCCAGATGCTAGGCAGCATCACTGTGGCCACCCCAGGATGCGTGGCAGCAGCACTGTGGCACCCCCAGATGGGCTTGCAGCATAACCGTTGCCAACCCCAGATGCTGCAAGCATCACCGTGGCCACCCCAGATGCGAGCAGCAGCACTGCGGCCACCCCAGATGCTGCCGCACACTGTGGCCACCCCAGAAGCTGGCAGCATACACCGTGGCCACCCCAGATGGCTGGCAGCATCCCGTGGCCACCCCAGATGCTAGCAGCATCACCGTGGCCACCCCAGATGCTGGGCAGCATCACCGGACCACCCCAGATGCTGGCAGCAGCACGTGGCCACCCCCAATGCTGGCAGCATCACCGTGGCCACCCCAGATGCTGGAGCAGCACACCGTGTGGGCCACCCCAGATGCTAGCAGCATCACCGTGGCCACCCCAGATGCTGGCAGCAGCACCGGTGGCCACCCCAGATGCTGGCAGCAGCACCGGCCACCCCAGATGCTGACAGCAGCACTGTGCCACCCCAAGATGCTGGCAGCAGCACTGTGGCCACCCCAGAATGCTGCAGCAGCACTGTGGCCACCGCAGATGCTGCAGCACACTGTGGCCAACACCAGATTGCTGCAGCAGCACTGTGGGCCACCCCAAGCTGGCAGCATGCACTGTGGCCACCCCACGATGCTGGCAGCAACACCGTGGCCAGCCCCAGAAGCTAGCAGCATCAACCGTGGCCACCCCAGATGCTGGCAGCAGCACCGTGGCCACCCCGATGCTGCGGCAGCAGTACAACCACACGGTGGCCACCCAGATGCTGGCATTCAGCACCCGCTGGCCACCCCAGATGCTGGCAGCAGCACTGTGGCCACCCCAGAATCTGGCAGCGGCAGCACTGTGGCAACCCCAGATGCCCTGGCATCATCACACTGACGTAGGCCACCCCAGAATGCTGTGCAGCAGCACTGTGGCCACCCCAGATGCTGGCAGCACACTGAAGGCCACCACAGATGCTGCAGCAGCACTGTGGCCACCCATATGCTTGGCAGCAACACCGTGGCCACCCCAGATGCTGCAGCAGCACTGTGGCCACCTCCAGACTCTGGCAGCAGCAACTGTGGCCACCCCAGAAGCTGGCAGCAGCACTGAGCGGGCCACTCCAGATGCTGGCAGCATTCTCCGTGACCACCCCGATCTGGCAGCAGCACTGTGGCCACCTCCAGATGCATGGCAGCAGCAACGTTGGCCACCCCGATAGCTGGCAGCATCACCGTGGCCACCCCAGATGCTGGCACAGCACTGAGGCCACCCCCGAGATCTGGCAGCAAGCACCGTGAGCCACCCCAGATGCTGGCAGCATCACCGTGGCCACTCCCAGATGCTGGCAGTCAGCACTGTGGCCACCCATATCGCTGGCAGCAGCAACTGTTGGCCCCCCATATCTGGCAGCAGCACTGTGGCCCACCCCAGATTCAGGCATCAGCACTGTGGCCCCCCAGATGCTGCAGCAGCACCGTGAACACCCCAGATGCTGGGCAGCAGCAACTGTGGCCAGCCCCATATGCTGGCCTCAGCACTGTGGCCATTCAAGATAGTGTGCCAACCCCACGTGGCCATGGCAGACCTAGAGGAATGAAGCGTAAACAAGGTGACTCAACTTGGCCACAGTGACGCACGCCTTCCCCATATAACAACTGTCTTGACCACACCTGTGGACTACATATGTGACAACCTCACCACAAATGACCATATTTCCGTGCGCCACCCCTAACTTTCGGGGCCACACCAGATGTGGCCCACCACTGAGTCCCACTTAGCTTCCACCATCTCAGACTGTCACCAGCTCAAGCGACCCAGCACATCTACACTGGAGACGGTGACATATTTAGATGAAAGTGAACAGTGATACATGATACTTCAAGTGCGCTACAAGGCGAGTGCCTATTGCAGCCATTAAATCCTGTTATAGAGGAAAAGTAATATGGGTATTGAAGGAACGTTGTAATTTTAGAGGCTAATAAGAATGTAAAGGCCCCTCAAGGAAGGTTATCCATGATGTATTTGTGAGGGGCTCTTGATTTAGAGTAATTGGATCTGTGCTCCGTTCCCCGAATTAAGCCTAATGCCTGATGTTCCACATCCTCCCGCCAGGCGCTGTAGAATCCTCAGGGCTTAAGAGCGCTTCCCCCTTGATTATAATATATTAGTGAGGTTAGTCAAGAATGTTTTAGTAATAAGTCACTTTTATATATGGATCACCATCACCTAGCGACACTTGTTAGTTGCACACTGTAGTGAGTGTAAGCATGTAGTTTTGGAAAAACCCAGTTGGTACCAACACAGAATGCTGCAACAGGTAGTATGGTATATGCCGAAATGCATTGCACATTAATTTGATAGTCAACTACCAATTATGTGTCCCACGAGCATCATTGTGGCAGCGGGCGGGGAAATCCCACGTGTGGACCCCACCCCGATGTAAAAGGTATGGATGAAAGGAGTTAAGAAAAAAAAAATTTGAATTAATTTGATTGATGGTACTTGTGTGAATTTGTAATGAATATTTATTAATATAAAGTAATAAAATGTTGGTATGTTAATATGAATAATTTGGCGTATTTATGGTAACAATTAATGCCAATCCCAACTTCGCACTTTTTTTTATGTTTATTATTGGACATTTTGATGTAACTTTATTAATAATACGATGGCATGCCTTGAGTCTGTGATAAAAATTCCAAGAAATCGTACGATGTAAAAAAAAAAAAATCCAACCGTCCATAGTGTTCCTGCATTGAATAACTAAATTAACTGTTATCATTACTTTTTTTTTTTTTTTTTACCTCGTCCATGGTACACAATGGTTTCACCAGCACACTCTTCCCTCGTCATGGTAAACAAAGGTTCACCAGCACTCTCCTTCCCTCGTCATGGGTACACAAAGGTTCACATGCACACTCTTTCCTCGACATGGTACACAAAGGTTCACAAGCACACTCCTCTCCCTCGTCAATGGCAACACAAGGTTCACAAGCACACTCTTCCCTCGTCATGGTACACAAAGGTTCACAAGCACACTCTTCCCTCGTCATGGTACACAAAGGTTCACAAGCACACTCTCCCTCGTCATGGTACACAAAGGTTCACAAGCACACTCTTCCCTCGTCATGGTACACAAAGGTTCACAAGCACACTCTTCCCTCGTCATGGTACACAGGTTCACAAGCACACTCTTCCCTCGTCATGGTACACAAAGGTTCACAAGCACACTCTTCCCTCGTCATGGTACGACAAAGGTTTCACAACCACTCTCCTCGCATGTAAACTAAGGTTCACAAGCACACTCTTCCCTCGTCATGGTACAAGAGGTTTCACAAGCCACACACTTTTCCTCGTCATGGTAAAATAAAGGTTTTCACAAGCGCATCTTCTTCCCTCGTCATGGTACACAGAGGTTCACAAGCACACATTTTCCTCGACATGGTATACAAAAGGAGTTCACAAGCATCACTCTTCCCTCGTCATGGTACGACAGAGGTTTCACAAGGCACACTCCTTTCCCTCGTCATGGATACAGAGGTTTCACAAACACACTCTTCCATACGCTCAATCTGTATTTCCACATATACCTCTACACACACTGACGAACAGACGCACGAACAAAGCAACACATACACAGTACATAACGTGTTACAAACACAACACACCTTCAGCAGACACTGACGGTTCACCACACACCTTCAGCAGACAGTGAGGGTCCACCACACACCTTCTAGCAGACACTGACGGTCACCACACACCTTCAGCAGAAAATGAACGGGCCACTACACACCTTCAGCAGAAATGACGGGTCACCACACACCTTTAGCAGACCGAGACGGTCACCACACACCCCTTCAGCAAAGTGACGGAGTCACCACACACCTTCAGGCAGAGGGGTGATCGGAGTCACCACACACCTTCAGCAGAAGTGACGGTGTCCCACCACACACTTCAGCAGACAGTGACGGGCACGCACACACCTTCAGCAAAGTGACGGTACACCACACACCTTCATCCGAGGGTGACGTCATCACACACCTCAGCAGACACAGACGTTCACCACACACATTCACAGACAGTGACGGGTCCACCACACACCTTCAGCAAAAGTGCGTGTCCCCACACACCTTCAGTCAGACCAGTGACGGGTCACACACACACTTCAGCAGACAGTGACGGTCATCACACACCTACAGCAGACACTGACGGGTCACCACACACCCTTCAGCAGAAATTGACGTGTCACTAACACACCAACACAACAGTGACGGGCACACACACCTTCAAAAAAATTTAATAACAATTGCATACATCCTTAAAGTAGTATCTTGTAAAAGTTCCATGCATACATTTCCAGTGATTCCATCTGCGACCTTCAAACTTATTTACGAACAACTAGAAACAGAGAATTATTATAATTTTTCTACAGATTTTATGGGGCGATTTAGTTGGATTCACATTTGACATTCACTCAATACACAATAATATGTTCATCACACCAACAAATTTGTTAAATTAGACACATGTGTGCAACTCTTTGGTATCTTTATTGAGGAACGTTTCGCCACACATAGGCTGTGCTCTTCCGTCCCATACAAAGAAGAAACTGGAGAACAGGAGGAGAATGGCCGGGTAAATCAGCAGTCCCTCACCTTGGATCGAATGTGGACAGTTCAATCAATCTTGAATAGATTGAAGGACTTACCACATCGACTCAAGGCTGAGGGAATGAATTACCGCATTCTCTCCTGTTCTTCAATTTCTCCTTTGTATGGCCTGATGAAGCACAGTGTGGCGAAACGTTTCCACTATAAAGATCCTACTGTTCTGCCCTATTATTCTGTATTCGACTGAAGAAGCATACTGTGTAGGCGAAACGTTCGGAATAAAGTTGTCCTAACCGTTGCATATGGGTCTTACCTAACAGCAAAGATACCCAAGAGTTGCCCATTTGTCTAATTTATCAACGTGTCGGTTCTTGTGAACCATTCTCACACACAAATAGCGACGCTCATTGCAATATGTTACACTCATAACACATTACGTGAACCATACAATCATTCATACAAAATAGCGGTACACATGAACAATCATCACATACAATAACAGACACCTATTCACAATAACACGTAAGCATTTTCATTCATTTCATACATAAAGAATATTACACAGTACCACAGTCCTGCAATAGTCCCACAAACGATTCCGCCGTGATTCCAGTTCCCAGGCTCCTGGACAGGTCACTCATGAAGCGTCACATTACTGTGATCCAGCTGTCGAAATATATAAAAAAAAATCTCCCTGGACAGGTCACACCATGAAACGTCACATCACAGGTGATCCAGCTGCCAGGTCCTGGACAGGTCACCATATGACACATATTAGGTTTCATGAAGCGTCACTTACTGTTGATCCAGCTCCCCAGGCACCTGTACAGTCAATCATGAAGTGTCACATCACAGGTGATCCAGCTGCCAGGCTCCTGGACAGGTCACTCATGAAGCGTCACATCACTGGTGATCCAGCCTGTTAGGCTTCCTGTACAGGTTAACACTCATGAAGTGTGATGGGGAAAGGTGGGGGGAAAAAAAAGAAATAAGTAGTACATCACTGGAAAAGGTCACCATGATGTGTCACATCACTGGACGAGGTCACTATGAAGTGCGCATCCTGACAGTCCACTCATGAAGTGTCACATCACATGGACAGGTCACTCATGAGTGTCACATCACTGGACAGGTCACTCATGAGAGTGTCACATCACTGGACAAGCCATAACCCTCAAGGAAGGTTCCTTGATGTTGGTGAGGGCTCTTGATTTAGGGAATTGGATCTGTGTTCCATGTCCCCAAATTAAGCCTTGAATGCCTTCCACATCCCCCCCCAGGCGCTGTATAATCCTCCGGGTTAGCGCTTCCCTCTTAAATAATAATAAAAGGACAAATCATAGATAAAAAAATGCTTAACGTAGGTGGAATGTGTCCATCTACTTATGTTTTAGGCAGCACAACTCACTTGGTGCTTGGTAGACAAAGTTTTGTAGTGGGTGATCTTGTTAGTGACGACAACGTTACCATCTTGAGTTTGAATCCAGTTCCCTGATTAAGCCTGAATGCCTTCCATCACCCCATAGGGCGCTGTATAATCCCCTACGGGTTTAGTTGCTTTCCCCCTTGAGATTATAATAATAATAATTGGAGTTTGAAGATGTTGCTACCCAGGTCAGTCTCCAGTTGATGATTGACTGCGAAGTGGGACAAAGCATCTGTGACTTCGAGGAAGAACTTTCACCTCCCCATGCTGAAGTCTACTGTATCCGCCTTAGAAAAAGAAGAGGAAACGTTTCGCCCAGCCAATATATGTTTCATTCCAGTTAAAGAGATGTTACACAATAGGATACCCATGTGTTGCACATAAGCCCTCATTCATCCACTTATATGACTTACTCCTGAACCATTTATCAACAATAGTAATCGTAAGTTTTTGAAGTTGTGGGAAAACAGCAGAATCAGTGCTGCTCTTTTCTTAGTCTACGGGAGATGGTATTGAAACATGCTTAACGAAAATTGTTTCCAGTATGACGCCACCTCCCCATATACTTGCAGCTGGACCTACAAGGATCACAGCAACGTATGTACAAATTAGCGAGCTGACATGCCACACAAAAGCCCATCTTGCACGTTAATATAATTATGATGAAGACAACCTTATTTTCAGGTGGGAGACCATGTTGGCAGTCTTTCTTGGAAGACCATGTTGGCAAGTCTTGCTGAAGACCATTTGGCAGTCTTGCGTGGAAGACCATGCTGGCAGTCTTGCTGTGAAGACCATGCTGGCAGTCCTATCTGGAAGACCATGTTGGCAGTCTTGCTGGAAGACCATGTTGGCAGTCTGCTTGGAAGACCATGTTGGCAGTCTTGCTGGAAGACCATGTGTGCATTTTTTATAGTCTTGCAGAAGAGCATGTTGGCAGTCTTGCAGGAAGTCCATGTTGGCAGTCTTGTGGAAGACCATGTGGCAGTCCCTTGCTGGAGACCATGTTGGCAGTCTGCAGGAAGACCATGTTGGCAGTCTTGCTGGAAGACCATGTTGGTAGTCTTGCGGAAGACCATGCTGGCAGTCTGCTGAAGACCATGTTAGGCAGTCTTGCTGGAAGACCATGTTGGCAGTCTTGCTGGAAGACCATGTTGGCAGTCTGCTGGAAGACCATGAGGCAGTCTTGCTGGAAGACATGTAGGTAGTCTTGGCTGGAAGACTGCATGTTGGCAATATTGCTGGAAGAACCATGTTTGGCAGTCTTGCATGGAAGACCATGTTGGCAGTCGTTGCTGAAACCATGTTTGGCAGTCCTGCTGAAGACCATGTTTGGCAGTCTTGCTGGAAGACCATGTTGGCAGTCTTGCTGGAAGACCATGTTAGCAGTCTTGCTGGAAGACCATGTTGGCAGTCTTGCTGGAAGACCATGTTTGGCAGTCCTTGCTGGAAGAACCAAGTTGGCAGTCTGCTGGAAGACCATGTGGCAGTCTTTGCGGAAGACCATGTTGGCAGTCCATGCTGAAGACCATGTTGCAGTCTTGCTGGAGAGGAATTAGTAAAGATTTTGCTTGTTGTTTGGATAATTCAATAAGTCCTTCTGGTTTTCAGAATTGTTCTGGCCATCTAACTCTTTGTTAAAGTTTTGCCATGATCCTGTAAGAGTTCACCGTTGTTTAGTGATGGTGGAAGGAAGTATTCAGCTGAATATGATTGTTTGCGATTTCAAAATAGAATGATAAAGGCTAGGGCATCGGAGCCACCTAAGGTATTAATAATTAAAATGAACATGGAGGATCTTTTTGAAGAATTGAGACACTTATAACAACACATGGGAAACTTTAGTGAAGAAAACGTTTCGCCACACAGTGCTTCACAGCCCAGTACAAGCTTAGAATTGGGTAAGGAGAGGAAAGTTTGAGGTATATCATTCCCTCCAACCTGGAAAACGATGTGTTCAGTCCATCACTCTTGTAGGAAGTGACGGTTGAGGGACTGATTACCTTAAACTTCTCCTCTCCTTACCCAATTCTACTTTGTATTGGACTGATGAAGCCACTGTGTGGCGAAACGTTTCTTCAATAAAGATTCCCATGTGTTATATAAGTGTCTCAATTCTTCAACTTGTCGGTTTTCAAAACCATTCATCACATGGGAGATCTGATGGCATAATTTCGTTATGTATCTTCTTCTGGCAGCTTAACACATCAGTTATCCCAGACATAATTTTCCTGTCAGGTATTCTCATGCTTGATGACCTTTCCAAATTCTGTTTTTATGTTTTTCTTTTCAATCTGGAGATGTCAGCATATGTGTTGTGTATAAAGATCTCACCATCAATCATTCTGCGGTTAACGTCACTCACATCATATTTCTTCCCCATTCTAATGTTCAGTCTGAACAACAACTGAACGTCTTGACCAAGTCTGCAAGCACTCAGGTACTGTCACCTGATTCACTGTTTGGGTAGTTTGTTTAAAGGTCAGGTATACAAGTGTACCCGATAAAGCAGCACCTGAGTGAGTGTATATGTCGTTCATAATAATCCGAATTAAGCTCTGCCCTAAATAATTAACTTCTCCAAAATGTTCTTTTACGGATTAATCTGTTCCTCAGTATTCTTTATTGAAAATGATGGAAAAACAAATTCAATTTGGCATCAAGCCTAACTTAAGAGGCCTCACCTCACCTCACCTCACCTCACCTACCTCACCTCACCTACCTCACCTCACCTCACCTCACCTCACCTCACCTCACCTCACCTACCTCACCTCACCTCACCTACCCAAACCTAAAGTAATTTATTTAGTTTAATTAGATATATTTTCGTAGATTCCATAAAAATGTTTCACTCTGCTTATTCGGCAGAAACGACACTTTCTAAACTCGCAGAGTCGTTTTTATTTCGGTACGACATAATTAAAAGAAGACGATAAGTGGAAGAGATTAATATTCTGCTGTGTGAGTATGTTATGAGTGAGTGGGAAGTATAACATGGGATGATGGGCAGTGTCATAGTATGACATAGGATGATGGAGAGTGTCATATAGGATGATTGGAAGTGTCATAGTATGACATAGGATAATGAGGAGTGTCATAGTATGACATAGGATAATGAGGAGTGTCATAGTATGACATAGGATAATGAGGAGTGTCATAGTATGACATAGGATAATGAGGAGTGTCATAGTATGACATAGGATAATGGGGAGTGTCATAGTATGACATAGGATGATGGGGAGTGTCATAGTATGACATAGGATGATGGGGAGTGTCATAGTATGACATAGGATGATGGGGAGTGTCATAGTATGACATAGGATGATGGGCAGTGTCATAGTATGACATAGGATAATGAGGAATGTCATAGTATGACATAGGATGATGGGGAGTGTCATAGTATGACATAGGATGATGGGGAGTGTCGTAGTATGACATAGGATGATGGGGAGTGTCGTAGTATGACATAGGATAATTGGAAGTGTCATAGTATGACAAAGAATAATGGGGAGTGTCATATTATGACATAGGATGATGGGGAGTGTCATATAGGATGATTGGAAGTGTCATAGTATGACATAGAATAATGGGGAGTGTCATAGTATGACATAGGATGATAGGGAGTGTCATAATATGACACATTATGATGGGAGTGTCATAGTATGACATAGATTGATTGGAAGTGTCATAGTATGACATAGAATAATGAGGAGTGCCATAGTATGACATAGGATGATGGGAGTGTCATATAGGATGATGGAGAATGTCATAGTATGATATAGGATGATGGAGAATGTCATAGTATGATATAGGATGATGAGGAATGTCATATAGGATGATGGAGAGTGTCATAGTATGACATAGGATGATGAGGATTGTCATAGTATGACAAACCCTCGGGAGAGACATGTCACCACTGAGATAAACCCTCGGGAGAGACATGTTACCACTGTGAGATAAACCCTCGAGAGAGACATGTTACCACTGAGATAAACCCTCGGGAGAGACATGTTACCACTGTGAGATAAACCCTCGAGAGAGACATGTCACCACTGAGATAAACCCTCAGGAGAGACATGTTACCACTGTGAGATAAACCCTCGGGAGAGACATGTTACCACTGTGAGATAAACCCTCAGGAGAGACATGTTACCACTGTGAGATAAACCCTCGGAGAGACATGTTACCACTGTGAGATAAACCCTCGGGAGAGACATGTTACCACTGTGAGATAAACCCTCGGGAGAGACATGTTACCACTGTGAGATAAACCCTCGGGAGAGACATGTTACCACTGTGAGATAAACCCTCGGGAGAGACATGTTACCACTGTGAGATAAACCCTCGAGAGAGACATGTCACCACTGTGAGATAAGCCCTCGGGAGAGACATGTTACCACTGTGAGATAAACCCTCGGAGAGACATGTTACCACTGTGAGATAAACCCTCGGGAGAGACATGTTACCACTGTGAGATAAACCCTCGGGAGAGACATGTCACCACTGAGATAAACCCTCGGGAGAGACATGTTACCACTGTGAGATAAACCCTCGGGAGAGACATGTCACCACTGAGATAAACCCTCGGGAGAGACATGTTACCACTGTGAGATAAACCCTCGGGAGAGACATGTTACCACTGAGATAAACCCTCGGGAGAGACATGTTACCATTCTGAGATAAACCCTCGGGAGAGACATGTCACCACTGAGATAAACCCTCGGGAGAGACATGTTACCACTGTGAGATAAACCCTCGAGAGAGACATGTCACCACTGTGAGATAAACCCTCGAGAGAGACATGTTACCACTGTGAGATAAACCCTCGGGAGAGACATGTCACCACTGTGAGATAAACCCTCGGGAGAGACATGTCACCACTGTGAGATAAACCCTCGGGAGAGGCATGTCACCACTGTGAGATAAACCCTCGGGAGAGGCATGTCACCACTGTGAGATAAACCCTCGGGAGAGACATGTCACCACTGTGAGATAAACCCTCGGGAGAGACATGTCACCACTGTGAGATAAACCCTCGAGAGAGACATGTCACCACTGTGAGATAAACCCTCGAGAGAGACATGTTACCACTGAGATAAACCCTCGGGAGAGACATGTCGTCACGTGAGGTCACAGACCCTGAGCTGCCTTGGGGATTAGTGTGGACGGTTACAAAGCATGGCTTGCTTCTGCAGTGTTTTAAAAATTGAGGTTGGAGAGTTGAAGGAGGAGGTCTTGCTTCTCCAGGAGGAGATTAGGAGGCTGAAGGTCCACCTCAATGGGTCTGGGAGAGAGTGTGAGGTGGCTGGAGTTGTGGGGAATGAGGCTTCTAGCAGCGAGGTGCAGTCTGTCTCTCGCTGTGAGGAGGCTGTAGTTGGGGAGGCAGCAACGGCTACCAGCAGTGAGGTGCAGCCCCGCACCTGCTACAAGTGGCGAGTAGTTCACAGTAATGGAAGGCGCATCAGAGTAAGGAAAGTTTAAGAGTGAAGATCTGAAGGTAGGAAATCGCTTCTCTGTTCTTCAGGATGAATGTACTTCAGTGGCCAGTGAAGGTAAGGGTACTACTGCCCCTGCTAATGGAGGTAAGCGCATTCTTGTGGTTGGTGACTCTCAGGTAAGATACATTGACCGTGCTTTTTGTAATAGGAATAAGAAGATGAGAGATAGAGTGTGCTTCCCTGGAGCTGGTGTTGGGGACATTGTCAACAGGCTGGGTAATATCATGTCAGGTAATGGAAGCAAGCCCATTATCTGTCTCAGTGCTGGTGGAAATGATATGGGAAGGGTAGGAGAGAAGAGCTGCTAGATAAGTACAGGTCAGCTATAGATTTCATTAAGTCTAAGGGAGGGATCCCAATCATATGTAGCATCTTGCCTAGAAGGGGAGTAGGAAATGAATGGTTGTCTAGGGCAATTGGTGTAAATTGCTGGCTAGACAGATACTGCAAGGAACTTGCAATCCCATTCATTGACAACTGGAACAACTTTTATGGCAAACATGATATTATGCAAGGGATGGGGTACATCTCTCTGGGGCTGGGGTGGTAGCACTTGCAGACTCGATTGAGAAGGCCATTGGTGAAATGCCTATGATTTTAAAACTGATGGAAGATAGAGGTATGGGTGTGTGTGGGAAACAAGCAGGTTGCAACACTTGGGTTGGAAACAGTAAATGTATAAAAGGCATTCAGCATGAAGTTATAAATAAAGACAATAGATCAGGTCAGCAAACAAAGGGGGACAGCAGAGGGCAGCAAGGGACTAGCTCCCTTAAGGTTTACTATACTAATAGCAGGAGTGTAAGAAATAAGATAGATGAGCTAAGATTAATTGCAAGTGCAGGAGACATAGATATTATTGCTATAACAGAGACCTGGCTCAATCTGAAAGATAGAGAGATGCCCTCTGAATGTCACATACAAGGCTATAAATTATTCCACACTGACAGGGTCAACAGGAAAGGTGGTGGAGTAGCGATGTATGTCAGAGACAATTTAAATTGTTGTGTTAGACAAGATATTAAATTAGAAGCGTCATCCACTGAATCTGTTTGGTTACAGCTTCTCGAGGGCCGAGAAAAACTAATTTTGGGTGTGATTTACAGGGCCCCAAATCTGATAGGGAGTGCAGTAAACTTCTATGGGACGAAATTCGTAAGGCATCTACATACGAAAATGTTGTGCTAATGGGAGATTTCAACTATAGACAGATTGACTGGAGCAATTGACAGGAAATTTAGAGTCAGGTGACTTTCTTGATACGATCCAGGATTGTTTTTTAAAAACAGTTTGTGACAGAGCCAACTAGGGGAAATAACCTCCTTGACTTGGTTCTTGCCAGTAGGGAAACACTAATTAATAATCTTGAGGTTAATGATGAGCTTGGGGAAAGTGATCACAAATCACTCAGTTTTAATATATCATGGAATTCCCCCCTAATAATGGCAATCAAGTCTCCGTCCCCTGACTTTCGCTTGGCTGATTTCATAGGACTGAAAAATTACTTAGGTGGGCTGAACTGGAATGACCTGACTAAGGTCAGGTAGGTGGTGATGGTTGCCGATATGATGCTTTCCAGGGCATAGTTCTAGCTGCTCAGTCAAATTATGTTCCAAATAGGGAAATCAGATCAAACAAAAATGATCCTAAATGGATGAACAATAGATTAAAATATCTGATTGGTCAAAAGAGAGGCATATATAGGCAAATCAAAAGAGGAGAGGGGCAATTGAGAAATCGATATATTCAGTTAAAGAGAGAAATAAAAAAGGGAATTAGAAAAGCAAAAAGAGATTATGAGGTTAAAGTTGCAAGAGAATCGAAGACTAACCCAAAAGGATTCTTTCAGGTATACAGAAGTAAGATCAGGGGCAAGATAGGCCCACTCAAAAGTTCCTCGGGTCAGCTCACTGACAGTGATAAGGAAATGTGTAGAATTTTTAACACATACTTCCTCTCAGTTTTTACACAGGAGGATACCAGCGATATTCCAGTAATGATAAATTATGTAGAACAGGACGATAATAAACTGTGTACTATTAGGGTCACAAGTGACATGGTCCTTAGGCAAATAGATAAATTAAAACCTAACAAATCCCCAGGCCCTGATGAACTGTATGCAAGGGTTCTAAAGGAATGTAAAGAGGAGCTTAGCACACCTTTGGCTAATCTTTTCAACATATCACTACAAACTGCATGGTGCCAGATAAGTGGAAAATGGCAAATGTGATACCTATTTTCAAAACGGGTGACGGGTCCTTAGCTTCGAACTATAGACCAATAACCCTAACCTCCATAGTGGGGAAAATTTAGGGAATCAATAATTGCCGAGGCAGTTCTCCCACCTTGAAAAGCATAAATTAATCAACGATCTCAGCATGGTTTTTACAAAGGGGCGTTCCTGCCTTACAAAATTTATTAATTTTTTTTCACTAAGGTATTTTGAGGAGGTAGATCATGGTAATAAATATGATATTGTGATAGGGACTCATAAGGTTTTTGACGGGGTCCCACATCAGAGACTTTTGAGGAAAATTTTAAAAGCACATGGAATAGGAGGAAAATTTTTCCTGGATAGAGGCTGTTGACAAATGGGCAGCAAGATTTTCAAAAAGGGGAAAACAGAGTGGGGAAGTGCCCCCAGGGGTGTTCCACGGGGGTCAGTGTTGGGCCCCTGCTTTTCACAATCTACATAAACGACATAAAAAGGGCATAAAGAGCGACATCGGCAATTTTTGCCATGACACCAAAATAGGCCGTCGAATTCTTTTCTGAAGGACATTCGAGACCCCCGGGAAGATTTGAATAGACTGATGCAGTGGTCGGAGAAGTGGCGTGCAGTTTAATATAGAAAATGAAAAGTTCTAAAATGTTGGACGGGACAATAACCATGCCACAATAAACTAAATAATGAGATTTTAATATTACGGATTGCGAAAAAGTTTTGGGAGTTCTGGTTAGCATAATCGAACCAAGACAAAGTGCATAAGTTTCGCAATAAAGCTAATAGAATCCTTGGTTTCATACAAGAAGCAAAATAAAAGTCCCGGGTTTTGTTCTTCAACCTATACACCCTTTGGGTTGGGCCCTCTTTTAGATTATGCGACATTTTTGGGTCACCTTATTACAAATGGTAAATTTTCTCGGGAAAATTACAAAGGAGGAGACAAAGTTACCCATGTATCAGAAACCTTCCCTATGGGGATAGACAAAGGGCCCTGAATCTGCACTCTCTAAAAAGACGGAATTGGGGGGGATAATGATTGGGGGTGTATAAATGGAAGACGGGAAATAAATAAAGGGGTTTAAAAGTGTGCAAAAAATTCTAGCCTAGACGGACTCGCAGCAATGGTTTTAAATGGAAAAATTCAATTCGGGAAGGATATAGGAAAGTACGGTTTGGAATAGAGTTGGGGAGAGGGTAAAAACCCCCAAGTACCGTTATAAGGCCAAACGTTTGTGCTTTAAAAATAGTTTTGGATAAATACATGATGGATGTGGGTGGGGGGGTTAGACCGATAGCTTGTGCACCAGTCGGTTGGTGTTCCCCTTAAGCAATGTGACCTGACCTACTAGGTTTTGGGGCATTGGCTTAAGCCGGAGGAATTGGACCCGCCTCGCATGGGCCCGTAGGCCTTCTGCAGGTTTCCCTTTTCTTATGTTTTATGTTCTTATGTTTCTTTTTCCCCCACTGAGATAAAACCCCCGGGGGAAAACATGTCCCCCCAAAAGAATAAAATCTCGGGAGAACATGCACCACTGAGAAAACCCTCGGGAGAGACATGTTCCACTTGAGATAAACCCCCGGGAGAGACATGCACCACTGAATAAACCCTCGGGGGAGACAGTTACCATTTTAGATAAGCCCCCGGGAGAGACATGTTACCACTGTAGATAAAAACCCCGGGGGGAGACTTCACCACTGTGAGATAAAACCCCCGGGTGAGACATGCACCACTGTGAATAAACCCCCCGGGGGAAAGGGATTCACCACTTGAGTAAACCCTCGGGGGAGGCATGTCACCACTGGAGATAAACCTCGGGAGAGGCATTCACCACTGTCTTTGACCTCCGCACAATAATCCATCTTAACTTACTCCCCCTTAATCTGGACCGGTCCACCGGTAGTTACTTAAAAACCCTGAGTAATAAAATAACTGTCACTGTTACTAACCACCACTCGAAGACCAGGTTTCCGATCTGGAGGATAAATTTTCACTGGGATTTTGTTACGCTTTTTTCTGCTAAAGTAAAAAAAGTCCTGGGTTTCCCAAAGCGAAACAGCCGCCTAGTCTAAGGGCATTTATATTGTTTAAAAAAGAAAAAGAAAAACCACTCTAGGGCACTTGTACCTTCACATTAAATGTGGGAGACAATAAAAATTATTATAAAAGGGAAGGACCAAAACTCACCTGTACAAACTTTTAATATATATATTAAATAAATATAATATAAAATATAATATATATATATATATATTAATATATCTTTCTTTCAACACAGCGCCGTTCCCACCGAGGCAGGGTGGCCCAAAAAGGGAAAAAAAAAAAGTTTCTCCTTTTAAAATTTTGTAATTAAAACAGGGGAAAGGGTTACTAGCCCCTTGCCCCGGGCTTTAATCCCCCACGAACCAACTTTGGGGGAATCTGTTTCCCCTTCCCCTTTGGGGATAAGAGGGAAAAAAAAAAAAACAAGAACAGAAAGAAAAATACAGAAAACCCAGAGGGTGTGTTTTAAAAATGCTTTACATGTATGGTAGTGTGACCTAAGTGTAAAATAGTAGCAAGACGTACCCGAAATCTGTTTTCAAA
>NC_069431.1:38739543-38759428 GCF_026875155.1 Cherax quadricarinatus
ACGGAGGCCTAAGGATGGCCTGGGAAGATGTTATACCTCCAAGTGGTGTCATATGCCTTCTTGAGGTCAAAAAACACTGTTGGACGGAGTGTTTATTAGCAAAGGTATTTCTCACATACGTATCTAAGTGGAGCAAGGGGTCCAGAATAGAGCGGCCCTTGTGAAAGCCATATTGGCGAGGAGAAAGACTTGTGAGTCTCTAAGTACCATATCAGACGTCTATTCACCAATCATTCCATCACACTGCAGACTACACTGGTCAGAGAAATGGACGATAGTGAGAGGTAACAAGCTCCGAAGTGCCTGGTTTGCAAAATGAAGTGCAATGGCAGATTTTCCATTATTGATGGAGAACCCCTCGCGTACAAACAAGATTGAAAAGGCTCAAAAGGACTGCAAGGGCTGTAGAATGCAGATGCTGTAGCATACAGATATGAATATTATCTGGCCCAACTGCCGATGGCCGGCAAGCGGGAAGCATGGACTCTAGCTCTAAGACAGTAAAGATACTTTATGGCTCCATCCCATTAGAAGAGAAACCCAAAGGTGATTGCTCCCTGAGAGACTTTGAAAGCGAGAAACGAGGAACAGATGTGAAGCCCTTGGGAGACATGGACAAGATAGTTCTCATATCCATCGAACCTCAGAGGTTCCGCAACAACTAACACCACCAACCTAGAAAACTGGAGCGAGTCTGGAGTGTACTTGACACACAACTTTCGTATCTTCTTCCAAACCACACACACACACCACAACACACACACACACACAACACAACACACACACAGGGTAAGTCGAGGTAACCGTAGAAATGTAGCCTTGCCAACAAGTGCTTTTAGCATCGTGTATGATGTGGCGAACGACTGCCCTTGCTCGCTTAAAATCTAAAAGACGATCTGCAGTCCGATTATATCAGTAACGTTCCCACACAGCACATTTCAAATGCATTGCACGGGCACATGCAGGAGACCACCAAGCATGCATGTCTGAGAATGCCTTGCATGAAGTTTGAGGAATAAAACATGATGCTGCAGTCAAAACTAAGATCGAAAACTGATGCAACAGTTCGTCAATAGAGGACGAAGAAGAGTCCTCACATAAAGCAGTGAGATGAGAGTATAAGTTCCAATTCGCTTGTCCAAATTGCCAACGGGGGCTACGAGGCGGTCGGGAATTACCTAGAGAAGTAAGAACAGTGAGAACAGACCAAGTGTAATCAAGGGTAATTGATGAGTAATAAATTGAAAGATCAAAAAGAGAGAGACACCGAGTGCAAGAGTCAAATGAGTGGGAGCACCCGTATTTAAAAACATTGAAGAGGATGAGAAGTGAAAAGAGCCTCCAACTGATTACCACGAGAGTCACAATGGGATCCTTCCCAAAGATGACGATGATGAGCATTAAAATCACCTAACAACAAGATGGGTGGTGGCAGATCAAGAGCGCTACATCCGAGATACAGAATGAACAGGAAGGGGAGAGGTATAGAGAGAAAACTGTATACTACCTGAGCAAATAATGCAACTGAGAACAAAGACCTGTTGAAGCGGTATACCAACGCTCACAAGAAGTGCTCTCTCATTAAAAGTTTCATCAGGAAAGGGATCAGAAGAATACAACAGCACATAACCCAAAATAGGACGAATAACTGCTGAACGAACCTTAGGCTCTTGTAACCCGACATATACTGGGGAAAACTGGAAGAGAAACACCTGGAGCTCTCCCTGGTTACCCTGAGGCCATGAATATTCCCTTGTAAATAAGTCATTATTAACAAAGACAGGTGCACTAACAATTGAGAAGCGATAAAATCTACGGGCTGGTAGGGTCAGTGAAGTCAATGTTTGGAGGCAATGGAAAGCGTGTAAGCATGGAGGAATCAGAATGATATGAAGGAAAAGATTTTGCTAGGGTTGTGAAAAATAAGAAGAGGCATAAAGAGGTGCACAGGTGTCCATCGAAGGTTTGGTTTCCGCAGTTTAGTTGGAGATAGCATCAAGTGTTTCAGCAGACAAGGAAGATGCCTATACCGTGACTTTAGAGGTAGGTGAGGTGAGTAAGCAGAGATTAGGGAGACTATGGATGGAACCAAAGAGGTCTAAGAGGAGAGGGTAGTAAGATGTCCGCGGGCGAATCGTCCTGTGATGGAACAGGAGAGGAAGGAAGGTGGAGGAGGACTGAGGAGGAAGTTTGGTGGGGAACAAGAGGAGAGGAGACCTCACGAGGGGGGTGAACCTCCACCTTCGTGTGAAAGTTAGAGAGGGGGTGAGAACTAGGTACCGAGGCCGAAAAGGAGAAACTGTTGGTGAATTAAAGAAATGGAAGAATGTGAAGAGATTTGGGCTTAGGAGACAGGTTGAACTTCACAGGCGATAGGCACGAACAAGGTGCAGGCATGCGAGGCCTCACAGACTGAGAAACTAGAGGGCGAGAAGATGAAGAGGTAGAGGTAGGAAAAGGAAATGAGGTGGAGGTTTCAGATGGTAAAACGCAAAGAATTAGAGACAGGCGACCCCGGAAGACATGGACACCAGAGCTGGTAGGCGGGGGACCGTCAAGGTTGGAGGTCTCCTACTCGAGAATAAGGAACACTAGGAAGATTCCCTGCAAGGCAGCGCGAGAGAATAGCCATAGCATATAAGTAAGCCTACGTCTCCTTAAAGACAACAGATTTCTCGTTCATTAAGATAGGACTGACCTCGGCGGGAAGAAAAAAAAAGGATTAGGGTCATTGCAATTAAAACAAGTGGGGGAGACTGCAAGATGTTTGGCATGTTTACAGCACCACAGTTCAGGCACTCCGCTTTGGTAAGATGGGAAGTAAAGAAAGAAGGATGGGTAAGGATGAAATGTGGGAAAGAGTTTTGGAGGGTGGAGGGGGAGGTGGGTTTTGAAGGTAAGTGTCCCTATCCACTTTGTTGCAAATTTAAATTGCGCGTGATGTGTGTTGTGTTATTCGTGAAAAAAAGTTTAATTTCTAAGACAGGTTACTCCTGCCCGTCAATTGCCACACCGCTATACAGCTTGTATACCGGCGTACCACGGAATTGGAAGGATGGCATACTGTTAGCAATTGCCTTTTTTTTTTGCACAGAGGTCGGTCGTATAAGGCTGCAGCTTGGCCAAGGTGGTAGTTGACAGGTCGTTTGATGGAGGTTGGTTGCTCGCCTGGAGTTAGTTGGCTAAGCAGTTTTCTGAGATGGTGCCTGCTGATAGGCTGGTTGTAGATGTTAACAAGGTTAGTTTGTAAGGTGTTGCTTGCCAGAAGGGGGTCACCCAGAAATGGGGGAAACGTTAATCCATGTATTGACGTTAGGAATGGTCCTGGTGGTATCCATTCTTCTACTTCGGGGGGTCACTCGGAATCTTGGTCGAGGAAGTTCTCTTGTGAAGAGCGTCAGACTCCTTGTTGGAGGGTATTCTTTGGGATTTATGGGAAGGGGTTGTTGATGGTGTAGTTGGTCGTGTTCGATGGTTGGGGGGTGGTTTCTCTTAGTCAAGGTACATAGAGCTCCAGATGTCATATAATTGTTCTTCTTTTGTTTGTCTAGCTGCTGCTTAATGCAGTGAATTCTTTGTGTGTGCAGGTCTTCGTCCTGATTTCTGGTCTCTGAATCTGGTTGCAGTGATAAAGCGGAGGGCTCTGTTTTGGACTCTTTGGCGTTTAGCCTGTTGATTTTAGTTGTTTAGTGACATAGATCTGCAGGGATTCTAGCGAGGTCTGATTGTCATCTTGTTACTGGTTGTTGCTTGATGTGGGAGATGGCTGCTTGAATCGGTAAAGTCGGCCGAGGCGGGATTTTGCTAGGTTCACTTTCTTTGGTTATGTGGGGATGTAGAGTGGAGTAATTGTCGATCTCATACCTAGGATCTCGTTTGGATTACTCTAGGCGATTCGTGTACCCTCTGATGGAAATGCCCTCTTCGTCCTCTATGGTTGATGCTAACAGTCGATGGTGCTGAAGAGGACTGTATTGGGTGGTTGTTATTCTCCATTTCTTCCCTTTAGCGTTCTCCTTAGTTCTTTGTTCATTTTCCCTATTGTTTCTGTGTTTGTTTCCACAGTGACGGGGGGTTGAAGAAGAAAACTACAGGATACCTTCATCTTGCGCTCAAATTGGATGATGGTATCATGTGTTCAGGCTGGGGGATTTCGTTCAACATATATATTGAAGAGTAAAGGGCTGAGATAAGAGCTTGGTTGTACTCCAGTTGTCGGTGTGAAGTGTGTTGCAGCTGTGCCATGGAAGGAAGGGAATGATTTTTTTTATTATATTTTTATTTTTATTTTATTCCTGTTACGAAGATGTATATGAGGCCTGAGAAAGGTCCAGTGTGGTCTGGGAGGTGTCTGAAACGCCAGTAATTTTGACCATGGTTGGGTGTAGGGACGAATATAGGACCCTAGGGCGAGGCCCGCAATAAAAACGAGGGCGGGAGTTTCTTTGCAATCAAAGGTTAAGTGGGCAACGTTACTGGGGGAAGCCTCCGCCTGCGAGCAGGGCAGCGAATATAAATCCACTTTCTGAATTGGAAGGTCCTGAGGGGACAATTGCTCAAAAATATCATCGCTGCAAGGAAGAAATCAACTGTACAACTGTACCGTACCACTGCAAGAAAAAACTGAGAGTAGCATGCTTATGACTGGGATTAGGAATGTTATTTATAGGAAGTAACATGGGAAAGAATCATGAGCGGTTCTGTATTTTGAACTGTAACTATGTGCACACTATTTCGTAGAGTGTTGATAGAATATATTTTGGCCAAATGTCATTAAAAGAGTGTTTACCAATACTATGATCTGAAAGATAATCAGTCAGCGAGGGTCGGTTTTGTAGGGAAAAGAATTAAGTCCACTGCACATTGTAAAAACATGTACATAATGAATGAGTGTTCGTGTAGGTCATTTCTGGGTGGAAAGAGCAAAACATCAAGAACTGTCATCGCAAATGCTCTGGAAGTATTGGTACAGTTTCTGCAGGCAGCCTGCTGAGGTAGGTTGGGTGATCCAAAAACCCTCACACGTATTCGGGGAAGCCGGACAGATAGTTAAATGCATGCAAGAGGCAGAGCCCCAGATGGAAATGGGCGGAGCCTCGGCACCTGGAGCAGGTGACGAAAGCTCTCCAGCGAAGGCGGACAGAAGGTTATGGCGGAGAAAGAAAAAGGAAAGAAAGAAAAGGGGTTGAAAAAAAAAAAGTGGAACAAAAAAAAAGAAAAAAAAAAAAAAAAAAAAAAAAAAAAATAGAAAAAAAAAAAAAAAAAGTGTGGAATGGTCCATTAATAAGCCAGGTCAGAACGGATGCGGAAAGAAAAAGGACCCGGGAGGAGGGGGGTTTCATGGAACAAAGCCCCGTGTTGGTGGTACTTCTTCTTATTATTATTTTAAAAGAAAAAAAGAAAGAAGGAAAGAAAAAAAAAAAGGGGACAGTGGAAAATGTTACTAGAAGGCATGAAAAGGTAAAAGCTCCCCTTTCATCAAAAGAGGCCCTTGAGACGCCTTTGGGAAAGAGCTGCATGGAACCTGTGCCATACCTTACCCTAGCCCCAGAAAACTAGTGCTTGGAATAGCAACCTATACTACCCAGCCACCCCAGCGGAAAAAAGAGGGGCGATCAAAAAAACCACCACAAAGCCCCTCCTCCGGCTCCCCCTCCCAGAACTGACAGGGGGCCTCTGGAGATACCCCTCCCCTGCAGGACACCCCACCCCCCCCTTTTGGGAATTGGGGAAGGGGGGAGGGTGCCCCCCATCTAATGCAGATTCCACGGCAAAACACCACCCCAAGGGAACCCCTATAAGGGGGGATAAACCCCAAAGCACACTCCCCTAAAAAAACTTAATCCCCAGGGGGGAGGACCCCAAGGTTACAAACGGGGCAAAAAAAAGGGGGGTTTGGGAGGGGTGGGGGGAAAGGGGGAAAAGGGGGGATGGGGAGGAGGGGATAAAAAAGGGAAGGTTTGGGGGGGGTAATTAGGTTCAGTCGAGGAAGGAGCCCAAAATGTCTAATTTCTTAAAAAAAAAAACCCCACCACGCCAAGGAACCCCCCCCCCCCTTCCTTGAAGTGGTGTCGATAAGTATTTAAAAGTTTTATTGGGGTGTTTATTTCAGCTAGATCTCTTATTTTTTTAGTTTTGTAAGTGAATTATTTTTATATGTCTTTTTATTGTTTGATGAATGGTACTAGTGTTTTTGTTAATTATGTAATTTTGTAAGATCTTCAGATTTTTGTAGTGTTCTTGCTTGTGGTGGGGTGACAAAAACTGGGAAAATAAGTTTAGAGAACCAGGCCCCCCTGAGAGATGCCTGGGGGACATGTGGAGGTTTTCAGTGAGCTACGGGGGACCTTTAAAAAAAACTCATCTGGAGGATCAACCAGACTTGTAATCTGGGGAACCTGGGTCCTTGGGAATCCTGAAGAAAGGGCTAGGCCCGGGGTGAAGGGGAAATAACCAGGACATATGTTAAGGAAAGAGAGTTTCCCTTGAACTAGGGGAGTGTTGGTTCTAGTATCGGTCAAATTTGTTTCGCTTTTTTTATTATGGCGATTCTGATATTTTATTGTTGGAGATTGCAAAAAAAAATTTTTTTTTGTTGGTGCCGAATTTGAGATTCCCTTGTATTATGTATATTTAAAATTTTAAGTTTCTTTATCTGGGGATATTTTACTTCCCTTTTTGAGCCATGTATATAAACTTCCCTTTTTTTAGAGTAAAAATTTCAAAAAGGGTTTTGATATGTTTTTTTCCCCCTTTTGGAAAGTCAAACCCCTGAAAGGGGCCACTGCTAATTTTCAGGGCCAAGCTACCCCAATTTCCAGTACTTATCAGGGGCAATACCCTTTTTTTACCTATCCTGTGTTTTTCTCATTTGGGGTTTTTTCCTGCTCAAACCCAAATTTTTTTGTTCTCCCCCCCCAAAATGCTCATTTTTTCTTTCATGAAAAAATTATTAAAACCAAAAGGAAACGCTAAACCCTTTAGGGTCATACAGCTTGTTTAATTAAAAGAGCGGTTTGGGGCAGCATATCTTTTAAGGGAGATAGAGTACTACTTTTTTTTCTTCATATTCTAGTAATTTTTCCCCTTTTTAAATTTTTTCCATATTTCTCATACTGTTTGTCCACTCCCCGTCTCTGCCCGAAGGGGAAAACAAATATGGGGTGGGTGATCTGTTTGACCCTAGGTGGGAAACTGGGGGGGAAGCGCATTTCAGGAGGGAAACGATGGTCAAAGCAGAACCGGGAAAATGGGTAGAGAGAAGCAGTGACTACCGGGAATTTTGTGTTAGTGGAAATTCCCCCTTTAAAAATTTTCAAGCTTGGAATGTTGAAACAACGGGCATTTTTTAAACCCGTTTCCTCAGGGAGTTAGTTTATAAACCCCTGTCCCTATTTTTTGTAGCAAATTAAAAAGAAATTCAGGGTGTTGTCGACTGTTTTGGTGGCATCGTGGGTGGTGGTAGTTAAACCCCTTAGAAAAGGCTAAGCTTTTGAAATGGCTGAAAATGGATAACAGTTCTTTGTGTGTAAAAACAGCAGTTTTTAAGAAATTTGTGTTGAACTTGGTAAGGGACAGAAGTAGTAAGGGTGAGTAAGTTTTCCCGGCATACACAACTATAGTTCATAGATTATCATACATGCAGCATAGTGTAAAGAACCTGAATAACCCAAAAAAAAAATCGTACTTATTTCCATTGGGGTCCCCTTTTTAACACCTTATTTTATACATAAAAAGACAATACATTTATCGAATGTTTGTCTTTCTTTTTTTCTCTCACTTCTCCTGTTTCTTTAACCCCTCCCCCCCCTTTTAAGTGTAAAGGGGAGAGGGGGAAAGAGAGATTTGGAGATGTCAAGTGATGTTTAGGAACCATGAACCAAGTGGAGAAATTTTGGTGGGAACCAAAGCTAGTGGAGAAATCTGGGGTTCTAGTTGTAAAAGATAATGGGGCCTTTTTATTGAAACCTTGTATTGAATGGGGCTTGGTTTTAGGTTTTACCCAAAAAATTACTTCAGATATAATTTTCCACTGTCTTCAGCCTTCTCCCTGTTTGCAACATTCATTACCCAAATTTTACACAAACATATTGGTATACCTATACTTTTATACATTCTCCCCTTCCTTCCTAATAATATTTTCTCCACAGACTCCCAATTTCACCATCACATTTTTTCCCCCTTTTAATTCTATGATTAACGTTTTTAAAAGATTAATCGTAAAAAGGACATCAGAAATGATTTCCTCCATTGTTGTTGGAGTGGGGGCGTGTACTTAGCTCATGGGACGTGTACTTAGCTCAGGGGTTTACTTTGTACTAGCAGGGGTGACGTGTCTTAGCTCAGTGGTGACGTGTACTTAGCCAGGGGTACTGTACTTGCTCAGGGGTGCGTGTATTAGCTCGTGGTGACGTTTACTTAGCTCGTGGTGACGTGTACTTACTAAATGGGACGTGTACTTAGCCAGGGGGTGACGTGTATTTACCCAGTGGTGACGTGTACTTAGCTCGTGGTTTGAGGTATTTACCAGTGGTGACTTTTGTACTTACTCTTGAAGACCTTTTTGTGTGCTCTCGTGAATCGAACCAGGAGCCCTCTTTTGAGCAACTTTACCCAGCTGAGAAAAGAGCCAGAGTTGCTAAGATGGAGATAGGGCGATTAACGGGAGAACAAGAGGATTGAGTAATCCTTCTTTTTGGGGAGCCCCCAGGTTTAGGGGGGGAGCTTGGTCGTGGCCGGGCAACATGGAACCAAACGAAGATCAAGAAAACGGTTGGGGAGGGAGAAACAACGAGAAACCCGAAGACTACCCTGGAACTTCCAACCCATTCTCGGGGCTACCCCACGAATGGAGTGTTCTTTCGGAATGCCACAACGGCACCAAAAAAGGATTGGAAAAAACGTGAGTAAAACGGTATGGGATGTCTCAGATCATCTTCAGGGGGAAAGGGACCCTCCGGACGGCCATGTAAGCACCCGCCGTCACTTGCCCCCTTTTGTGCCCGATGACGTTCCATATTTCCCCGAAAACACTCCCCGATGTCAGCCTCATCGCCTCAAAAAGGAACATTAGTATCTAACCCACGTAAAGTGGCGAGAACGTCGACAAACGCCCTTCACAGTGGATAGCATCAAGACTCACGTCTTGGAATCTCGTCACCAAAGACTTTTACCGGGCGTGGAATTTAGTTTTTCGAAGATTTCTGTAAGCCCATTCAGGGGCTACACCGTACACCTCATCGCCTGGTTCCATAGGTCTCCCAATGTTGTTGGGGGGTAATACCGCGCTTAAAATGGGGGAAAACGCCCCCGAAGGGACTCAATACCCAAAGGTATTTACCCCTCCCCCACCTCGCGCCATGTTGATAAAGGTAGCCGCCTGAAAACAGCGAGGGGTGCAGGGGGACAACCCCACTCGACCGTGGTCAGGCAGCGAATCAATAGTAATCCATTAAAAAAAAAGTAGAGGCTTTAATTACGTTTTGTTGGGAGTGTGAGTCAAGGATTACCCCTTTGGGCGGTACCCCCCCAGTCCCTTTTCCCGGGGGGAGAAAGGGGGGGGGGGGGGGAGGGGAGATAACTGACTCCCTTAACAAACGACGGGGCAATCAAACTATCCCCCATATACTGGGTTCCTACTCCTATCTGTTAAAATTTTTCCCCCACCCCCCCCACCTTTTTTAGAATTTTTAAACAATATTTTTATAATTTTGCATTTTTAAATTACTAAAAAGTGCACAATGGTGTGTCAGGACCCGTACAGTCAGGTAAATCACCTGGTTTATGTAAACCCCAAAAAAGTCATTAATTAAATATAAATTTGTGTTTCCTAAATTTTTAAAGGTGTAAAAAAATCTACGATTAATATATTACAGTACTTGACAATTAAAAATTGTGGTTGCAGGGTCGGTCACAGTGCTGGCCCTGCCCCTTTGCTGATTGTGTGTGTGTGTGTGTGTGGTTTTTGTGTGTGGTGTGGTGTGTGTGTGTGTGTGGGGTTTTCGGCGCATGTGTGTACATTTTTTTTGTCCAGCGTTTGTGTGATCGTGTATATTTGTGTGTTTGCGTGTGTTGCGTGTTTGCAATCATTCGCTGCCTGACCACTGTAGAGTGCGGTTGTGCTCTGCACCCCTCTGCTGTTTGTTGTCGAGCTCCCTTTAGTCAGTTTTTTTTTTTATATTTTATTTAAAATACAGTTTACATGGAAACTTTATATAATAAGACATCATATAAACTAAACAGAGAACTTTACGGAAACTTATCTTAAACCACAAAATAGTATATAAACCAAAACTGAACAGTCTTATTCATTTTATATATGAAAATTTTATATACAAAAAAACATTTCATATAAAACTAATGCATTGGCCCACTCCATGGCACTATGATTATATAAAAAAAAATTATATACAATAAACAATATCATATAACACTATATATATTGCACACTCAATGTACTAGGTTATACAAAATAAACTATCAGAAACCTACATGACTCATGAAATATTTACACTTGGATGGGTTGTCTTTATTTTTGGTTTTGCATATTATTGGAAAAGGAATCAAAACTTGCAAAAAACTTTAATTAATTAACATTAAGACTTTCAAGATCTAGCATGCATGATTACATATGAGGAAACACTATTGAATCCTAATACCCCGACAACCCCATATTTAATTTCTCAAACTAAATATAAACCCCAAAAAGTATACCTGCCTGTATACAGTGATATTAGTAAAGGGCTTAATTGAACTCAACTGACTATATGCACCATAACTGATACACAACAAATACATGTGATATCAATGGTTGTTGGGAACAACATCACAAAGCTGCTGTCCAAGGAACTTGAATGTCCATAGATTACAATATAGAACATTATACATCTCAAACCCACCCCCCTTCCCTCACAGCGGAGACGCTATACATCATACAAAACCAATCTCAGGCAAATGCACTTTTTGCCCTTCATCAAAAGTTTACAATCATCACCAAAAGGTCTGCTTATGAACATTCCCCTTAAGGCCAGTTAACGATGTACTTTTAGCGGGACATACAGCGTGGCTTCCGCTTACAAAGACTAAACTAAACCTAAGGGAATTCCAGGAAAGACCCAACATACTTTCACCAAATCCGGCCATAGTCAGAAAACCAATTCAGTCAAGTTAGATGCTGGAACATATACTGAATATTGCTTTTTATCTGTTATTATCAAAATGTTTGACCAAAACATGCTACCACCAAGATTCAGTGCACCACAACGCCACAACCATTCACACACAGACGCACGGAACCAACCATTCATATTTCATCACGTCACTCCCTAAAACCCGCCCTCTACCTGGAAGGTCTCTAACATACCGTTGGTGCTACCACGGGGGGGGAGTCCAGGCCCTCCGTTGCCTTACCCCACCCGCAGTGCAGCAAACATTTTAACAGTAAGACTCGATACTTTGCGGAAAAATAATATCCCAACTTTACCAATATGAGTTTAATTTCTGCAATACGTCTGTAGATACCTGCCGCAATTGCCCTGATCCTACCTGATTCCCCGTGTTTCCCGCATACCCCACGAGATAAAGAGGAAATCAGCACTACCACGTACATTATTGCTTCTTCGTACCTCCACTTGAAACTCCGCTAACGTCCAATGTTAAGGCCTTAAGGTTGAAATACTTCCCCACTAAGAAAAATCTAAAACCCGCCCAACACGAACGAACTTTGTCCAAGGTATCACAAAAGTATGACAGCATGAAAAGCTGTTTCTTCGAGACCGCAACGCAAGCAATCTGCCTCCCTTACCAAATACCAACCTTATTGTAAGACGCTTTTGATTTGCTAAAATCCCCATGACAAAATCTGTCACCAATTCACGAAACCCTTGGTGCAACTTAAGTTTACAAAATCCTATCCCATATTTCCCCCAATTATACAGCGGAAAAAGCAGCAATCCCTGTACACATTCCCCACGACAACATATGCTGAACCATTTTGCCCCACCCGGATCCGTTGCGCATTTCTCACTTTAACAACAACGCCAGCATGTCCTCACATTCGATTAATCCCATGACGCTTTCCACCATTTACGCATTTCGATATTACCGACCCACCGGAGCCCTTCTCACCGCCCCGCCCTGAGGAACCGCTGCTTTTCATAGAGAGCTTCACTCGTGGCCCAAAGCCAAGAGCTAAACCCCCATGACGAACAGGGTCATGACAACCTCCCGACTTCCCAAGTCTCCCAAAACCCCAAACATAACGTAACGAGATATGGAATTCAGGAACTGCAGAAAAAAGGGGCTTACGTTATTTTGGGGGTTTTGGGGAGGTTGGGTTAAGTCGGAGGTTTTCAGCCCCCATTTTCGTCAGGGGGTTTTTGGGTTCTTGGCTTGGAGTTTGGGAGTCTCCGTTGAATCATTAAACCATCTCAGGTAGGGGGTGGGGTTCTAGAGAGGCCTTGATAAAATATGGAACTGACGGTCACGAGAAAGGGGGGCGGCTCGTCAGATTCTGAGACGTTTACCCCTGCAAAAAGGGCCCTGGGAAACGATTGGGGTGAAGTGTGAGGTAGGGGCGTAGGTGGGGGTTTAGCCATGATAGGGCCCCGGGAAAGAAGGGGGGGGGGAAAAAAGAGAGCACTCTAAAGGGTCAAATTTAAATTTCAAGCTTGGATTTGTAAGAGTGATGAGAGGAAGCGGGGGGGGAAATTTAAAAATGGGCCTTAGGTGTATGTCTGTAAATTTTAAAAGGGTTTTTTACGGTATGAAGAGGTTGGTTTCGAAATTTTCCTGAAAAAATCTAGAGTGGATGTTGTTTTCCCGCAGGAGCACAATTTTAAAAAGAGGGTAGGGTGTTGGGGTGGCAGATTTCGAGTAGTTCCCTCCCACCCCCCCGTCAAAAGGTGATGTGGGAATTTTAATAAGGGAGACGAGCCCGTTTTTTTGCAGAGAAGGAGGGAGGAGGGGGGGGGAGGGTGTTGCGTGTGGATGGGTGGGGGGATGGGTAAGCGGTGTTATTTTGTGAGGTTTGGGGGAAAAAATCCCCCCAAAAAGTGAGGGGGGAGACCCCCCCCCCCCCCCCCCCCCCGGGTGGAAATATTTTGGGGGGACGGAAAGGTAATCAGGGTGGCTGAGTGGACCCAAAAGGGGCGATAAGTCTGTGGCTCTTAGGGATTTTTAAGGGATGTTGGGTTCGTTGCCTTCGGGGGGGGGGGGGGTGTGGGGAGATGAATGTTTGTTAAGAGTAAAAGCTGGAGCTAGATAAGGTACCTTTCTCGGGGATTTGATGTGAAATCTTTTCAGACTGTGAGGCTACTGCAGACATAGGGCGGGGGTGGGGGAGGTTGGGGGGGGGCACTCGCGGAAATATAGAAGTTATTAAAAATTTAAAAATTTAAGTGTGTTGGGTGATGAGGGGGGGGTTGGGGGGGGTTTTCAGCCCTTGGAGGGAGCTTAGTGGGGAAAGAACGGGGAGTGGATGACATTGTGACATGGGGGATGTTTTTGAAAAGGAAAGGGAAATTTAAAAAGTTTTATGTGAGAGAGGAAAACGTTTTAATAATTTAAAATGGACGGGCAAACTATTTAGAGGAAGGGTTTAAGAGTTGGTATGGGAGGGGGTGGGGGGGAATAATTTTTTCCTAGGGGATAAAAATAGCGAAATAAAGGGGGGGTTTTGAGGGTTTCAAAATAAAAGGGTTTTTAAAAAGCTGAAAGGTTTTGCAGGCAGGGGTGGACGAAGTGCTTGGGGCACAAGCCGTCAGTGGTTTTTTGCGGCAAAAAAAGAAAAGGGCAGGCGGTGACAGCTATCCATTTTAGGGTAACGGAGATGGTTGGGAATAAAGCAGGGCAGGAAATACGAACCGAAGGGATGTTGCGTAACGGAGGCTTTGGTACGAGAAGTATGGAGCAGTTGGGGGGGGGGGGGGGGTAAGTGGCGTTGGACAAGGGTGTCGTATGTGACGTGAAAAATTTGGAAAGTGTAGAAAGGCTTTAGGGGGACAATTACGGCAGAGGAAAAGAGAATGCTTAAGGGGAAAAGGAAGGGGGGAAAACGCCGGGTATTTTCGGGGCTCCCCGAGAATTTTTTTTACAAAAAAATTTACGTTAAAAAGGGGGTTTATAGTTAGGTTATTTAATCGTAGAAGGGGGAAAGGGGAAGTTGGGGGAGAAGCAGGTAACAGAAATTTTAGTGTTTGGGCCGAAGGTCAAGGGGCAGCCCCCCCTTCGGGAGTACCGACCATACACTGATGGTGCAGACTACAAAATGTCGCAAAAAATTTTTGGTAATAGGTTTAAATGTGTTGTGGGAAGGGCGTGTAAAATCTAGTTTGGGGTTTCCGGAAGGTCAGATTGAAGGGCATGGGGTACTGAGAGGTTTTGTGGAAAACTAAGGGTGGGGTGGAGGGCGCTTTTTTGGCTCTAGATTGGCAGGGAGCATATGATTGGTGGAAAGGGAGCTTTGCAGGTTTACTTAGGAGACGGGTTTTGGGGGGGAAAAAGGGGAGGGTAAATCGTTATACAAGGGGGCGAAAATGAGGAAAAGTTAATGGGTTAGGGGAGGGGTTTTCAATGGGGAGGGCCTTAGACAGGGATGCCCTGTCCAACTATTGTTTGCGTGTTTTTCCCGGACCCTTTTTATAGAATGGTTGACCCGGGTTATGTACGCCAGTGAGGGAAATGTGGGGGGGTGGGAGTGCCTGGCCGGGTTTTTTAAATTTGGGTATGTTGACACACCACGTTCTCATTTGTGAAGGGTTCAAAGGGGGTGTTGAGAAGTTGTTGCAATTATTTGGGAAGGCCCCGGGTATGATAAATAGTGCGAAATCAGGGGGATGGGGGCGGGTTTTTTGGGGGGGGGGTGTAGGGGGGAGATGTAATGTTTTTTTAAAGAATGGGAGGTGTCTTTAAAAAATTTTTGGTATTTTTTAAAGTGAATGGTTGCGGGAGGTGAAAACTGGTAGGTTTTGGGAAAAGATCGTGGGGCGTTTTGGTGTTCTGAACCCCGCACCTAACTCTTATACAAAGAGCATAGTCTAAACATTTTATTGTATAGTAAATTTGGGATGTTTCAGCTGGTTCCCAAATTTCAGGGGAAAACGATTGCGGGGGTTTTAGACGGGTTTTACAAATTTTTTTGGGGTTCACGTTGTGTTTGGTTTTCGGAGGGAAGTTGTAATGTTACCAGTAATCAGGGGGGGTTGTGGTTGATGGATTTGAGACGGAGGGCTAAATGGTGTTTATTAAATGGGGAAATGTTTTTCGTGAGGGGTGGAACCGGGGGAGTTGGGAAGGATACACGACAGCTGGGGGATGGGTATCGAGGAAGGAGTTTAGGGGAAAGCGAAACGTTTTTAGGGCTTGGGTGTTGGTTAGGGGAAATGAGAAAGGTTCGTATAAGGGTTTTGGTGGGTTTCTTGTAGGTAGGTGCGTTTATCCCCGTTGAGGGTTTGTTCCCCCTGTATGCGTGGAAGAGTATTTGGTTTAGATTTTAGTAAAAATGAAGTTAAACCCTCGGGGCGAGAGGTAATTGTTTCGTTTTTTTGCATGGGATCCTTCCGTCTGGTGAGATACTACGAAACAGACAGGTTGTAGAGGGTGGGGGGTGTGGTATCTGTGGAGGAGATGAGACAGCGTTCCATGTAGTTTACTTTTGTGAAGGGCTAGAGGAGGTCAGGTGCTGGTTAAGAGGTTGTTCAGAGGGTCGGGGGTCGTGGGGTGTCGGTTTTGCGTGCTTTAAGTCTAGATATGGGTGGGTTAGACGAGGGTGTCATAAGAGCTTTAGATTTATATAATATATATTTTTAAAATATATATATAATATATATATATTTTATATATATATATAAAATATATATAATATATATATATATATATATATATATATATATATGTCGGGGTGAATGAGGGGGAGAGGGATAGTGGGGGAGAGAAGGAAGGTTCTTGCGGTAACGTTCTATTGTACGATGTGTCGTAACAGAGATTTGTAGGGGAGGAGGTGGGATCAGGATTTCTCAGAGGGGTTTATAGAATGCTAACGTTAGGGATTCTCAAAAAATTGTGATTGATAATGAGTGAATAAAGGGGTTTTCATAGGTTGGAGGGAGTCGGGGTCACAGGGGGCTCGCCTCCTTTGGGGGGGTTGGGGTTTCGTGAGTGTGTTGTGTTTTGTGGGTTTGGAATGGTTTCCTGGTTGTCAGTGAGACTTTATGGCAGCCAAGTGTGGATGTTAGAGCTCAAGGTCTCGTTATGTTAATAAACACTTTTCAGAATGTAGGTATAATATAGTAGATTTTTTATGTATAATTTTGATGTGGATCAGTATTGTATGACATGATTCTTGAGTAAAAAGTTCTTTGCGACATGAAGTGTTTTAGTTTGTATTTATGTTACGTGCTGGGTTTTTGCATGATGAGATATACTTTTTATACTGTTTTGCTTTGTGCATACAGTGCATCTGATTAATGTGATTTTGTGAAATTGTTTGTGTGGGTGTGTGTGTGTGGTTATAAAATTTATATATATATATATTATATATATATATATATTTATATATATATATATATTATTATATAATATTATATATATATATATATATCCTTTCTATTGTATTGAGCCTTTGTAATGGGTAGACGTTCATGTAAATACTTTATATATGCATGATTCGTTTTTTAAAGTTTATAATTCTGGTCTGTACCCCGATATCGGTTGGTGTCAAAGTAAGTTCTTGATGTTAAGTTTTAGTCTGTATGGTATACAGAATATCGAAGACAGTTTAGTGACGTAGTCCCATTTGTGTCTGAGATTGTATATGGGTTTATTGTAACAGTATATTCAGTTTTGTGTTCTAAGCGTATTTTTTTTGTTTATTCGTAGTTGGTATTGTAAAGCTGTTTTGTTGGGGATGTATGAATGTTCTAGTAAGATTGAGGTTGGTTTTGGGTTTTTTGATTAATGCAAAGGGAGGGGGATAAAAAAGGTTAACTTCTCTGTATTGTTTTTTCAAGTGTTTTGACCCTTTGTCGAGTAGTTAATGTAAAATTTTATATAATCCCGGGTTTTGCTCAATGAATTGAAATAAGTCAATTCATGACCTGTAAAAAGTATTTTTTTTTTTCTAATGTTTTGCCGTAATTCTTTTTGTATGTTTGGCAAAAATATTTTGCCAGCATGTGGTGCAACAGTTTTGTCTTTAAATTTTGATTGAGACCTACGTTTCTTTTTTTTTGTTAAACTTTTTTGGGTTTTAAATAAAAATAAAAAAAAAAATTAAAAAAAATTTTGGGTTTTCCATAACATTAATGGTGTAAAAAATACTACGATTAATATATTACAGTATTTGACATAAAAAGATTGTGGTTGCGGGGGTGAGCACGCTGCGGGCCCCGCCTTTTCGCTGATTTGTTGTCCACCTTTTTGTACTCCCCTATTTTTTGGTTGCGGGGGTCGAGCCCTACTCGGGCCCCCGCCTCTTCACGGTTGCTACTAGGCCCTCTTTCCCCCTCCATGAGGTTTATAAAACCTCGCTTAAAACTGGTATGGTTCCTGCTCCACTACGTCATTTTCTAGGCACCCACCCCTTACAACTTATGCTGAAAAAATACTTCCTACTATCTCCGACTCATTTGTGTCTTCAACTTCCCAATTGTGGCCTCTTTTTTCTGTTCCCCCCCCTAAACATCCTGTCTTTTCCACCTTTTTTTTTTTCCAGCAGATTTTATATGTCGTTATATTCCCCCCCTGACCCCCTTTTCCCCCGTGTGGTCAGGCCCGATTCCTTTAAAACTTTCCTCATGGGACTTTCCCCTTAGCTCTGGAACAAACCTTGTCCCCCAAACCCTTTTGTACTTTGTCTAGTTTTTGACGTGTATATAAGGCGGGTTTCCCCAAACAGGTGCTGCATCTCCAGAGGGGCCTGACATACACGGTTACAGGTTTGAATGATTCCTTACAAAGGGATGGGAAATGCGTTTCAGGTTTCCCAGGCCCCTATGCTGCGCAGTTATTGTTGATGTGTTTTCGGGACATGCTCGGTGTTATACTCCCCCCCAAGATCTTTTCCTTGAGTGGGGTTTTGCAGTTTTTTGGCCCAGCTAATCTTCGTGGTTTCTGTCCCCTTCCCCCCATCTTATGACTTTGCATTTGGCAGGTTTAAATTCGAGAACCATTGCTGGACCCGGGGCCCGTCTGTCCAGTCTCTTTTAAGTCCGCCTGTTCCCCCATCAGATTTAATTCTCCCCATTAAAATTCACCATCTGCAAACAGGGGCACTTCTGAGTCTAACCCTTCCGTCATGCGTTCTAATACCAAAATAGCACTGGTCTAGGACCGACCCCTGTGGGACCCCGCTCGTCAAGGTGCCCACGTGATACATATTACGTACCCGCTCGTTGTTTTCCCCCCTTTTAGGGTTTTTTGATCCATTGCAGTGCCCTTCCCGATTTTTTTCGCCTGGTGTCTTGCTTCTGCACTAATCTTTGGGGGAAACTGTGTCCCAAAAGGGCCTTCTTGCATCCAAGAAAATGCAATCAAACCCCCCCCCCTCTCTTTTTGTTTTACTTCTGTTATTTTACATAAAAATCCAGAAGGTTTGGAACAGGATTTGCCTTCCGTGATCGTGCTGGTGGGGATTTATTTCTCCTTTCCGTTCCGGTGCTCCCCACTTCCTCCCGATAATCTTCTCCCTAATTTTGCATATATACAGCAATGCACAGGCTATAGTTTGTGCCCCTTTCTGTCTCCTTTTTTAAAAATGGGGAAAACATTTCCGTCTTCCTACCCCAGGGGTTTTCCCCTTTTTCCGGGGTGTGTTGGATTTTGGTAAGTGGCAGCACAATATATCTCTCCCTTTTTAAGGACCCACGGGGAGATGTTGTCGGCCTTTGCCTCTGAGGGATCGATGTCCCTTGCGTTTTTCCTCCTCCTCATCTGTATGTAGTCGTCCAACACTTGTTGGTGTATTCCTTGCTGGTGTCCCCCTCTGGTTGTCCCCCAGAGCCTTCCCGTCCTACTGTAAAATTCCTTAAATCTCTGTTTAGCTCCCCACATACCCTTGATCGTTTTTTGTGAGTTTTCCCCCTTTTTTTCCCCAGCCCCTTTCACCTGGTCCCTTTATGTTGTCTTCCCCTAAGTGGCTAACAGCATTTCGGGTCAGATTTGCTTTCGATGTATTCGTTTTTTACTGTCGCGGGCCTCCCCCCTTATCGTGCAAATTTTGTTTCTGGCCTTTATAAGTTTGTGTGTGTGTGTTGGTGTGTTGTTGTATGTGGTGGGGCGCATGTGTGTACTTTTTGTGTGCCGCGTTTGTGTGTGCGTGTATATTTTTGTGTGTTTGGTGTGTTTTCGGGGGTTTTCGTGGCCGCGCGCCCGGTGTGGTATGTTGTTGTGTGTGTGCTGTGATGTGTATGGTATGTATGTTTTTGTGTGTGGGGGGGTGTGTTGTATATAACAAAAAATTTTTATTTTGAGACCAGTCATTTAGATTTATTAGGCTCCCCAATCCCTCCCTTGCGAGGAAGTCAAAAAAGTTACAGGCGAGAAATTTTACCTTTAAAAAAAAATTACGTTTTTAGAAAAAGGGGATATTTCATTTTGAATCACGTTCCAAATATTGTGCATTACAGAGGCGTTTGGGGTTTTTGGGGTCCCCCGGGGCCCTTTTGGGGCACCCCCCTAAATCCAAGGCGGGGGGGATGGGGGGGGAAACTCCGTTACGTCAACGCAGCCCCCTGACTTTTTTAATGATAAAAAAAATAATCGTAGCAATTGAGGAACATAAACTCAAAAACACTTACGTGCAGCTAACACTCCTACATTTATTATTCTTCAAAAAATGCCAAAAAAAAAAAAATTAGAAAATAAAGAAAAAAAATTGCAATATCAAAGA